>SJOL01012182.1:60953-78153 GCA_004794785.1 Opisthorchis felineus | reverse complement strand
ACCAAAGTCTTTGGCTCAAAAGCCTAACCGCAAGGTAGTGGTGTTTGGCGGGAAATGCAAATGCCTTATAATTTCTACGGAACAAGTCGCCACGTGTTCCAACCCCCAACCTGGAGGACCAGGAGACTGTTTGTCAGACCGCTAATCATTGACCAGCCTGGTATGAGAGACTCTGTGAGTGTCGCGGGTACGCCCCCCAGTATAGCTCGATGGGTCGCTGAGGTGCGCAAACCGTCACACCACTGTGAGGTCCAGTTTCTTCTGTTACAGAATTTCTCTACGAACCAGCATCTGGTCTCACATTCGATTCATGGTACAACCGTTGGAAAGATACTTTCCAGAATTAGTTTAGTTACAAAGATGATCCGTGGAAACCCCGCCTCTGGGTTCGGAAACTTGGAACCCTCGAACACGATTGGTTCATGAACTGTATTCTCCCCAAACATCCAAAACATTGAAACCTTGCACAAACAGTGGAACAACTCCATGAAATTTTCGGTGAGCAGCATTCACTTTTTCATGTTCGATACAATTGTCTCAAACTGTCCCAGCGCGATACCGACGACTACGTCACTTTTGCCGGTGTCGTCAACCGTGAGTGTGAAAAATTCCAATTGCAGTCACTTACAGAGGATCAGTTCAAGTGTCTGGTTTTCGTCGCTGGTCTCAAGTCTCCGCATGAATCAGATATCGGCACTCGATTACTTTCCAAGCTTGAGCACGAGAAGGACATCAACGTGAAAATACTCACTACCGAATGTCAACGGTTGCGTAATCTTAAACTAGATACCGCGATGTTACAGCAGAGTCAGGACCTACTAATTCCAGTGGTGTCATGGCGTTGAAACGAACCACTGTTACATATGTCCATTCAAGAGGCACCAGTGCCAGCTTTGTCATCGGTGGGTCCACACAGAAAGTTTCTGCCGTACCCAAAAATCCACAGTACCCAAAACACAAAAGAGCGTCAACATTCCAATCAGCAACACAGTAAAAAAACAGCCGTACAAGAAAGGTTCGCAGTCCAGGCCTGTGTTTGAAAAATTCCAAGTTGAATTTGAAGAAGATAGCTTACAGATTTCATCAACAACATCCCAATCCGTCTGCAACTCGACACAGCTTCAGATATTACATTGATCTCACGTTCTAGTTGGGAGTTAATAGGAAAACCTGTTGTCATTCACGAATCATCGGGCCCAAAGTGTATCTGGCAATATCCTACTACTGACTGGCAAGTTAGCCTGTAATTTATTCTTCAACAATGCGCATTTCTCAGGAACTTGTTGTCTCACTGACTGTCCTAATTTGAACATTCTTAGACTTGATTGGATTGAGAAACTTGATCTTACCAACGTACCTTTATTATCTGTGTGCAGTGCTTTGAAATTTTCATCCTCTTCTGACATTGCAGAACAGTTTACTAACACACTCAAGACAAAATTTGACGATGTCTTCCAAGATGGCCTTGGATGCTATACCAAAACCAAGGCAAGCCTCAAGCTCCAACCCGGTACCAGACCAGTTTTCAGACCGGAGCGTCATGTGACATTTGCCGCTCTCGCGACCGTGGAGAATGAACTTGTTCGTCTCTAGCAATCCGGAGTTAGCCCGCCAGTAAACTATTCATCATGGGCAGCTCCTATTGTTGTCACCAAAAAGGCACATGGCAAAGTGCGCAAGTGTGCTGATTATTCTACTGGATTAAACGCCGTGTTAGACTCGCACTAATGATCATTACCGATACCAAGCTCAGCGGTGGAGAATGTTTTGCAAAGCTGGATCTCGCTGATGCTTACCTTAAAATAGAAGTCTCCGATGACACCAAAAAACCTTTGGCAATTAATACACATCGCGGTTTGTTATAATTTAATCGTTTGCCATTTGGGGTAAAATCTGCACCAGCCATATTTCAACAAAGCATACTAAACGGTTTATCAGGAATTGTCACTTATTTGGATGACATCATTATCACAGGTTCTAGTCAAGAACTTTTACATCGTTTGCATTGTGTGCTCGAACGAATTCAACAATGTGGTTTTCGCCTACGTGCAGAAAAATGTGCATTTTTTCTCACATCCACCAAATATCTTGGATTTATTTTTGACGAAAACGGTCGGCATCCAGACCCAGAAAATATTTCTGCCATACAACAAATGCCAACACCGACGGATTTAGCAAACTTGAGCTCCTTACTCGGTTTGGTAGGTCATTACAGTTCATTTTTGTCAGACATGCATGCATTAAGAATTTCCATAGAATGCTCAGTGGACGTCATTTTGCGCTCGTCACTGACCATAAACCGCTTCCTGGCGTTTTCGGACCGCAGAAAGACATCTCTGCTTACATAGTAAACCATTTATAACGTTGGGCTACAATCCTTTTGGGCTACCACTTCTCCATCAGATACCAGTCTACTGACGCTATTGGCCAAGCTGATACATTATCAAGACTCATGGATTCTTAACGTCAACAACCCTAAAATGGACGGGTTAAGAAAGGTCGATCCTAAATACCGTGCCTAGATCGACTGTGACTGCCGGCGCAATACTCAATATGGTCAAAATAATTATAAAATCAGAGTCTGGTGTTGCTCAGAAGGCATCTACTGGGCGCAGGCATACTAGGAGCTAGATGATTAGGCCTTACTACTTGTGCCCTCAGGCCAACCCCCTGTAGCGAAGTGAGTCAGCCTATTGAGTCATTGGCTCCGTGAAGGGTCCGTCGAAAGAACCCTAATAACCGCTGCTTCATAGTAAACGCTTTTGGGTCAGAGGCAAAGGGGAGGACAGAGAAACAAAATTCTACCTTCTCGCACTGCCTTGTGTATCAGACGCTTGAGTCGAAGGCTCAAGGTGGAGTACCTCAAACAAACTCCCTTTTTCGGCCTGGGCAACCGGGAAGTATCATTCGCCTTTACAGCTCTTCATTTACTGGCTCATCCCCACCCGTCCCTCATCTAAGTATTTGTGATTCATTCAGCTGTCATTCGCTTAAGTGCCAGGTAAATAAATAAAAAGGATCTGTTCCACACAGTTGCCTCCAATGTCCGTACTCTGTGTTAAATTGAGCAACGGGTAAGTCTTGCCCAGACCTTGTTATCTTTTTCTCCGAAACATGCATACGAGACTTCAGTTCGGTCATACACCTCAAAATGCTCGGGAAGAACCCACATTTCTCGCACTTTTCTCTTTGGGTATCTGGTGATCTTTCTGCAATTGCTCGTGGGAACTATGCTTAATCCCAGGGCTGAGTACACTTTACTGGAATAGATTGTAGTTAATAGTGGTCTTCGTGCTGTTCGATTGACTGATTCAATCACTATCAATGGATCTCGACGCGGTAAACGGTGTTTGTTCGTGTCAGTATGCTCCGACAGACAGCATCTGTGAGGCTGAGAAAGACAGTTTAAATAGTGCTTTGTCACGAGCACATCAGTCGGCGAGAAGTACAGATATCGCGATTCTGCCAAGCGATTTGTATGCTCAAGTCGGCCGACTAAGTCCTGAAGAAGCCATTCTTTGCAGCGGATTCGGGGATGACGCAAATCGCACAGGTAACTGGGAGCGACTGAACATCACTTATTTCTATCCACCGCAAACTTTCAGCACAAGCGCTCATACCGTGTGACTTGGAGGCCACCAACAGCAAACCAGCCGGGGACTCATTTGGACCATATGACAATCAGCTGCCGGTGGAGAGCCTTGATACAAGATTGTCGTTCACTTAGGAGAAGATCAATAGACTCCAGTTAGGGTATTGTGAGCATGCATACCTATACGCTTTTCCTCTGAAACACGCCGGTTGATGCAAAGTCATCCAGTTCATTACCTGCAAAACGTTTCTGTTGGCTAAGAAGATTCCAGAGCTTCACGGGTGGGATGGTCGTAATGGCAACTTAGATGACGATTTGAGAAAAACGGAAGAAGGTATGCTCACCGCTGTCGAAACCATCTACCCGAGGTCGCTCCCACATTCCAGTGAACACTGAATCTTGTCACAATTAGTGGCTCAGATCGAAGCCAGGAAAACTATAACAGCAGGCGACGACCATGAAGGCGAGCTCCCATCCCCAAAAGTCCGGGTAATGAAGAGCGTAAAGATTGACAGAGGACGCTGGTGGATCGCCACGACCCGAGGAATGGCGAAAGCTTTTGTAACAGAAAATAATCGCACCCTATTCCAGCTAATCCGATCAACCGGTCCAAAGAAGATAGGTGCTAGTGAAACTACCTCCGGGAAACATTAGACCTCAATTCATTCACAGAAACGTCGTCTTGAGCGACGGGCTGAACACTGAAAAGAGTTCAGCTGGCCCCACAACTAAACCTCTAGGACCAAAAGAACTCGGGTGGAACGTGAATATCAGTCCGCCATTCACAACGCAAGTCCAGTGTGTAACTTCACTGCTTCAGCGCAACAAAGCACCTGGTCCAGATGCCATGCATCCTGTACTCTTCAAAAAAGGTGGCGAGTCCCCGATGGCTATTCTGACTACTTCATTCCAGTGTCTGGAGTGCGGATAGAATTCCGCCGGAGTGGAGCATCTCGAAGGTGATTCCTACTTCCGAAAATCACCGAAATATCAAACTGGTGACCATAGCTCCCAAGATGCCCTCTGATACTATCCTGCGAAGGTTGATCCATTATGGGGGGAGTCAGATTCACGAGAATCAACCTGGCTTCTGCCCTGGCCAAGGTTGCATCGATCACATATTCACCTTGTGACAAGTGATGGAACTGCACCAATCCTTCCGACGACAAAACATGAGTCCATCTCAATCCAAGATCTGTTTGTGACTCCGCTGATCATCACAAACTGTGGCAGTGTCTGGAGATGAAAGATGTACTTTATTACCTCCTGTCTCTTAGAGAGGCTCTATAGATCTCTTCCATGGACGCGCACCTGTCTACGACAGGTTGTCTTCTGAGTTCACTACATCCAGTGGTGTCGGGCAAGCTACCCTCTCTCATCTTTTCTCTTTAACTTCGTAGTCGATGAACTGCTGCTTCTACACCTCGGATGTCGAAATGCTCCCGGGGCGTTCCCTCATGGACACTGAGTACACCGATGATATTTCGGTTCTTGGACCAGAACTTTTAGAAGTGAAAACTATTTTAAATAACCTAAATAATTCTGCTGTACAGTTCGGTATGCACTTCACACCTGTAGAGTTCAAAGTGCTACTACAAGACGGTGGGATAAAATTCAAACGCAGGTTAACCGATCGATGTGGTAGATAAGTTCGTCTACCTGAGCAACTGCATAAATCCCGGCGGACTGACGAAAGGCGCAATCACTTGGTGAACTGGGAAGGCCAGGGCAGCGTTTACCACCCTCCGATATTTGTGGCGCTGACGTGACGTAAGAATGACTGCCAAGAGTAGGGAGAATAATGTCACGGTCCGATCTGTTCTACTTCATGTATTTGGAAGACCCTAGAAGACTCTCTGTGTGTGGCGATCAGCGTCTCCGCAACATTGCGCGCGTTTGGTGGGGACATCAGATAAGTAATGTTGAGGTACTTTAACTGGTTTTCTGGAAAGTTCATTCATCCTCGATAGATCAGCCGGCCACATTCCACAGGTTACACAGGTTAGGCTTCGTACTTCGTATGCCAGAGGACGTTTGCCTCGTAGAGACCTCTTCATCAGCCTTGTATAGGAAGGAGACAGCCAAGAAATGGTCAGTCCATGAATTGAAGCGAAGTAAGAAATCTCTTACTAGTCAGCTCAGTCACGTTGGTAACTGCAGGACGAGACAACCCGATGGCTGTTGACCCCGATAGAGGGCTCGAGAAGGTTCAGTCGTTAAGTCACGAACCTACTGACCGGAAGGTCCATGGTTCGAACCATACCTCTCGATCTCGGCTGTTCCAGTCTCGGATTGGGCAACAGAGCAGTACCTCAACACTTTGCATGCTTTGTTAAAGATAAAAATAATCGTAGCACCCTTTCGGTGCCCAGCTGGCATGCCACCAGAAGGAAACACGAGGGCTGGGATACTGCAAGGTCGCCAAAGCCTAGACAGGAGAAGTCGAGAGGCAGAGATCGGGTTCGAACCAAGGACCTTCCAGTCAGTAAATTCGCGCTCTAACCACTGAGCCATCTCGCTACCCTCAGGGGTTCCGTAATACGCCAAATTTGGTACCTTAATTGGTCACACGTAGACTGCAGGACCAGCTGAAATGGGTTGTTGGTATACAGGATACTTCGGATAGACCGGAATCAGGATGAACGATACTCCCAAATCAAAGGCTTCATGTAGTCAGGTTAATTGGTAAATATTATTATTATTATTATTATTATTATTATTATCATCAGAGACATCAACCTAAATATTCTGAGGTGCATACAAATCCAAGCACTCAACCAGAATATCCTGAAAGAAATTAACTGCATGAATGCCACTGACATCGATTGGCCGCCATTTCTTGAAATGTCTCCATCCAAGCCAAGGGGGAGATCACGGAGACCGCATCAACCACACCCAAACTCTTCGTAACCTCTTTCACACCCTTCTGCCGCGTTGTACATTGTCCACCTCGCAGTTTGCACCATTCTGAAGGAGGCGCGGAGAACAACACTAGTTGCAGTATACGTAGCACATGACCGAGTCATCGGGGTCGAATTACTTCGTTATGAATTCGTTGACGCCATCTGACACCAGTAACGCTTCTGAGGCAGGTGGTCAGGAGCCTGAAGAAGCCTCACATCATCTGTACGCAGAGGCCACGTCACGCAGCCATACAACAACACAACCCTTACTGTAGTCTGGTACAAGCGACCCTCAGGACAGTGATGTGCCTTTTCGACGCCACAAGTGACGCAACTTAGCAACCATGACTCGGGTCTTTGAGATTCTTGCACTGACTTCATCAGACACATTTCCGTCAGACCTAATACAACTCCAGAGGTATGTAAAATTCTCCACAGCCTCGTGATTCCTCTTGAATTGTGAGGAGCATGTCCAGAGACTGCACGTTCTGTAGCATGACTTGACTGTAGAGGTGCAAGACGCAAACCGAAGCAGGGCTTGTGCTTCGCCTTCATCTTCAAAGATGAGAACGATATCGTCCGCGTAATTCAGATCGACAAGATTCTCACCGGCAACGACTTGAACGCCGAGGCTTTCAAGACCTTCCGTCTTTCGCCTCATTACTCCATTGACGATGAGTTTGGACAAGAATGGAGAGAATTGACATCCTTGTCGGACACTACTGTTTGTAGGGAAGCTTTTGGAGAGCTCACCATACACTGTCATACGCCCAGAAGTATGTGAATATAGGAATCGAATTATGTTCACAAACTTCTGGGGCATACCCTGTTGAGCAAGTGCAGTTAAGAGCACTGAACGGTCGACAGACTCGAACGCACCCTTGAAGTCAAGGAAAAACAATATTGTGGGTCGTCTAACACCTGACGGAGTGTGAAGATGTGGTCGGCGCAGCTTCTACTCGGTCAAGATCCTACTTGGTGCTCACGAGTCAAGGATTCGCGTGCCGCCGTAAGATGACGAAAAATCAGTGACGCCAGAAGCCTTGTTAAAACGGGTGTCAAACTGACACCAATGTGGGCACTACATTCACTTCAAGTTCGTTTTTGAAAATGGGTCATTTGTAATTCACCCGTGAATGGATAATTGTTACAGATGAACAATGGTCGTGACGTATATGTCTGTCTTCTATCAAGTCTATCGCCTTCACTGCGTTGTTCTCACTCCTCGGCGTACTCGAAAGGCACAAGCTTTCGAGGTCCGTGAACTGAATAGGCTACTGACTCCAAGACGTCGCTTTCATTTCCTTATTCTTCTCATCCTCAGTGAAGGAGGCTGTAGAAGTTGCGATAACTCAACCGTTTTTTTAGCCGGAAGACTTAAATGAACGGGAATATTCGGGAAAATTTAATGAAGTGACTGTGGGGAGCAAGAACTGTTTGAAACGAACAGAATGATTAACTCACGAAGCCACATCCCTGGTAGCAAAAACACCGGGTGATATATAGCTATTCCCCTCAAGGCATACAGCCGAAACACCATTTTGGTTGGTGAGGAACTGAAGAAGAAACCGCCTGGTTGAAGTGCGTTGGCGTGACACGCTGCTGTATGCGGCATTTACAAAACCAATGCATCGAGGTAGGAAATAATTCATTAATCCAATCACTTTCACTTGTCGTCGGGTGAAAAGAGGTTACGTAAGGGCAAACAAGTTATAATTAGGAGTATAAAATAAAGGAAGGAATAGAGATCAACTGGACCTGACATTAACTCCAGCAACAGCCAACCAAAGTATCAACGGCTGCGCAGGGTAACACGTCACACAAAAACGACAGCATCCACTGCGTACGCATTAATTTCTGGGTTCACTGTGTACGAGCTGTAGGAGAGGCGCACGACTTTTGGATAGTATGGGAGAGAAAAGAAGACAATTTTATCCATCGGAAATTCAGAAGTTAAAGTCAGAGGCCATTTATGCTGGTCAAATCCTATGTAACTGATCATCCTAAAAATTTAAGTCTCATAGGTTTTGTAGTGAAAAAATGGATACATGGGATTGTGTAAACATAACCTTACCTATATTTACTTCTCTTGTGTGATTCCAATCATCAGCGGAATCGGAAATCATAATCCGCTCAGGAACCTTCATTTCTGAGCGGTCATGGAGTCCGTCATTCGGTAAGGGAAGGGCAGATTCGGCGGCACCAAATGAAATTCGATGAGGGATTTGCATTTTCTTGCTAATCTCTTTGACAAAATCCGCAGAACACTCGTTAGACATGTAGAACTTTTCAATATCGACTGACCTTAGAAGGTACAGAAGGTCAAAAGCACATGTGCGCATTCACTTACATGATTTTTCCGAGCAGCAGTTGTGTGGAACAATAAAGTATTAGTAAAGCGGTAGGTCGACCGTATGCAGATGGTTTCAAAAAGCTGAAATAGGTTGAACCAAACAAGTCGAAAGCGATGTGGCTGGTCACCTACATTTTTGTGTGCATTACAACCATAACCGAGCTGTGGAACTCAGTTTGACAGAGATGAACCTAGGTGGTCATCGAATGGGTCATAAAATGACGCGGAAGAAAGCCGTCCTACGGAACGGTAAATTTAATAACCAACTCGTAAAATGTGACCACTAAGGGTGCTTTATCGAAACGGTTATGCTATCATGGGTTAAATGAACTGCGGAATTTAGGAACACCAACGAAGTGCGAAATAGCCATGCGTTTCAGATGCGAGCTACTGACCAGAAGGTTCATGGTTTGAACCCAAGTGACTTTCCGACTTCTCGTGACCAGGCTTGGCTGACCTGATAGAATACCAGCCTTCTTATTTTCTTCTGGTTGCATGACATCTATGTGCCGAAAGGTGTCACGGTTAGATGATTTAACTGCGAAGACAACCGATATATTGTTGCGACTATCCGTCATTTTCATTTTGTTTAGAGTGTTGGGCTGAACTGGGACACTTTCCAGGCAATTTGAGTAGGCCGTGTATGATGAACTTAGAGATAGTACGGCCATTCCACGTAACGCGTCACTTAGTGAGGTTCCACTGTACCGCCTCTTTGTTCATGCGGGAGTCCCAGGATTCAACGACAGCTGAGGAAAACCACTGTCGAGAGCGCTAAAAAGTAAAACAAAATGATTTCGACTTTACAGGGCTTTCACTAGTGGTTTTCCTCAGCTTTCGTTGAACACTGGGTCTTCCACATGAACAAAGAACGCTGTAACCAAAGCAGGCTCCTTGAGAGTAAGTTGGTGTGGCTATCCTTGGACTTCGTTGTGGAAACAGACGCTCCACAAGTTAAACCGGATGCGTGGTATTACTAAGAATGATAACAATAATAATAATAGTAATAATAATAATCCTTCATCTGTAACACCCTTCAGGTGCCTAGCTGCCACGCCACCCAAAGGAAGCATGAGGGCTGGGATACTGCCAGGTTGTCCAAGCTTATACAGGAGCTGTCGAGATGCAGAGGTCGGGTTCGAACCACGGACCTTCCGGTCAGTAAGCCCGCGCTTTAACCACTGAGCCACCTCGGGCTCATTACCAAATGCCGGAAAATGCCAGCAACTTCACCTGTGTATCACTCGAAGAGCTCTGCCGCATAATGGGTACCACGGACATCCGGTCACCAGCGTATGAAGCTCAACAAAAGAGACTAAAATACGGTTCGCTGACACATACGTGTGGGCTTTAGCTGAGACGAAAACAACTTAAGTTATTCGAGTTTTCCGTTGGCCTGTTATGCAACGCCAAACAAGCCAGTGAAAATGGCTTGACATCAGCTGAGGTATTGGTGGTATGAACTACCATGGACGGAGAAATTACTGAGTCAAAGGTATTAGGGCCCGGGTGGTGGTGCCTTATTCTGTTCTTTACCAGTGTTTCAGAACCCGCTCAATCATATCTTATCCTTTCTATCCTACCATCTTCTGAGTTAATTTTTTCTTGGGAAAGCTTCCACGTGCTTTCCATTCCCAAGCGTAGCCCTTTAACCAGAAAGACCACAGCCCCATCTCATCAGTGCCGTTTTTTTCAAATCCCTGGAGTCGATGTTGGTCATCAAACTCTCACATGTTCTGGAAAGCAACAACCTCCTGAGCTACCATCAATGTGAGTCTGGACGCCACCGTTCGACCTCATTAAACTGATGTCTTGAAGTATAGCGCGAAGATCTGATTCCCAAAACGCCATGGGGATTTAACTTGATGATAATGGATTGAAAACACTCTGGCAGACCACTAGATCCATGTGAGCTTTAGCGGTACTCCATCTCTCCAATCCACAAGGTCACTACATCTCCTCATCGTCCTTGTTCATCAACGACTTCCGTACTTGCGTTTCCGATTGTATGGCTCAAGTGGTTAGAGCGCGAATTTACTGACTGGAATGTCCGCGGTTCGAACCCGACCTCTGCATCTCGACTTCCCCTGTCTAGGCTTGAGCAACCTGGCAGTATCCCAGCCCTCGTGCTTCCTTCGGGTAGCATGGCAGCTAGACACCGGAAGGGTGTTACAACTGAGCGATTGTATTCACACTTTGTTAGATGATTGGACCCCCAGGTTTCAGCTCTTACTCTTCTTAAAGATTTGTCTAATTTCAGGCTAGTGGTGACCGCGCGTTGGCCACCAGTACATTGAACGTTTAGAAACAATCACGGATGGAAGCCGTTACACCAAATTCTACTAAATCCATACATATCCCTTCCCCTCTCCGGCGTTTTCAGCTCCCGATTTTTATTGACTCATTCCAGTTTTCAATCACCCAACCGCACGCTTCGTTGACTATCTTCCTCAGTCGTAATGATCGCCACACGTGAAATAAATTGCAGTCTGAGCCTATTTTTCACACTCGTAGATATTTATTTCCCCTTAGAACTCTTTCATCCGTGCATCTGCCAGATCCGCCCTGCAATAGAATACTACCATAATTCGAGTGGTACCCGTTCTGTATATCTTTCAGTTCTCGAAAGTGAGTCTCTTCGGTTCCGTCTTTGACTGGTAATCTCTCCTCACCATCGAAGCGCAGAATCTTCTTGATACCTAACAGCTATCACCACAGGAACTGCTCCTATGAACTCGTTTCTCCCGTCCGAACCCTACAATCGTTCGGTCGTCCGATCCGCTCATACTCTTTTAGTTTTAGCCCTGTTACAGAACAGAATAATTTTCTTCACTTCCCTCTACTACTGCCTTTTTCCGAAACTCTCTTCCGCCTTCTCTTGAGCCTTCCAATAAAATAATCGTTCAGCTGTAACACCTTTTCGATGCCTAACTGCCATGCCACCCGAAGGAAGCACGAGGCCTGGGATACTGTCAGGTTTCCCAAGCCTAGACAGGTCGGGTTCAAACCACTGAACTATCTCTCCCCTTCAGCCTTCCAACTCCAGTCTTAACATGAATCCTTCAAAACTTTCATGGAGTTCCACTGCTGTGCGCTACCTATACGTTATTAATTATCTACGCTTTGTTTATTTTTTGGTTCACTAAGTGTTCAATGTTTTCAACCAATTTGACACCCCTGTAGGTCCTCCGTCCCAACGTAGCCCCGTCTTGTAAGAAATAACAAAGGGACTATATAGTAACAGGTTTTTTGAAGTATTTCAAGACGACTTAGCAGGTTCCAAAAGACGGTTGCTTCCGACCATGCAGAGGCGTTCCGCATCTCAAAGACTTTTCCTAACATTTTGTCGTAGACTGTGGGTTATCCTCAAGGATGCCGGCATGAGTCTTGCGAACGAGAACCATGTCACCTTGCACTCGACTGCCAACGAGGAAGATACTGTTAGCAGCTGCCTACCTCCCCTGGTAATCCACAAACCAACGTTCTGATGACATCCGCCTAGCAAGTGACCGGATGCACGATCTTTTCCAGCCAAGCACGGAGACGCCACATGTCCCGTGTACTCTAGAGATGGACGAACGAAGGTAGTGAACAAAGGTTTATCATCAGGAAAGCCCCTTCTGAGTGTCCATGGCATCCCAGATGCCGAGTTCGTGACTGCACAGGACTCCATTGACTTCCCACCACCTGCCAGCCAGGTGTTGGGTCCAAAGGAGATTTCAGTAGATACAATGCTGACTAAAACGCTGAGATGGTGACAGACGCGGTCGAATGCCTACAAGGTCATACAGGATAGCATCCACATAGGTTTTGTGATTGCCTCAGGCCTCTTGAGTCTGTAGATGATTCATGAGGCACGAGCAACCCCGTAAAACCCATGCTGTACCAGCGCACTCAGAAGGCTGTCATGCACACGGGACTTTGGTGCGGGTCCAGTTATCCGGCCCAGTATCTACGGAGGCTGGATAAGGCTGGTCGGAAGCTGCTGGAGCAGGTTTGGTCACATTGCGTACAGAATTATACGATCGCGGTCCTCTTGTCAGTCTTGGGTGGATACGAAATGAAGCTGCAATTGATGAAGTTTTGAAGGTAATCAGATCTTCCACCATTGAGCGATGGAATCTGTTCCCTTCTGGAGCCTCAAGGACGTCTAGTGTAGACAGCACATGACTTCGTGTCTCCCAAAGAATTTGGAATGGTTGTGTAACTGAGGAGCAGATCACCCAGTAACCACCCATCTTTGTAAAATGCAATGGTCACTGTAGCCGGTTGGGAAAGCAGAATTACGAAGCCAAATCGATCTGGGTGCTGCGCGAACGGTGGATCAGGGCAACTTGAACGATGGCCTTTTGTACCAATATCTGTGGACTACTTGGGGGCTTGTGACGGGTGGAAAAGTCGAAGAGACGTCGGCTTCTGACAGGGGCGAGTAAGATCGTCAGATGCCACTCACTACGAAACGGAGTGGTCTTGAAGCTGGTCAACAGAAGATCTGAATTCAAATGGCAAGCGCTGACCAGGTCGAGGTGGGCGGCCACTATAGCCAGACTGCTTGTATAAGATTATTTCAAGCGACAGCAGACAAACACTACCACGTTGTGTGGACCCTTGTAGGAAGGCAAGCGTTAAGCCTCAGTTCTTGGGCTAATCTAACGAAACGCCGTGACACTGAAGAGTCAGCGCACGTCGCTTAGTAACGGCAGCATTGATTTGTTCTATAAATACAAATCGTTTAGCTGCAATACCCTTTGGGTGCCTAACTACTACGTCACCCGAAGGAAGCACGGGGGCTGAGATATTGCTAGGTTGCCCAAGTCTAGCAGAGATTGCGTTCGAACTGTGGACCTCCCGGTTAGTAAGTTCGCGTCTTAGCCACTGTGCTATCTCTAGAACAGAACATGACCACATTTCAGTGGTACCAGAGGATTGTCGATCCAGTAGACAGATGAGATTGCGAACATTGTCCATCATAACACAGACTAGATTATGCGAATGACATCGTTGTTAGTTGGCGGTCATGCATCCGCAAAAACCACTTTAAATAGAGGATCGGAGATGGTTCCTGTTTCGGGATGCAGATTGCAGGTTCAAACTCCGAAGATTTATCTCAGGATTTCCCCCTCCCATACACTGTTTTGAAACTTCAGAATGAGGGGCTTGAGTTCGTTTACAGGTCCACTTATCTTGGCAGTTTTATAGACTGCGACTACACTGTGACAGAGGAAGTCGGTGCGCACATCAGGGCATGGATAACAGCCGCCACTTTGCGTCACCTCTGGTGTCAAAACCGAATATCACTCAGATTAAAGGGCCGTGCCCCAAATATACCGCTGGAACAGCCCCACTCTATCGCTGACCTCGCCTGCCTGCTCAAAGTCCCCAGTTCATCATCATCATCATCGACAGCATGACATCAGTGTTCAACACCGATGCTTCACTGCCGTACAACCATGAGTTAGTTGAAAGCCTTATTGTGAAGGAAAGAATAAAGGTGGACGGGGAAGAGACTTAGTGCTAGCTTACTACAATCATTCCGAGGTGCCTACGCCTCCAGTCAATCATTCAGGCAATCTGGATAGAAACTGACAACAAGATCGCCATTGACATCGGTTGGCAGGTGAGGTTTATCAAGTAAAGACGGTTTGGGCATGTAGTACGTAGGCTCACCCACCGTCTACCAAACAGAACCGTTTTCAACATCCAAACCTTGTTGGCGAAAGGATTGCGGAGAGCAGCACGAAATAAAATCGTCCACCGTCAACTTGGAAGCCCTCCTAGATACAGTCTAACGATTCCCCTTGTGCGTTGTTTGGAGCTCTACAGGACGCGATAGATAACCGATCACAGTGGCGGCCGTTCCGTCACTTCTTAGTTGAACTACCCAGCTAAAGTCTGTCTCTCGTGTACTGGACTTGTGTTGGGTGAGGTTCATAGAGGACTTAGGGTCATCCTGTCTAGTGGCACCTTGCTCAAACATGATGCTCATTTATTCCGTTAATCATGTTAGTGTTACACTCAATGATTTCGGGAAGTGCAAACATCACGCACCTGACTATTTTCTCTCAGGGTTTAGTGCTTTTTGCAATAAGAACCCACTCTTCCTCTCTCCTATCTTTTTACCTTTTACTAAGACTTCCGCTGTCCACGGTTGTATTGTAGTTAAGCACCATCTTACGCAACCGGTGTTTGCTGTCCACGACGATTATGATAATATAGATTCCTATCTCTCTGACACGGTATGATGTCAGTCGACCACCTGGAATTCCGGGTTGCGTGATCACGCGCACCATCACTCACTCGGATTTCCATTCCTTCCATCGCTGCCTGAAGTTTTACACGGTGCTGACCGGTACGTTCGAAATTGGTGTCGTTTTTGCTCGTGCAAATTTGTTAACTAATTCTTTCGCTGTTTAGTCTATTTACACAGCAAACAACACGTGTCAAATGGTTGAATTTTGCACTCTCATATAACCTGTGCGTGAAAACCTCTGCCAGACTGCACTACATTTCTGCGGAGCACCCACTTATTCACAATCGTGAGCCAGACTATGACAGGCTGCTCTTCACTACATCTATCAGTGGACCACAACAGATGTGGACGAAATGGATGTCCATCGAATGTAAGACGTGGAATGCAATGTCATGGTTGTCAAGCCTGGTGGCATTTTAAGTGTACGTGTTTGCAGAACGACCAGACAGACCGATTATCCAACTCTCCTGACCCCTTTGTCTGCGCCAGTTGCCTCTACCTTACGGGTGCTATGCACTCCACGAATAGCAAGACACCTATCGATAATACAACCAAATCCTCACTTCTAAGTCAGAAAGACCAGTGCAAATCTTCCATTTCAATCGGGAGACTCGAGGAGCTTTGGAGGAAGTAAACACAACGAACGTAGCGGCTTGGACGAAAGTCAACAACGAACTGTCCTCCTTAATAAAGCACCTGGCGTTCTCGACCCCGGGTCCGTTGGCTGAGGTGATCCAGCTCTCTGACACGGCAGTCAAGAGCACCACGGCATCTATAGTGGACGGGCGCACGAAGGAGTCCAAGATTATCATCTGGAGATCGTTTTCCAGAACAAGCACTCCAAAAAATGGCAAATTTACTCGTTGGTGGTACTCTTACCAAGTCTGAATACGAATCGCCTCACGCAGAAAGGTTACGCGGAAAGGGAGGCAAACGAAATTTCGGGCTTCTTGTGACACTTTTCTCCTCAACTGCGGGCCATCAGTATTCAAAAGGCCTTCCCGAAGGTCAAGCGTACGTCTGAGGATCACCCTCTAGAGGCGCGAAAACTGGGTTACAGCGGTTCATGAGGGGACGCAAAACAAGCTTCCGCTTGACAGCAGGTCAACCCGATGGAAGTTGTGGGCTCTTGTGCTCTTAAAAGCACGCTGATCCAACTGACCGCGACTCCAGATTGAAGCTTTTACTCAACCGTGGCAGATCCATCGACTGCCAACCAGAGATGCTCGGGGTGAGATAAGCCTGGCGAGGACAGAGCATTTAAACTAGGTGGAATTATCGTCGCTTATTTCCTTGGCGAACGATAAAAGCGCAGTGGTGAACTCCACATCCAATTCACAAGCTCTAAGCTGGATTGATTCAGCTGTGCAGAGACAAGTGGCGAAGTCCACCGACAGATGAGCTACAAGCGTTGACCTAACGTGAGAGACCCATAACCACTGGCCGGTTAACCAGGACGAAGTTATTGTCAACGATTTCAGCTCATAAGGTAGCTCTACTAAAGACAATTACGGGGAATTCCTCCGGAAACGCGAAACTACCAGCCTTCGGCTCCACTCCCCCAAGTGGCCAGTTTGATTGTGGATCCAGTCGTCACTCATGACCCCCGAGGGTCAAAGCCACAAATCCGACAACACTGTATATGAAAGTCCTACGTATACCGAGTTGGCCACGCTGGTCGCGGACGACCTGGGACATGGTGACCACTGTGTGCTGACTTTTTATTTCATCTTCTAATGGACCAGGAACCCGGAACCTCAAACGTGGATTCGAAACTTCTGCCGTGCACTTCTCAGAAATGCACGTCTCCCTTGACCAGCTTAAACTGGGACCAGTTTCAGTGGACGATACATTCAGGAACATTGTCCAGAAAATTCACGAAGCTGATGCGGTGTTCGTCCCAACGAAATCAGCGCGCAGTCGAACGAACTAGAAGCTACTCAAAAGAATTCGGCGCCTCCTGGAAATGAGGCCCCAACTATTTTTCAAAGAGATAATTACAGGAGACGCAGATGAGCTGGCACTTTGTAAGATGCGGCACTGCCGTAAATCAGAAATCCGCCATAGGGGCATACAAAAACAAAAATACTAAACCTCGCCCG
>SJOL01012182.1:27984-60840 GCA_004794785.1 Opisthorchis felineus | reverse complement strand
AATATAACAACCTTCCGGCCATTGCTGCCATGCCATCCGAAAGAAACACGAGGTCTGATATACTGCCAAGTTGCCCAACCCTAGACAGCAGTTGAGATGCAGATGTTGGGTTCAAACCACAGACCTGGTCAGTAAATTAGCGTTTCAACACACTGAGCCATCTCTAGTGATCTTCTAGTGGTATCTGAAGCCTACAGAGAACACTATGCAGGCCTGTATCCTGTCCCAGCGACCTCATCACATCCATTCGTGGCAAGGCATAACTACGGACAGCCTCTAACCACCTTGGGCTTCACGGAGGTGGACTTTCACCTTGCACAAAACAAACCCGTTCAGCGCGTTGGGGTCAGATGAGGTCCATCCAAGAACCCTGAAGGAAACGGCTCACACTGATGTTTCTTCAGTCTCTCGAAGAGGGAAAACTTCCCTGTGCTTGGAAGGGAGCGATTGTCACGCCAGTATAAGAATCTGGTGGCCGCCTATCGCCCGGCAGCTACAGGCCTATTAGCCACATTAACATACCGCGCAAGGTGATGGAACACATTTTGGAGCAGACCGTTTTAGATCACCTCATTGCCAACAATTTGATATTCCCAGCGCAACATGGATTCCTCCCAAACATTCTTGTGTGACAAACATGCTCGTATTTATGGACAGCTTAACCAAAACCGAAGACGAAGGACTCATATCGGACACCATATTTTTCGAATTATTAAAAGCATTCGGTCGAGTCCCACACGTTCCGCTGCTTCACACACTCGAGTCTCATGGGATTCAAGGATAAATCCTACGCTAGATTAAGACGTTCCTGTCGCATAGAACATACCAAGTGAAAGTAGGCTCCACCTAGTCTTCTTCTGCACTGGTCTCCATTTGAGTTTCTAGATGCTGTGTTTTTGGATCACTCCTGTTTCTGATCTACGTCAGCGACCTTGCAGATGCGTTTCAAAGTCCACATCTACTTTTTGCAGGCAACCTGCAATCTTGTAGTTCCAAAGCCAGTGCCCTCCAAATGGTTGTCAACGATGCAAAGCAGTGGTCACTAGAATGGCAGCTTCCTCTGAATGACGAAAAGTGCGTCCATATGCCATTCGGAGGAAACTCAGCTAACGTCTTTGTCGGCTGTTGACGCTGCACTAGAACCCAGTTCAAAGCACTTTTGGATGCTTTTTATGTGGGTCCTCGAGCTGGTAAGCATACTCCCATTGCTGAAAATTTAAAGAGCGCCTCTCAGGTGAACAGAAGGGGCTGAACGACAAGAACAAACGCGATCGGGGAAGCTTGGGTGTAAGCCTCGATCCTGCTTACCAATCCGTGAGTCCGTAGCTGCTGCAACAACCAATAAGCTGAACTCACACGCGATTGGTCAGAAAAACGGGCCACAGACCGATCTCTGGTTGGTCAAAATTATGGACCCAACGAATTGCCATGTCCCGGTGCCCCCTTGAATGCCGACTGCCAGTGCCGCATCCAGAAGGTACCCTACTTTCCAGAATGTGGTGGTTACATGCACATAAAACGCGACACACTGCATCTGTTTTTGATATCGTTTTAGGCGTTTAATACGTTTGTTGTACCCTCAGTGGTTCTCAAAACGTATTTGGGTACACACATTGCTACTGCTTGAGATTTCGGTAGTACAGCAACCCCATGGCCGTTGGCATCATTCTTACGAGAGAAAGACGAACTCAAGTAGATGGAAGTAACTATCAGTGGCCTGTATCTCTCCGATTTAACGCACTGACCAATGGCTGACCACCGTCTTCAGGTTAGAAACATCGTCCCTTAGTCCGTTCAGGATCGGCCTAAAGAATCGCGTGCCATATTCGTGAGGCTTCGCCGCAATATCGCTCTTCAGTCCTGACGTAATGAGAACCATCGGTATTCACTTGCCTGGACAGTTTTCGGGCTGCTTCGGAGACATTTGTTTGGGTGTTAATAAACATCTCTCAAGTTGATTGTTCTGTTTTCAGGCAGCAATGGTGTTATGCCGTGGGGACTGAAGAGTCCAGTTGTTCCTCCGACGCAGGGTTTCTGTGCAGCTTCTGCGTGTTGTACGAGAAGGGTTTGAGCTCCTTCGACGAATGGGTTGCGAGCCATTTATTTTCCCAACCTGGACGTCACTGTGGTACCACTGGTGTGACAAGACGGTTGATTCTTCGGCGTCGTCGAGTAACGCACGAGTTTTCTTTATTGGAGTGGAAAGGTTTTGGCTAGACCGCCTTCTTCTGTAGTATCGCCGCTGACGCAATCTTGGAATCAGTATCCGTCCCGTTGCCGCACAAAACAAGTCGCACTGGTGAATGTGATGCATAGATATGTCGCTGCCGTTGCCAATCAAATTCTGCCATTTTTGGGCCCATCGCATTTTCATGCTTAGTCCACCAAGTTGGCTTTCATAGCTCTATCCAGATCGCTGATTCAGGTGTCCATTCAGTGGCTGCCCTACTTGTTTTGGACCCAAGTGTTGGATCCACGTTTTCCCCCAATAGAGGTATTACAGGCCTGCTACTTCAGAATTTCTCTATCCTTTCATCCTATTTGTAATTTACTTCCATTCGGCGGAGACTACGCGTATAAGTGGAACATGCTTACTTGAGTCTCACATTTCAATAAAGCGCAGAAAAGCTGCGAAACCCACCTTATTTAAGCGCTTTCTCCGTGTCGCCGCCATCATCACAGCTGGCGGACTAGTGAACGTGCGAGTCCGGCTCCGGAAGCCTTTTCGCAGGGCCAAACGAAGACAAGTTGCTATTGCTGGGGCCGACAGACAATACCTGCACGAAAAATGCGTATTGCTGGTTACTCTTCTTTATCCTCCCCACTTGCGCTTTTCGTGACCTTGGCCATAAGCCCAACAGTCCAAGGCCGCATGGCCTCATCGGTGGTTTTGGGGTTCATGTTAAAATGGACCAGCCAGATCGTGGCCCTTCTGCTGCTTGTCCGGATCTGTTTTTCTGGTTCCTCATTTTTCGCAATTTGAAGTTTTTTATTATGTGCTAGGCAGCATGCCTCTTGTTTTGCCCTCCCTTGTTTTGTTTTTGCCCGCCGCCTTCATATCCTAAGGATCTGATCTTGTCCCAGCTTAATATGTTCCCCAAAAGAAACGTAAGGTCCCAGTAACTGCATTTCCCCGCCCGTGTCTGTTTAGCCGTGACCAAGCCTATATCGTTTAATGCCCACTATTTTTGATACTGCCCTTTTCCCGCGCGATTCATGGTACCCGTAAATTCCGCCAGTCGAGCTTTTATTCTGACTGTAACAGTATGGTCATGCCTGACAGCATGCCACCTACTAGTTGGAAATAAACCTTATTCTTGTTATATACTCCGTATATCCTTGGAAACAGTAAGAACTGGAAGCATTCACACTCATCCTTGATCAACGCCATTGCCACCGGAGACTGACACATTACAGCCCATTGCCACGTGCATTACAATAACACATTGAATTTGCCCTCATTACATCACCAAACTTTGCGAACATGCTGCACATGCTTAAAAACTTGAAGGACAGTGTGCCCAAACTGCTGTCATTACAAACTTACTCATCTCTCGGTTCGAATGTGCATAGCGCCTCTTGGCTTCACTGACGATCCTACAAGTTTGCCCAAGTATCGCATGATATTGTGCAGAACGTGGATATCGTCACATTTCAGATATAATCCATAGTTTCTATGGGCGTGGTCTCGGATCCCACCAGACGACCTGAAACAGCGGTTATCCCAGGAACAAATCTCCCTATTCTCATCCAATCGGCGGCTACTAGCTACGTACATATGCCAATGCAGGTAGCGTAGATTATGAGAACGTTGCATGCACGATAACATGCGTGTACTATTGGTAGTCTAATTCCGCCCACCCAAGAACACGTTTATTGGACCAAGCTAGGTGACAGTCAACATTCTGATTGCTACGCTTACAAGCTTATCACTAACTAGTGGCACCCTGACAAGCTCGCTTGTCCACATTTGCACCCCCTGAAGGCTTGGCCGGCAGACTGTGAAAGAGCTTCGCCGACATACCATATCGCCAAGCGCAATATGTGCCTATCCCCAGCTGGACGTCGCTCACTTTGAATCCGAGTTTAACAGCCGTGGATGCAGCCATGAATCTGTTATGCCGCCTTGTGATCCTCCAGCGATTTTTCAAGAGAACCTAACATTCCTTGAACAAAGAAAGCCCACTTTCGTGAATCCGCGAGAGTGATGTTCATGGCCTTGATGTAGCGGGCTCCAGTGATGATGGCCCCACAGCAGTTGAATTCATTTACTCATTTTACAGGGCAGAAGGGTGCATCCGACACCAGTCCTTTCAGTCTGGGGCAGAAGCGATGGTATTGAGGCCTTGTGGACAAGCCACTCCATAGGATCATTTAGTGTGGTCCTAATCACCATACCTGCATGCCCGTAATGAGCCGAACATGAGCGTTCAGCTTGCGCCTGAGAGTGTCACCCACTGGTTGGTATTAAACACCACTATTATTACTCCTGTGGCTTGGCATCAAGGGTCAAGAGAGGGAGCACGTCCCACTCGTTAACTACACGTGTCGAAAGAGTGATGATGACTTGAAGAGCAGGAGTTTATTGCTTGAAAAACGTAAGATCACATCCCCTTTGGGAAAGCTTGCAGTCCTTAGCAAACAACCCTCTAGTTTGCTGCAAGCCTCCTTTTCCTTATACGACGGGCGTATATGAGGTCTTCGCATCGAGGTCAGCACTCAGTAAATGTACAGGGTTCATTTCCCAATGCAGCCCAACCGGTAGAAGAGGGGAGTGACTGTAAGCCCAATTCATAAAGGGGATAAAGCTTGCCGTCGCTCTCCTTGACAGCCAGTGCACATGAGAAAACCAGACTGTCCGTTGCATTTTCAGCCTCAAGCCATGGAATCCGTATGCGGAATATCCTTCGGTGAGAACTGTCAAGGAGTCTCAGCGCGCTGCCCAGCATATCCACTCTCAGTCTCCCGTGTCCAAGGCCAAAGGGCTGTGGATCACCAAATCTCAGTTCAGGCCGTAACCCCCGCATTCTCGACATCATTTTGGTGCTTGTCGGCATGTTTATCTACGCACACACAGTGAGGTCGTATTCCAGATTTGGATGGATAAATACCGCGTTCAGTACTCCGTAGAGAGTTCCAAGTTTTTAAATTTTGCTTTAGCATCTAAAGAAGCACCGGTCTTGACAGCTGACGTGTTGACATGCACTCCTATTTCATGCTGGACGAGCACTGCCAAATCGTGCGTCGTTTAAACTGGCGGCATGTATTCCGAATCCATGCCGTATAATCTGGTATCCCTCTCTAGCCTCATTTGACGGGTTCTAAATTACTGATGTTGACAGATATTTTATATTCCCTCCATCAGTTGGCTAACCTCTCCAGGACCACTCGCAAGCATACTTCTCCGACGATCACCTTCAGGATATTCAGGTCACGGCATATAGCTGGTTAGGCTTGCTTGGTCAAAGTGGTAAGGTGCTAAGGTAAAGTATGTCCTCTTGCCCATCTGACAACATCTGACGACTGTCGAGCTTGAAAATACTGAGCTCAATCCCAACAGATGTCAAACATTGCGGTGCCATTCTGAGCAACGACCACAAAAGCAGCTGACAGCCACCATTTTTCGTTCTCAATCTTGACCCTTGTGAGACTACGGAAATGGCTGAAAAGATTCTCTCCTGGCCAGTAAATTATAATGTGTAAAATGACATAAAACAGTCGATGAAAATTCGAAAACCTGTCACATTTTGCCACATTTTTTAGGGGTTCCTGGTTTATGATCCATGTGTCTTCAGAACAGTTTATGCACAAACTCAACGGAATGTTCCGTAGTGCCATTGTGCTTCTTTGAAACATGAAGAGCATCTGGCGAGGTAAAAAATTGTCTACTAAAATAGCCCAACTTCGATCAATTTTACGAAGCTTGTGTAAATCCTTCGCGTTTATTTTCATCGAGCTCTATGTCCGGTCCGTGTCTGGTTTACACCCGGAGACATCTGGCGAATATCTGAAAAGTGTCTAGCTATTGAGGCATGTGATATGCTGCCAGTGGTAACTCAGACCTGGCGAACGACTAGCAAACGCTTGGCAGATATCATCCTAGAAGGTACTGGGCGAAATCCAGGAATGAGCCAAAACTTTGTCTAAAATGTTTTCTTCCACATTAAGCGATGATCAAAGCTCATCTGTCTAACGCACATGTGGTTAGCCTTTCCATGCACCAGTAGATTACATCGGCGCTCTAAGAGGGGCTTTCAAGGGTAACAATCTGCTACCATTAAACAGGTATTGGAAGCACTCTTTTGAAAATGAAAATGCCTACTGCTTAGCACTTCGCTTTTCTTGGCTCCTCGGTCCATGATCTCCGTGTCTGCAGAGCTACTCCCGCAAACCTCTACGGAGTATCCGTATAAACACGCCGCTTTTCTGAAGCACAAACAGAATCTACTGCAGTGGAGATTGCCTACAAAGAGCATCTTTCATTTAATCGATTTACGAAGTCTCCTGCGGTTGGTTGGCTGTATTTCGGTATCTTTCATGGGGTCAATTCGGATAAAATACTGGACATTCAGTAGACGGGCTATTTTAACCCCTCCCTGATGGACACACCTAGGCCGGCTACCCGTCCAGCTCGTGCAAGTCATTGTAAGTTCCACCGAATTGTTCCGGACTGCTGGATAATAACGATCTCGTAATGTCCGAGTTTGCCTAGTCGCCAAATTAGTTCAGGATGTTTTTTAAATACCACCACATGGGGTTTGGTTTCGAATATGGCTGCGTTCTCTGGAGGCCAAATTATTTTCCTCAACCTTGTAGCGAGCCGCTTACTTTTTCCCCGGTGCGTCGGGAGACGGATTCTTCTACGCAATGAAGGCGCAACCACTTACCTTCTAGCGGCGTGAGGCGTGCAAATCGCGACTACATCCCTGACCACAACGCCGGTGCAACCAACGATGTTTTATAATAGGTTTCTTATCAAACGGGCGGGTAAATTTTTATTGTTCGCTAACTTGGGGAAACAGAGATCTTGCTGTATATATTATTCGTGGCCTCAGTAATTCAGAAAAACCAACTGAGGGTACCTGCTCAGTGAACTCATGATAGGACTGATAACAGACCATGCTTGCAAGATTGGAGCCGTTCGTAAAAGTTTGATCACAATGGAGTATACAGATCGCACAAAATGTCCCGGGATTTGGAGCTGCCGCGTCCAATGTTTTTCATTGAATAAACCACCATATCTTTTGGGTAAATCCATTGGGGGCCGTCCTCTGTTCCTGGGCGTTAAACTTCAACAGCAAAAACTGGGTGTGACCCGACTGGACAATAATATTTTATAGGGTTTACCAAGTGATGGCCGTCTATTTGGGCGGACAAGATCGGCCGATACATAAAGAGTGGTATACCATAACCGCTCTCTGAAGCTGTGTTGTGATATAATATGGTTTTGTTTATCATCGAGCTTCCCTTCGAACCGTTGATTAGTCTCACTCATTAACCTGAGAAGAATTTCGTCTTCACGTTTCAAGCGAAACTCGCCACTTTCTGCGAGTGTACCTACACAGAAATGATAAACAGTGTCAAGAGTGCTTATTTTCGGCTAAGGCCGTTAGGAAAAACCGCAGTACGCGTTTAACGAGCACGAGGTTATAAATATACGGATTGGGCACTCAATTTACTGTATATGTATGACGGTAATTAGACAGACGGGGGTTATAGCAACAGAGAGGAGTTGGAAGGGTGCCGAATACCGGCACAATGCTTCAAGATGTTAGGCCAATGGACTTGGCCTGGGATGAAAGCTATGTATCAATATTTTGGGAAGAAAGGCCCAGAAATGGGGAGGTTCAGGGATTTTCAGGCTGAAAACGGTTTAAAAAAGGGTCTGTCGGTTCATGAAGCCTACCCAAGAAGTGGAGGAACAAATTACGCTGGGGACGCCTTGTATCCCTCCTCCGGAAGAATTTGGGATTGTGGTCATGGGTATTGCTTTGGTGGGTGGGGGTGAAAATTGCGGTGGAGTGGCCTTTCCGGAAGACAGAAGTATAGTGGCCGCGGAGAAGGGTTATTTTAAACAGCTATTCCTTAAAGGAAACCTGGCAAAAGCAGAGTAAATCTATGCCGCGCTTCTCTGGATATTTCCCAGGATTATCTCGTCACAACTACATCAAGGGCTCTACATTCGACGGATAAAAAGCGAGCGCCACAAGATGTTTAGGTTCTAAACCATTCATCAAAATCGACTTTGGCGCTGTGCTGGCCAACAGGCAGGGTCCCTTCTGCAATCGAGTGGCTGCAAAAATTAAGCGATTTATGGCCAAGAGGTAGTGAGTATGTGTGCTTTTACATTACACTCATTCAGTACCGAAAGTCTCTTGATTCCCCTCTATTCACGGATCCACGGACTCACGGATTTATACACAGGATCGAGGTTATCGCCCAAGTTTCCCAGGTCTGGCTTGTTCTTGTCGTTCAGTGGCAACCTAAGCAAGGGAAAAATTCTGCGAGTTCCTTATACTTTAACCAGTGCTGCATTACGGAAAAAATGGGTTAAATGTGTACCCAAACTGTTTGCAAGAAAACCCCGTTAAGTGGTACTTTTTGGCAATCCTCCGCCTATGGCCTAGACCATACCTTAATTTTTGCGGGTAGCCGAGCAGTAAAAGGCAAAGGCAACCTGGAGAAATTTACTGAATGAGAAGCCGGGCATTGGTATACGGAGGCTGGTACAAAGCCGGTTGGCACTTGCACTGTCAAATATTTCGTTAGATACGTTGAAGCGACTGAAGCATGATAATGCAGGCTGCGACTGCATCCGCCGGAATGGTATAGGCCTCCGTGCACCTTTCGAATTGAATCACGTGGCAACTCTGGCGCCCCCTTAATAGCACCCACTACGCGTAAACCAATAAGAGGTGGTCTTGACGTGATTTATTCCGATTAACCATAGGCAAGACTTGCCTCCCTGCAGCTCTTCCCTTGTTTGTCTGCTTCCGTTTACAGCTGGCTTACCGTCCCACTGCCGACATCCAGATTTTGATCAAACGTCGGTTTGTGAATTGTATTTGCGCTTGTCTGCTACGTGACAAAACAGGTAAGCCTGATGCCGAACCCGTCGTCTTCGGATTAAAGCCGGGAGTGTTGTCAGCCAAACAAACTCTGCTCCCTTGGCAGTCAGGTTAAAAAATACCTCTCATACTTTTTACCCGGTAGATTTTTGTTTTTGGCGGGTTTAGTCCTCCTTCAAACCACGTTCTTTAGACGTGTTGCTGAGTTATACCGCAGACATATACGGTCCCGTGACGAACTCAGAACGTATCCGCTACACCAAACAACTTCATCCTCACTGGGATTCGGTATTGTCCAGCAAACACTGACCGATATTCGCGCCCTTTCCCTCTATAATAATGACAATAATGTGTTTATTTCTCAACATGTCATTTGTACCGTGCGACAGTCGTATCTCTACTTTTGCGTTCGGCATCCGTCCTTTACTGCTCCTAAGAACATCGCCGCCTCGCTGCTCATTTTTCTAATCTCACTGGTTTGCGGTATTTCTGCAGAACGTTCTGCTTATTTCGCTCCGTTCGCCAGCTGAATCTTCTATGAAACCGCTACCCTGCTTCTCTCATCCACCTGCTCCATCGATCCGGCAGATACTACCTACCACGTTCGAGTAATACAGTGGCTCCAAGCGTCTTGTAGTATCACAAGCCGCTCTGATCTCACAAGAGGTTAAGTTATTCAGACCACCGCTTCTTACACTCAGTATCTTAGGTGTAACTAGCAGACCACTTGGAATAAATGCAAACCCCATTCGCGCACTAGTGTAGGAAAGCGAACGTCCCAGATGGTGACGCCCGGATGTGAAGTGGACATGGCGCCGGTCAAAAACGCCGGGCTTGGATGTACTACGTTCACCAATTAACCGAAAGGTCAAGAGTAAGAGGCGCTTTTGAGAGAGACGGGGTTTGCACTTCTGGCGATTCCAGATATAGATTACATTTCCCGGAGTACTTTTATTTCCCGCCCTGGATTTTTCCTACTTGAAATACATACCGTGAAAGATTCTTGGCCAACGCTTGCCACAATATGCTTGCTTAGAGTTTTTGATGTTCACTTGGATAAGCAAGGCATTTTAAAAAGTAAAAAATGGCACGAGTGTTTGCTGTGTATTCATTTGGATACGGTTTGCATACGATAAGAAGCAAAGATGTCCACAACTAGCGACAGCTAGGGATATCTACGATTTTGGAATAGAACTTCCTTCACCGCATAAGTCCTAGTTACTGAGCCAACGTTGTCAACGGAAAGACTAGTGCAGCCTGTAGATAACAGGGCTGCCTCGCTGACATTCAAGTGCGTTAACTGTAATCAGGAGGCTGAGCAAATGATCCTGTCCTTATTTTTAAGCCGATTGAAACACCCAAACACACATAGTTTGCTTCTACCAGTAAGTAGTTTCGAAAACCAGGGCCGCTGTTTACCTTTAGCCTAAAGAAAGTATGTAAGAATGACTTGCTCAAGTCACAAAAAGCTTGCCTTTTCTATCCCCGTTGTGATGCCGGAATTACGGATGAGGTCCGGCGGTCACCCACCTATGTATCAGTTATCCAGCGAATTTTGAAAGGGACAACAGGAGTCACTCGTTCGTCCCATTTCGAGTGGAAGGTGCATGCTTGTGGACATGTGTGCAATGCTTTTTTCACTTGTCTGGATACCTGGGAAAGCGGCTGGATCTCTGAAAGTGGTTGTATGTTGCTCCGAGCACTCGAGATGTGTCTACCCCACTGGGTACCTAAAGTCGCATCATTACACCATAAATATGCTACAGAGGCACCTTAAAATGGCACAGTCGTATGAAGTGGATTCCGTGGCAAGCTTGAATAATATGAAGGCACCGCGTGGTGGAATAAGGTATTATGACCTAACGTTTTGGTCGCTGTAAGCAACTGCCTTTAAGGACTACTACAGTCCCTGGAGTAAGTTGTCCACGCGAACCGAAAACTGGGAATAAAACATAATAGTCCGCTACCCTATGACTGACTCCAAATGCATCCCTATTATGCATCACATGGCGCTCAATCGTTTTTTTACAATATCCGAGAAAAACTTGGCCCGGCACTTGTAAGTTTGATCAATCCTTGAGTACCGCCGTGAAATTTACAGAGGTGTTCACACATGCCCATGTCCGGGCATTTGCATCCCACTTTTTTGAATTATGTTTTTGCACTACTCCTTATTTTCATCTTGATTTCCTTAGTATTCAAGGGCCCATCATACGGTTGAGATAGTGTCGATGTCCTAGCGAATTCAGAGAAGATTGTATTTTTAAATCTTGCAGAAAGATTCATTGTGTGTTTTCGGGTTTCTGTTTTGTCTAAACAACGATTGTATCGTTCGCATTTGAGGTTCCTGGGACAACGGAGTTGGATTTGGGGTTGTACTTGTTTCATTCGCCTCAAAAGGTGCTAGGAAAAAAGGTTTCGATGTGCAGGCTTTGCTCACTACCATGGCTTAACAAACAGCAGATTTGAAGGAGCTCCGCTTTGCTTAACTAGCATAAAACTTAGCATTTTTCATCAGGTTTAGTCATACCGCTACCACCTGCCAAGCGTACGACCTTCGTCCACATCAGGCCAAGTTGTTTTAGAGTGGGAATAACCGTATACTGTTTCCTTTGGTGTTTTCAGATTGCATACAATAAATTCACTTGCAACTCTACGCGGCTGACGCACGTTCGAGTGTGCGCACAGACAGGACTCAGCAGGTCCACGGACACCCAAGGGAACTCGCTGTGCCAGCGCACACCACCACATACTGCAAAAATACACAACAATTTTTCCAAGACAAGCTCTGTACACAATACAGACTTGTTTTCGAAAGTCATTTTGTTATCTCTCTGCCAACACGGGCTATCGTACCTGTTATTGTTGTCTCTTACTTTTATTTCCTCTGTTTCAGATGGCCCGCAGGCTCTTCTGATAATAGTAGCGAACGGTTAAGAGCACTTTGCCGCCGAAGAATTTGGGAGATGGCAGTGGGCGTTCGCATATCGGCTAGGGAAACAGATCTTCGTAAACCAGGCCGATGGTATTCAAGTCCGTATTTCTTTCGCCTTTTCGGACAGCTTGCCTCGGAAAGGCGGGTGACTTTCTAATGAATCTAATGTGTCGGTCTAACAAAAATCGCCACCAAATTTTGTTCAACTTGGGTCTCATATTTCTTGTACTGCGAGGACATCAATTTCAGCTGAACTCAAATCGGCCCCGAAAGGCATTTGATGAACTAGTTAACGTATTTCTTACCCGGCGATTGGAATGCTTAGGCATCGCGAGCGTGTGCCTTGGTTTAGTGCTTGATGTATATGCTGCTGTAACAGTGCATTTGACGCAGGTTGCTCAAGTGGTGAAGCCCGCGGAGATCGTTAAATTTAACCTTTCAAGAATTTGGGTGTCAGCTAGAATTTCTTGAAGTGGACCATGAACCAGCTGGAAATTTCAGGGTCGGGTGACACTCACTGGGTCCGGGTTCTACAGAAGGCCTGATTTTTTGAAGAATCAACTGGTTGCAAACTGAGAGTTACCATTTATAGCTGAACTGTTCCTCAGTGTCCTCCATTGTCCTTGGGAGTGGAGAGAACTGGAGCCGCCTCTTGGACGCACAGTGCTCTTTTCTTCAATACCTTTGGGAGTGAGATAAAAATTTTTTGTCTAAATTTTTTTTTTTTTTTTTTTTTTCTTTTTTTCTAAAATTTTTTTTTTTTTTCTTTTTTTTTTAGATTTGTTTTAATCAATCTCCTTCCTGATTTTTCTGCTCACATAAGACTTCGAACTTGCTGTGCTGTGGCTTCGGAAGTGGCTTCACACGCGTTTGTTGAATTAGGGACTGTATCCTTTTCACCCTTCAAGGCGTTTGAGGCGTTAAATCAATACATAGAGGATAACTATGTGGAAATTGTGCGTTCATCCAGTAATCGAAACACCGACGCTGTTTTGCGTTGCGACTGGGTGTGCTAAAAACGCAGCAGGCGAACTACAAGACAAAAGGAGTGTCGTGGAATCCGAAGAAGTTAGTCAGCTGAGCGTGTTTTTTGATAAAAAACGGCACGCGAAGCATCGGCTGTCCAATGCGGTTTTGACTAACGAGGCAAAGGAACCATCTCGAGGTCACCTCTTGTTTTCTAGAACACGACCATATGGTTTCTAAGTATTTGCACGATCGGCTTCCGGTCAATCGACGGCTATATGAAGAAGAATTGGGCACCTGCAGGCCACTGCTGAAGTATGGAAGCTGTCGCATGAAGTGCGGCAGTTTGTGGCCGATGAATTGGCAAGATCCTTACCATTCAGGATATATACGACTACAGCCGGAAGCGTCGACCAGCTCTGTTGAGTAGGTACCGTATAGTTGGGTTTATTGTGGCAGATGGTGTGCCTTCAGTCCTGGCAAAACTTCGCGAGACCGCGTGCTTGTGCGGTGGTAAGCGGAAGGTCACTGTACCACATATGCCCCTCCAGATGGCAGCAGATAGCGTTGTTTCGACGCTTTCCAGATGATGTAAATGTCGCCAAAAGGCACGCGATAAACCATTTTGGGTAAGCTTTTTAAAGCACCTAATATCCGGTCTGTAGATAAAAGCTGTATACTTTTCTGCTAACGGATGGCATGGGAACCGGGCGTCCGGTGATGCATGCCTTCGTGGAAAGCGAACAGTTTGCCCCTATGCGTCAACGGTCCGGCTTATGCAAGGAAGGGAGAGCAGTATCAAGTGCCACGTATTTTTGGTCACAGACACTCTGAGAACAACCGGTATATTTTCCACCACTGGGACAATGCCACACAGTGGGTTTGTTGTTCATTATAATACGAGCACATAGATTCCGGCAAGATTTGCAAATACTGCGCAGTACGGACCCGCGATTTGTCTCTTATCTTACGGCCCACTGGTCGTACATTACACGAAAATGGGCTGTACAGGAACAATCCGGGATGGTCCACTTTGGTAATGTGACCAACAACCGTCTGGATGGTGCCAATGGTCGCCTTAAACACCAGGTGCACCACTCCGACACCCTAGAACACGCGATACAAAAGGTGTCCCGGCAAGCCCAGTGGCTCATGCGGGGATGCGAGATGCGTAAGCCGTATCACTGCAACACACGGGAAATCATGGAGGGCAACGGCTACGTCCTGAACGTGGTCTGTCACATGACAACGTATGCATGTTCTCTCGTTTTGAGGCACTTGGGACCGCGACCGCCAAGGCTGCACTATCATAATGTTGGAACGGGCACGGTGAGGTCAACCAACGTTAACAAACTTATAGTTTGTGGTGCAAACACCCAGGTGCCCCGAAAAGGTTGGCACCTGTGCTGGAGAATGCACATGCCCCTTCTACCAGGCGATGTGGCTCCCCTGCATACATTTGTTCTCTGTATCTAGAGATCAGTCGGTTCCAAGCAGTAAGAACTAAAATCCACAGATTTTTTCTCAGGCTGCTTCCCTGTCCATTAACGGCGGTTGTCGGGTTGCAGCCTATCGGGACAAGGTGCATCCCTTACACTTGTTCCCAAACCACCGCCGAAAGTTTTGGACGGCCTGCGTAAACAGCTGAACTGGGTGGTGGATAAGCTTCAGGGGCTGGAACCCAGAAGGGCCACAGCCGTCGTTAAGCAATTGATCGTTCAGGGCAAGCGTCAAGGCTCAAGGTCAGCAACTGACGGCCTGCGGTCGATGGTCGAGGATACTGCACCTCATCACATATGGCGGTCTAGGGACACAGACATGGGCTTTTGTGTGCTCTGTGACCAACCGACTACTACCAGTGACCGCTGATGTGCAACGGATCGCGTATCATATCACGTAGACTGTTGTGCTGGTGGGGTTTGCCCGCCGTGCGGTGATGCCATTCAGGCTTGTCCCAAAGGTGAAGAATAATTTACTTAGCCCCCAGCCCGTCCAGAAAACGCAAGGGTGTGCTTGCTACCAGGTCCGCAAGGAGGGCGTCTTATGATGTTGACATAGACCGAAGCGCAGAATCCCAGCACAGTGTGTCCCGAAGGTCCGTGTGTCCGTCCCCCAATTTAGATCTCTTCCCTGGTAGAATTGGATGGGCGCTATGATCGACGTAGGTTACACGTGGCCAGTCGATCAAGCATCGTGGACCCCCAGCCTCGTGTTAGTCATGTGCGTCAGCTAGGTTCGTTCAGTTGTCCGCTATGATAGACCTTATGGTGTTCCCGGCATATCTCGCAAGTTACAATGGAACACTGTGGTGCTGAACGACTAACTTCCGCAATTTCTCCGGCAATAATGAACGCGACTTCAGCAATTTCAACTCGTAGTAGCAATTATCGAGCGAAAAATATTCTCAGGAGTGGCACCGCCTCATATTTTGCATCCCCCAGGGCCACGGGGATTCTAAAATGTTCAGCAAATTATTTCAGCCGTAAAACTTTCTGAAAGTTCCGTCCACTGTAAGTGAATTACCTTATTCCGCAATTCGCGGTTTCTTATTGCATTAGGCGACGTACTTAAAGTGGGTGGTGTTTACTAACCCTGAATATTCGCTCACTTAAACAAATCACCAATGTAGATAAGTTGCACAAGAATTCACTACACGTAGATATTCTACAGTGTGAGGAGGCAACCCTGAAAACGTCGTAGCTTTTGAGAAATTAATTCCATTGTGCGAATACTGGGAGGCAGAACTGGGAATGTCTACTTGAAATCTTTCAAACCACGCGGGCTGAGCAGCGTTTGATAAGAAATTCGAAACAATGATTGGATTGTCTTCAAGGCTGACCACCAGCCTAGTTCTAAGCTTTGGTACTCATAGGATGCGATGTAGTTGATAAGACTTTGTTTTAGTCAGTTGGGTGACGAAATCACTTGCTTTGAATGTGATAAAGATGTCCGCTACGGAGCAGATCCGAGCTTTGTTGGATGAATTTATGGGCACAAGCCGTAACGGTACGTCTTTCCCTGAATTATTAATAATAAGGAGATGCCTGTTTTAATTTGACGTGCTGTTCGGGGTGGTTTTGAATTGTCGCTTTGTTGCTACCATCGGTTTTCCATCTTCAGTTTCGCTACCCGTCCGACAACAAGCCACAAACAACAGTTTAAAGACATTTACCGGTTCATACAATTCTCCGCATCGGGTTTTTTTTAGCGTGGGCCAGGCAAAACTGCTGGATTGTGGGGCCAAGAACATTTATGAGACTCCTAGTTTTAGACGTTCCACTTGAATGAAAAAATCGATACCTTGAGGTGCCTTCGGGGGAGCAAAGCTTAATTCTGGGTCCGAGCCACACGCCATGGAATTGGGTTGGGCGTCCTAATGCACGGTGGGGGGTCATGTCGATGGAGGTGACATCCTTTTCTGAGGTCCCCTAAAATTACTAGGGGCCCTCAAATTACCTGACCGATTCGTGGTAAACAATAGTGTGCACACTAGGAACAGAAGTCCTGTTGAGTGTAAACTTTATTGTTCGACTCGTCACCATTTTGGGGGCAGCTCTGCTACTAGAAAACTGGTTTGCCGGCACGGCAGAAATTTGTTTGTGCGTAATTGTGGTGCCATTAAAGTTCGGTTGGAAATAAGCCCAGTGTAAACCCCGCCCTTTAGCTCATTTATCTATTTTTTATGTCGAGTTCTCTCCACTTGGTGACATTCGCCTCTAGAGTACTGCACTGTACCCAATGGTGGATACTCTTCGCCGACACTGCATCTCCAGTCCGGACCTCACATAATCCCAAGCCGTGTGCCTACTTCCCAGGCGGAGTCGAATTCCTGGAATGGAGTCATAGCGTCCACTCGTGTTCCCACTTACCGGTCATTGCCCTAAGCTATAGAACGTCTTATCGTGTCGTACAATCATCTCGGATCCCAATACATTCATCCGTCTACTCCAGATTCGGGGCGCTTTCAGTTTCACAAGAATTAAAATGTAGTGTAACAAGGGCTGACCCTACAGCTTCGATGTACGGGAGGAGTAGCTTATTAATCCATCGTTTTATTCGTCCTGGAAGCTGAATCGACTCGTCTACAACTGGCAGTTTGGTAGTTTCCACCTTTGAAGGATGACTTGATGCTCACTTCCCTGTGGTTTGTACCATGCTGACCGTCGTGTAGCTGGGATCAATAGTTGTGAGCGGTGGTGCCAGTGCGTCCGTCAACCGAAAAGTTAGCTTACCGCCTGGCGCTTTCTTGTCCCGTTGGAGCAGATAGCTCCTCCTTCCACTCCGTACATTCTGTGGCATCCAAGGTTCTTTGTTTTATCCTTCACAGGTTGACTTAACACGATTTTGTCACCAATGTGATGATGGAAAACTCGCTCCCAGACTCCGACGCCTGTGGTGTCGAAGTGCTTTCAGGCGACTCGTTCATGAACATCGAGTACGCTAGCGGTGTTGTTCTTCTCGGATCTGGTTATATCGACTTATAACCAATATCGGACAACGTAAGTAAATAGGCCCTGTGGTTTTTGGAGTGCTATTCACCTGCAAACTGCTGTTAGAAGAAGTGAGACGGGACCTAGAAGTCGTGCTTGCTGATGAACCACTTGAGGCAGTAGGCTGATTTTTTTTTACCTGGCTAGCTGTTAATCCAAGTGTCTTCCGTTATTAGTTCCCTAGGTATGAGCGCAGATGACTTCGGGCTAGTGGGTTTGTATTTTCAGAGCCTGCCTCTGCATTCCAACGACGACAATCCGAATGTTGGAGCGAGCTGTTAGTATATGAATAGGCTCATTGTGTTTTTTTCGCCCCGCACCCGCCGTTTGGCCTCCAATTCTTTTTGTCCCTTCTGCTTTCCGGCGTTTGTAGTAGACTCACTATTGGCATGCATGGGCACTCGTATCAGTCTTCAGCTGCTTAATCGTCCATTGGATTTCCGAATAACCGCATTGACTTTCCTAACTGGAGCGGATTGAGTACAGAAGGCCCTCAGTTTACCCTGAAACCACGTCATTTCGAGGGCGACCATTCTTCCACCGTCGCGACATCAACCCTTGGAAGTTTTTGACCTCTAAATATCAGCGTATCTGCAATCGTACGATCAGCTGCGGGTAGTATCTATGTACCAGAGTTTCGCGGATCCTGTGAGTCTAAGAAAGGATGGGTCGAAGCAGAAGGCACCTGTTCCGGAACAATCTGAGAGAGGCTGTCAACATGCCGTGTGACCCTACGTTACTCCACCAGTTCAAGACCAGGTTCTTCGCCAACGGCAACCGTTGATCCTCATCAACATATGGCCGAATGAAATCGTTCCTGATGGCGTCTGATTTCATAGGTCACCTGCTATTTGCCCCTTCCCTTCGGTGGGCTATGTTAGTAGAATGCAGAATGGATTGTGCGACTGGCATATCTTTCAGGTTGCAATGGATAGATGATTAGTCATATATCAGTTGATATGGCAGAAATTCTGACTAACTGCTCGTGCACAATAATCAGTTAACCCCTCAACCGGTGGACATAACCTTGGCCTTGTGCATGATGGTAGCACAGTCGTTGATCAGAATGAAGGGTGGATCGGAACACCAGTGGCATGGCAGCTATGCAACGAAAAGATGGTTCGGCTGAACTATTTTTTTATCAAAAAGTATCTGCTTGCACGCCATTTTCGCCCACTTGAAAACCCACGTTTCGACTTCAAAACTTTCCGCATTTCAGTACACTCAAGGTGGTCTCAGTACTTCAGGCAAGCTGACTAGAAAATTTACTATAAGCTCCATATGTGGCCATGCTTTTATTTGTTTCGGGTGACTGTTGCCCCTATAAGCTCCCGCTGTTGATTTCGTCGTTGGTTACCATGTCACAGAGCAGGAAGCAAGGCTATTGACGTTCGAAAAATAATCGGACGTGTGGCGGACGTTCCACTGCAGCTCGGAGATCATACGAAGCAAACCTTTTTCAGATTTGTGGGAGTATTATCGGTCCTGGATATGTATGGGTATCGAATGTAAGTTCGATGTCTAGGACAATATCTGGATGGACCTTTGTGGTGCTGTGTTAGGGGCATCAAGCAATGATTTGTGATGTACGTTTTGTATTATATGCGCAGAGTTATGGTCGTCCACATCGACTGACTAAGCTGTCTGCTGCGCCCCACCGGCCTTGTTTCTTTTCGCCGACCCACAGTACGCCAGGTAAAGCGGCATAGCAATCTTTGAAAACCGCTGAAAGCATTAAGGTATTATGTATTCCGTATTCATGAACGCGAACGTTAATAGGAGACCTCACTTCCAGGTGCTCACAAGGTGTACTCAACAAATGCATCATTTTGGTTTAAATGTCTCGAAGTACAAAACTTGTAGATACAGCTTAGTATGCTTACGATAACTCAGTGGTTGAGGCGGAAGGTCCGCGGTCTCTGCATCTCGACTGTTCTTGGCTAGGCTTGGGTAACCTGGCAATATCTCGGCTCTCGTGTCTTCGGGTGACGTGGTAGCTAGACACCGAAAGGGTGTTACAGCTGAGCGATTATTGTAAATTTTGTTTATGCTTGCGATAGGAATATCCAGAACGTGCGGAGTACATCTAGGGGACTCTGGGCAACTCTTGAATGCTCATGAAGCGATAGGGGTTTTTTTTTTTGGGGGGGGGGGTGCGCGTAGGTAAGACTTTGAACTTGGTGGACATTAACGCTTAGTTTACCTGGTTTTCAGACCGAAATTCCGCCCAGGGGAAGAGTGTTATCGATTACACTCGTCTAATTTGTATCCTGGCGTGCTCGTTTTTGTCGCGTCACTGAGTGCAGTACCAGTGATAAGCACTGGTGACCCGCTGCCTTTTACACTCTGATAAACTGAAAAAATCTATCAGGAAAGCAACACAAGTTGAGAGAAAAAGCAAGAATTTGCACTAACAAACTAGCGTTTTTGGCGGAGGACCGCGATGTAATGGACGACCTTAGGTGTTTGTGGTGTCAGTTCAACTTCTATTGTAAGTGAACTTCAGTCGAATTCGGTTTCCCCTTCTACTTGGAATTGATGCACGAATTCCGGCAGATATGAAGTAGGAAATAGGCATGCGATACGTGTTATGGGTTAATCGTAATACTACTGTTTACACCACAATACCTTCCCGACGTAACTTTCTGAGGAACACCATAACTTGCTCCTGATTGGAGAAGAGCGAAAAAAGCAACTTGTTCAGCGCCTACTGAACTTGACAAATAAAGATTTGGGACATGGTTGTCAGTTTCGTCAGCGGGCGATGGAATTTCAGTTTGCTCAGAGTTAGTGACCAAGGTATTTAATACTCCTATCATCTGTAACTTAGGTGTACGCGGAATCTTCATAATGAACTTGTAGAATAATCGTCATTTCCCCCGGTTTCTTCACGAACAAATAATTACTGCGCTGTTTAACCAGATTCGAATTCAAACAACAGGATAGGGTAATTGTGCAAATGTTTTTTGTCGGAAACTCGGTAAACGTGACTGTATGATGCGTTGCATCGTCTTGTTTTCCGAATCCACATTCAGTTCGCATTGTATCCCACTGACATGTTTCGACAAATGACATCATACACAGACTAGGTCAAACTTTCTACCAATCAAACCCATTCGGGTGTGAAATTGTGTTGCAGCGTAGCCAAGGAAGGTTGTTTGGCACAGCTGTAAGTGACAGTTTGCGTTGTCGTTGTGGCGGCGTAAGTCAACCCTTGGGATTCAGATGTCTCGTGCAGTTCTGGGTGGTTTCGCGGTGAGAGTGGTGCTATCTAGGGGAAACAATTTGCTCTATCGATGGGGTTCTTGGGGTATGTGTATGGCTTCGATGTGAAGTATACACTCAAAAGTGCGGAAAGCTCCGAGCGTTCCATAGACCTCGTAGGTTGTCTCCCGCGTTTCCTGTTCAAACACTACGCTGGTACAATTTATGGTTACATTTCCCTGGGCACTACGGCTTGGAAGGACTAGTTCAATTGAATTTATACATGTGAATTCGAGAAGTCCTACCTGCTGCGGCTTCAGATAAAAGTGATTTGGGGTGGTATTTGGCCAGTATTTCATTAGCCGTTGTTCGTTATTCCTCTCGAATTCTCAACGAGATGTACCTATTGCTTGCAGGTGTTTGCTGTAAGCAACATCGCCGCCCAGAACTTTCGTGGACCTTGTGGCGTTTGTGAGTCCTCTGTCATATGGCTACACCGCTGATTTATGTGTAACGCTTGTTCTCCGTTCTCGGTAGCTTTGTCTTTCGGACAGTAGATAGTGTGCACTCTTTTTCGATATAATGAGTAACTCGATTCCGTAGATGTTGCCAGGGTTCAGTTCCTGGAAGTGGTTTCGCACGAAATGTGTGGCGGTTCATCCTCAAGCTCGGCCAACATACTACCAGTATTTCTGGATTATTTTCAAGAATGTTCTTTGGATCGCGTGGTTATCTTGTCACATCCAGTTACCGACTTGGCTGGGAGCCTCACGATACCTTCCTATTATTTCATTCGGATGACCGTTAACTAAGGGGTCGAAGGAGGTCGCTGCCCATTGAAGGCAACTACAAGGTTTCAGTTGATCATGGGCGACCCAGAAACCAGTTTCTCTGGGTACCATGATCCCAGGGTGCCTTCCTGCGTGTCTACAATTCATTGCAGCCTTCGCTGTGTGACACGTCCCTGTTCCCGCGCAATCTGGAAGAGTTGTGCGTTGTAAGTTCCATGGTTGTTACTTTGGATCGGATCGTAGCTCGTTTTCGGGTGAGTTTCGTCAATTCCAGTGATTGCAAGCCTGTTGCGTTGTAAGTCAGGTGCAGCGCGAACATAGTTTTATTTTTCTCTGGGTTAGCCGTTCGGTGCTACCGGCACAAGCACTCGCTGCTTGCTCACTTACCGTTTGTCTCTTCGTTGTTTTGAAGGTGTTCATGAATATATTTGCTCGGTTGAATGGCACAGCATGTAAGTTAAGGGTCTTCAGGGTTTTGCCACTCCTTTAGCCTCCATTCGTGATGCTTCACGTACGTGTTATTTTTTCATTCTGCTTTACGGCTAACATTTGTAGGAGGAGAAGCGCCGATCTCATTTGAAGACCCACGCGTTTGTAAAAGCTTTCTGTTGGATTCTTGCCCTCATGAAATTCTTTCCGGGACTGTAAGTTGCTCGCCTACCACTAATAGTTTTTAGCGCATGGATTTAGGTGCATGTTCCTTGATTCACGACCCTGCACTAAAAGCAGACTACAGAAGGGAATCAGAACGGAAGAGTTTTGGATACGAACTGGATGTAAGTTCAAATTTTTTTCATACATTTCGCGTGGCATCAGGCTTTAGAACACTTACAGTTGTTTATCAGAGAAAGTGACCACCGAACTAAATTAGCAAAGGCCAAGCTGCGGGAAACGCAGGAAGAACTAACAGATGAAGCCCAACAGAAAGCGGAACAAATCAACGCTTTGAGCGAACAAATCGGTACGAAACTCGCGAAAGCGGAGCAGCTCGGTGCTGATGGCCACGTCGATGAATCATTGGCCTTGATGAAAGAAGTTGAAGACCTAAACAAAGAGAAGGCGAAAAGCGAGGCCGAACTTCGTACGGCTATTCCGACAAGTACCTACCAGCAGCAAAAACTTCGCGTGTGTGAAGTCTGTTCCGCCTACTTAGGCGTTCATGACAATGATAGGCGACTGGCAGATCACTTTGGCGGGAAGTTGCACCTTGGATTCATCGAAATTCGCGAGAAACTGGAGGAACTTAGGAACTATTGTCAACAGAACCAGATTGTTCGGAGAAGGCGGTTTGAAGGCTACAGTCGCTCAACATTCAGTCGTGAGGCTGAGCAACAGCGAGAGAGTAGTCGACGACGAGATCGCAGCAGTGAGCGTCGCCACCGTTCACGTAGTCGATCCCGTAGCCGCTCTCGCAGTAAACATCGTAGCGGCAAACATCGATCCAGTGGTCGACACTCCAGACGTCACCGTTCCAGAGACAGGAGCTAGAATAAACTTTGAGTTGCCCAGTTCACTGGCAAATTGTACTATATTGCATGCTCTTAACCTACTGATAATTTCCGGTTTTTAATGTGGCTGTACACATGATGTTCACTTCCCTTCTTTATGTTCTGATCAGGTGAGGAATGTGGGTAACCAGAAGCAATGGCCACGGAACATGATATCTAGGGGTCAGGTTGCTTAGCATCGATATTCTTCTCTGATAACTCTGTGAAGTACGTCAGTGAGGCAGCTACCATCGAATCATTACTGGGTGTGGTTATTTCGATTAGAGTTTGCGAGTTGTGTACCAGCAGTGTTGTGCGTTAGGCTTCCGGGAGGTTTCTCACGCTTCCACAGTAGCACTGGCATGGTTTCATGATATTATTAAAAACCGGTTTGATATATTTGGTCGGGTGGTTCCGCGCATGAGTTGCACATGTGTTTGTGGGTAATATCTGTCTGCTAGAACCGGATCTGCAGATTGCATATTCTGACTGAAACTGACTTTTTCATAGTTTACCTCAGAAGACCTTAGTGATTGTACGCTAGCTTCTGTGCTGCATCCCAAAAGGCCCAGAATACAAACCCGAGTTACCTTTTTGAAGGTAAAGTGTAGGACTTCAGGCTACGTGAATTTTTATCAGGCCGAACGTGTGGTACTAAAGAATGTCATTTGGTGAACTGTCATTTACTCGCTAGTCACAGTAATGCAGCATAGCGGCAAAGATTGTCATGCTTCACATACAAACATTTATACTTCTAGGCAGTTCACGAATACGCTGTCGGGTGCCATTGCGTTAGTGATTGGAATCAGTTAACCAACGGAACGACTCTGGAATCAAATGCGTTGGTCACTCCCCTAATTTTTTGTAATGACACCGAAGCTTAGTGCTTGTATACCTGAAAAATCCCATAGGAACTATCCTGACATGTTTCCGCGATAATTCTGCCTGCTGTGTACTGGATAAAATGAGAGACTGTCATGACACGTTCTTCAAAACAGTTGCATTGCAGCCAGCTACTCATAACAGGGTCCACTCACCTTTGAGCCAGGAGATAGAAAGATGACGGTCTTCAGTACCCGTCAATATTTGTCATCGCATCGTTCCGCAATCCCCATAACGCGTATCCAACTTAAGGAAGTCTGTACGTCATCGTCTGTCTGAGGATTGCTAGAGTGGTACCACGACTCAGAAATGTGGTGATAAAATAGTCAAAAGGTCTCTTTCTATGCATTAGATGAATGCATGTTCCAAATCACCTTCGGGCTGGAACACTTTGCACAAATTAATTTTGACTTCACGGTGCGAGTTGATGGTAGTAATATCAGCCGTGTTTGCTGTCCTCGCCTCCGAGGGCATGCGATCGAAACCTGGTATCGTGTACCCTTTTTGAAAACCCTAATGTCACTGTTGTTTCGACACTAGCCGCAGTGCCTGCGGCGCGGCGCGTATGTTTTCACGAAGCCGGTGAACGAAAACATGCTCATTGCACCAAGGCCTGTCTAAATCGCGTAACAATGTATGGGCTTGGGAGTCTCGGAAACTGCTGTCGAAGGATGCTTGGAAAAACCTGGAATTAACCCAGGTAGCAAACGTGGATTCATTACAATGATTAGCTACGTGATTCTAGAGACATTCATTAAAGATTGCGACTTACCACAATATAGGACGCGACCGAACGCACATGTACATGCAATGTACACGCGTTTGACTCGTGTCGTGACAAACCTGTTTCCTCGGGACGTCCTGTAAAAATTGTGTGATTTGGAGGAGGTTTGCTGACTACTGCGAGTCACTGGGATGAACTTCCGAACCATCGTATGGCATGATGCGAAATAAACTTATGCCCCTTTGTTCTCCGTAAGTGAACCACTCTGCGAGTTAAACTCACGGAGTGGTCAGTTGACCATGGCTGTCGGTACCTCCAAAGTCATGTCGAACAAACATTCCGTTCTGAATTTCGACGTTGCTCACCAGAGTTCGGTGCAGCCTAAAACGCGAGGGTCATGAAACGGCGGTCAGCATGGTGGATTCTGCCTATTGCTTAATAGATGATTGCCAAGATCCTCTTACGCATGTGTATTGAGGTCACCTTTAGGAAATTGGACTCGTACCACTGCGTACAGAACATTACTCCGACTTACGTTCAACTGAGGTATTTTTGTCTTGGTTTTTCTGTTCCCTTTAATGCTGAATTTCAAACAGACTAGCTGAATGAACTGTACAAATGTTGATTACATCACCTTCACGGACTACAACGTGCTGTAGGCGGCTGATCTACCTGAAACGCACACCGGTTTGGTTTGCTTTAGAATATTGATGAATATGTCATTTTCTCATCTCCGAGGCCGTAATGACATCTGAAGTGAGTTTGTGGCCAAAAATTAAGATTGCTGATAGTATTTGTGTGCTCTGGGTGATTTCCTTCAAGTCCATCAAGACTATTATCCATAAATTTCGGCTTAATCCAGCTGCACTGTCACGTTGCAATGGTTAAGCATGTTACAGGTCATAACACCCTTCCGCCTTATTAACTCACGTTTACATAACTGCAGCATACATACATACATACAGCTAACTACAAGCTGTATTATGTTCACAAAAGGGCCTAGTATTTGGCCCGACGTCTGTGGAATGCCGAGCTGACTTGGGTTTTCAGTGCACTTCTCATATGCGCAAATGACTTCAAGCCACATAGAAAAGGTCCCCGGCTTTTGTGGGATCGAATCGCCCGTTATCAAGGGTACAAGTTAGTACTGGGGAGGAACTGGTGGGTGATCGTAATCACGATTCCAGTTCTGCCATTAATTTGGGTCAGCAAGTGGTCGATTAGGGCAGAATAATGACAATAGTCCAACCAACTTTTCCCTCACAAGGACGGCTTTTGTGATTAAAACATGGGTTCGGCTGACAACCTCCTGAGTCCCACTCAGTAGCCACCAGTCTATTGCTGAGGCCCGATTATGCCCGCAAAGAGCTTGACAGCTTTTGGATTTCGGCAACGGGGTTGCATCTCTGATCGTTATTTGAATACAGAGCTCGTAGCACTAGTCTTCCGCAATGAAAGGCTTTCCTTTACTCCATGAAGATTGCTAACAAGAACTCGATATAGCTCAGTGGTTAAGACACAATTACTGGCCGGAAGGTCCGTTGTTCGAATCCAGCCTCTGCATCTCGACTGCTCCTCTCTAGGCATGAGCAACCTGGCAATATATCAGTCCTCGTGCTTCCTTCAGGCGGCACGGCAGCTAGTCGCCGAAAGGGTGTTACAGGTGAGCAATTATTACGTTATTACAAACAAGAACGGGCTGTGTACCATTTGGGTTTTTCCGTTTGCTGTTTTACGAGTCATAGCCGAAGCAGTATGTGATTTACGGTAGCCAAATTGGCTTGATAGTGACTTTCGAAAACAGGACCGAAAGACTGTAGTTAGCATCTAAGCGCTGAGTGGCGTTCTCATAGTTTCTGGAGCTCTGATAGAGAGCCCAACGCATCGTTTTGCCATCAGATACTTCGGTGGACTAAACGGCAAAACTCTAGAATGGCCGCAGAATAGTAATTTCATTGAGGACGAGAGAAGCCGGCTTAGTTGAAATCCTAGTTTTTATGTAACCAATTTAGTTTCTCAATGAATGAAGTTTGAGAAAACCAATACAGTTTGATGCATCGACGAAATAATTGACGTTAATTCCGATGGGGTCAACTCACGGGATCGGACTCGGCAAATCCGTGGTAGTGTTTCTGAGAAAATGGTGGGACAACTCGAAGTGGCTGCTTAACTTCGAAGCTACTTATGTGGCTAGCAGTTGAACGACAGTGGGTTAAGCTGAGGGTCATCTGGGAACATAGTCGGTGTGACTGCTTAATTTGGGAGCTACCTGAAAGAATCATGTGTGCGTCACGGGGAGCACGGCATGCGGCCCTTCACCCAAGCCTGATTCATACGTTTTCAACCTGAGTCTGTCCACGTGAATTTAAATGGTGTAGCGGGGGTTGCCCGTACAACTTTAGGTACACCCATCTCTTGGCTAGGTTTCTAAGGAAAGAACCTCCATACGAACCCTTTACGTGAAGACTGATATCGACTTCTATGGACGCGCAAACTTGATTTATTTCTGGGGGGCAATATCTGAGTTAAAATTGTAACGGTTCAGATGCTTTAAGTCATTCAGTGGTTCCCAATCCGGAAGCTACTAACCGGTCAGCGAGGTCCCTGTGGTTTCTTCCATTCACACTTGTTGTTAGAATCGACCAAGTGTACGGGGTATTTGAGTTTATCATCAAAATCCTGCAGTAAATCTAATCTGGATCTCTCTACACTTGTTAGTTCAAGAGCTTGCCGGTCGTACAGTCGTAGTTTGTGTACGTTAGAGCTAGTTATTTGAAGGGGACGATGTGAGCTATACCTGTAGGTGACAAAGCCGTTTTATTTTGTACCCTACCTGTGGGCACTTGTTGACTGACTGGCCGTCGATTTGTTCAGCTCATTCATGACGAAGCTCTTGCAAGGCAGTTGCCAAATAGATCAACAGCAATACACACTCGAACCACCTGTATTTAGACTTATTGCGATCTCTTAAGGTAAAATGAAAGGGAAAATGTGCTCTCTTAGCAGGCGTCGTGAGGCAGGTTCAGATCTCATATATGTGCCCTTTTTCAGTTGACTCAGCTAGAGGTATGTATGTTATCAATCTTAAGACGAGTTCCAAACATCCTTGTCGGAACCGTGAAATTAATTAATTATGTACCACGCTTAAACGATGTAGGAATTTCCGGTGAGTTATACACGTTCAAAAATGTGAATGGCATGAGGGCTGAATGCGACCGAAAAAAAAGGATAAGCAGCTTGTTCATCCCACGAAAGTGCGTTGGCCCATCATTCCCATTACCTGTATGGACAGGGATACCTTTGCACTAGTTTCTACTGCCTGGCTGTCAGAAGAGCGATCTTTGGGCTTGTTGGGATAGGATGACACGGGTACTGGTGTAGAAGAATGAGAGTCATCTGCAGTAGCGCTGTATCAGGCGTTCACACTGCTGTATGCAGTTAATGCGTCCAGGCGGTTTCATCATGCGGCGTATGTTATGGCAGGGATTCTGTCAGGGACAGCATTTGGTTGGCATGAAAGTGAGAGTAGTCTGTCTTTAAGCAAACGAGTCGCCCCATACTTGATCTCAGCTTAGAGGACTAGAATGTCTTTAATCCCTGTTTGTCAGAAAAATTGGTTAAATATAATGGCAGTAGGTATAGTTTAGTGGGCTACCGGGATACGCAAACCGTGAAGCTCAGGCGGTCACCCTGCCCACAGTAGAAATCATAATTCACTGAGTGCTGCCAGCATGTGCTATGAAGTTCAACTATTCCACGATTCTGATGTTTTATGGTGCCACACGACTAGGACCAATCACCCGGATTTAGATACACTGATGGTTGGATAGGAACAACTAAAATATCAGGGTCGATTTCAATCGCAGATGTTTTGATCAGTAGCTCCCTAAAGTTATCCTCGAATCCCGGATTTATCATCCCACATCTGATATCTGCCATCTGTGGGTGTCGAGTGACTGCTTCAGGTTGTGTCTATACATTTACGTGAGCCAGAATTTTTGACATCGGTAACCTGCTAAAGCTAAATCATGCAGTCGACCCAACACCGACGATCGCTCGAGGTTGCCTTTAGCGAGAAGTCAGCCAGTTTTGATGCTTGTGTTTCACATCCGAACAACTATCCCGCTAAACTTTATTTGCTCTGAATCAGGTATATCTCTGATTACAATCGCCTCGTTGGTCGATGGAATCATAAACAAATGACTGATTCGACAGAATTTTTCGGAGTCATTTTTGTCATATTCAGTCGTGTCAACAACACGACCTCATTGTGCTCAGTGTGCCCACATTGTAGCATGTCCTAATTTACCTTGTACCGAATTTTCTCTTTCAGTTTGTTGAAGCGATAGTTTTTATCAGGTAGCTTGCCCGAGAACAAGATATTGGAAACAAACTACTGTATCTCTTCGACGAGCACACTCATTTTCACACCACTGTGTTTTAACGGGAGACTCACCTGAAACCCTGCTGAAGCTCTCGTTTATTGACGGGAACTGGAGGACTGCGCTTACCTGATGAGCCCCAAGAAGCGCGAAACCGATCGCGGACTATCGGAGAGATTTCAGCAACTTTGTGAGTAGTTTCCTATGCTACCCTTCTTCCAACCAAAACGTAGTCTCTGAGAACTCATAAGTTAACGAAGCGAGAAGTAAACGAATTCTCACATTCCGCTTGCCGTAGGATGGGTCAGAAGATAGAACAATAAGCAGTTCCTTCCAATGGTGAAGTTACAGGATGGTGAATTAGAAAGCTGATGAGTTAAGTGGAATCACGAGCGCTCACCGATCATTCGCTTGTTACAAAGCAGGTTTGTGAACCACTGCATTAGATGGACTCAATTGTTCAACTTGCAAGACAGCAAATGGTGACAGTCTAGCTGTGGCTTTGCTTCTGATAATTTATTCTCGGCTTTTACTAACGTGGAGAATAGGAAGCTGGGAAACATAGGGAGCCTTTTTGGCCTTCTCTGGGTTCGTCAGGCACGTGTGTTGTTTTCGTTCAAGCGATGTGAATTAAAAACAACAGCCTGAAAATGTTGTTTGACTCGCGAATTAATCTTCGTAGTAAAATTATATTGTCCATCCCTGACATGCATTAGAATATGAAGTTTCATAAGGCACTGGATCTTACAACACTTTCATTAGACCCTGGCGGAGCATCGTGACATGCTAGGCCAAACTGAGCTGTTTCGTACGTCAATATTGAGGTTACAGCAAGATAACGGACAGGTTTTTGTGATTTTTACGCGCAACGAAACCGTAATGTGGTAAACCGTCGCACTGGAGAATTCCTGTGACCTTTTAACAAGCATACAAAGTAATAACACAGGACCGAAGTCTTCACATCAGTTTTCAGATGAGCACACGTAGGAGGTGAGATCGTCACAATGAACAAAGGTCATCAAGTCCAGTCTCGGGTTGGGAAAGCTGTTATGAATCAAATGTACCAGTGAGCGCTCTGCACTTTCGCTTGACCTCATTATTTCCGCACCGTGTTCGAGATTTGATCCCATAGGCACCGAATTTTAGTTTGCTCATTTATATGAGCAGCCTTCTGATTTAGTACCGATATCGTCTGATGTGTTTAGCTGGTTTGAGGCTGAAATCGTTAGTCTGATAAATCTTATTTGTGTCATAGATTTAGACAAAAAAACCGTATCAGAGCATTGCTGGAGAGCTTTAGCTGAAATTGAAAGCAATTAAAATGCAATCTTGAGAGCAGACAGATGGTATGGAACTGTCGCAGTAAGTACTCTTGTGACCTCGATCCTGTTCGTTCCCGAAAGCATTGGGTGTGTTCAAACACCAAGAGTTGCGCGTGTTACGTCAGCTGCATAGAAGTGGTCTGGTATTGAGGCCCAGGGGTGTTCAATTCACCCTATGGGCGACGACTTCTCAGAAGGTAAGGCTTTCTCAAAGAAGGTGACGTCCCGTTGTTACCCATGCGCCTTCACAGCAACACTGTGAGCAGTGTTGTACCAAGGAGTAGTGCAACAGAGGAGTTTATCTAACGTATGCCGAAGTGTTTTTCTACAGCCTCACGTTCGCAGTAATCAGTCTCACCTGTTTCTTGAGAATTTCTCAAAGTATCGCCAAGTAATTGTTCCGTTGTACCGTTCTCAGCTGTAAGGGAAGTTGCTACAAATACTTGGCGAAAAGCTTATACCTCTTAAGATGGGTACTTCGAGGAAAACTACGAGTTTGGCCGAAAGTATACTGATAAACTGATATTGTGCTCTAACCTAGTGCTACATTACAGTCACACCTAATTTAGCTTCCCACGGATGCAAGATACTCCGTAATCTACGGCACCACTTTCATCGCTTGGATGCATTAGTGAAATCAATAAAACAAACCAACGGTACAAGTATGCCATCCTGTTCAATAAAACGGTAGCTATGAGAACTTTTCGTGTCTGCGGATCAATGCTAGCTTATCGGACGAGGCATAATTGCTGTGTGTGTGTGTGTATGCTCAATCTCGACAAGTTACTTTCTTCGTAGGCGTTGAAAGCCAGCAGGCACCGCGTTTTTCTGGATGGACTCTGACAAAGCCCTGAAACTAGGTCAACACTGACAGAAAGCAGAGAAAGTAAGTCAATAGACGTTTAAGTTGATGAGCAAGATGTCGTTCGCATGAACTTCTCAACTGCAGCACATCAGTCATCATCATACTGTGCTATAAAACGCACTGGATGAGGAGTTTGTGGCCAACGGTTATTAGGTCTCATGTACCGTGAATAAAATGTCGGATTATGAGGTATGCTACACAAGTTTGTCTGAACTGGTTTCCTTTGCGGTAGATGAAGACCCGGTAAAGTGGGGGATGTAAAGTAACAGCTGAAATGGAGAATTCAGTATTTTTCATTATTTTGGTCTCGCTGTTCCAATGGAGGGTTTAAGGTGGACGAATTCATGGTTGTCATTACTCAAAAAATTTGCCTCGGTCATCATCCAACCTCGTCATGTGCACCAAGAGCGCCCCGTTCTGAGACACTAGGTCCTTTCTTCGATCATCAGTATTGGAGTTTGAGTTGAATGACAGTCGCCGTTTTGGTGACAGCATTAGTAATTGGAACAAGTCAGTTTCTGGCTTCCTTGGGTGCCGTAAGTTTCGTTTAACATGCACGATACGATTTTAGCATAAAACTGTAGTGCTAAATAGGTGGCTGTTAAACACAAAACGTATTACGAAACATTAGCACACAAATGCATTCAAAAACATCGCAGATATTGATCCATGAGGTCAATACTGAGAAGACACCCGGCTCCAATGGGCGCTAACTCATTCATTGATCTTGTTCCATTTGGTGACCTATTAACATATCTCTAGCCATAATTTCCGGTGTAGGTGCGGCAGCTGCAGGTCAAAAATGGCACAACCCTGTGTGATTCAATAACTGCGTTAGAAGACCACGCAAGATTGACGGTTGATGGAGTTACGGGAATGGAAAAGGAAAGCACCTGTGGCATGAAAGTCGTTCACCAAAATCTTTGTTCAATTTACGGAAGTTCCCAGCTAACCAGACCTCAGCAATAAATATCGTGTGATGGTTATTAACTTGTGAAATATTTTTTCGTGGACCAATATCCAAGTTAGCCACATCATTTGATCCGATTTCGTGGGTGTTTACCAACGACTATCTACAAATATCATCAAAACAGCAAGGAAAAAGAAGAGGGAGGTGAATGCGTGTCACTGGTGGGAAGTGGCTGACTGATTCGTTCATAGTCAACTTGGGAACGGTGCTGACTAGGCACACTCACCATAGCTGTTTTGTTGCTGCTCACAGATTCAGTTAATACCACTTGGACAACACAAGCCCATTAAGTTCGCAGGGAGACTTGCTCAGCGTTACAGATGGCGCCTGGATTAGCAGGTGGGTTGAGTCTGTTATCCTTGTTTTACCTGAGATGTTTGTAGACGCTTTGATAACTAGCTCGTGGAACGTTCGGGGAATAATTACCTGTCAGGACCGCTTGGTTGGGAAATATGAGCTGAGGCTAAACTTTGCTTCAGTTAGCGGAAAGTGTAATCCTTACTGCCTGTTCAGGTGAGAGTGTTTGACTCTAAGATCTGTAGTTGACTAAACATGTGAGCCGGGTGTTGCAGTGTAACTTAGTCGCGGATGAGGTCTATAACATGTGTGTTCGCACGAATGGTAACTTAGCTATCATGTTAATAGTCAAATGCATGTGTGGACTGCATCCGTATTTCACATACAGCTTCGGTTGGTGAAAAGTGTGTCCTTTGCGCAGCTCCAGTAACGCGTTCACAGTTATGCAGTTACTAGCGAACTGGAGGTTCGAA
>SJOL01012182.1:0-20737 GCA_004794785.1 Opisthorchis felineus | reverse complement strand
TTAAGTTCTTTGTGTTGCTAAGAGCCCCCCCACGTTACATTTTTGAAACATGTTCCCCATTTTTCATGAGGGTGCTCATTGTCAGGCCGGGGGCTCTAATGAAGTTCCTTCGCTTTTCGGTGACTTTGCGTCAGAGAAATCGCTAAGTCGATGTCAATAGCCAGAGCCAATACTCGCTGATTTATGTCATGTGAAACCCGGATAGTCAGTAAGCAAGCTGTTTAGTCACGTCACTGAAAACGGCATAATGCTAATCTTGTTCTCACTGCGAGCTTATTAGAACGGTCTTACCACTGCATGGTGCCGTAAGGTTCAGGTATGTTTGATGGGCACATGGAAAGGTGATTAGCGCTGAGTTGCAACCGTTTTTGCCCTGAACATGGCACTCAACAGACTTAAAATGATGCATTACTCGAATTCAAAAGTACCAATGTGTATGTATGACACTCAACTAACTTCCGCGGTCAGTTGGCAGAAGGCCATAAAATCACGAATGACATACGAGTGAGTTAGCTATGAAAAGTGTGGCTTATACTGTCCGGATTGCTTGCTTTGCCACTTGCACGGTGTGAGGAAAGAAGAATGAATTCACTCTATTTTAAGTTACAATGGATAATCTATTATGGTGTTAGGTTCCACTTCTGCGTCAGATAAACATCACGTACTTAAGCCGGACGACACGAAGCTTGTTACACGGACGGAAGTTGTAGATACTTCGGAAAACAGAGATGTATGGTGTACGGTGAATTCCGAGGGCAAAACTTCCGCGTCATTTAGTTCGGATCGTGCGTACACATTGTCTTTTGGTGATGGATTATGAAGACACTGCATACACTAAGATGTACAGTTTTTGAACGATAAGGACTGGCAATAGTTCAATAGTGCAATAGTTCTTTCCATACCTCGTCAAAGTTGCTGGTATATTCAGTGAGCAGTCTAATAGCAATGGCATCTAATTTACTCTTTGACATAACTTTGTGCAGGTTGATCGATTATCCGGAAAGACAGATTCGTGAGAATCAAGCTAGGTTTCACCCTGGCCAAGGATGCGTCGACCACATAGTTGCATTGAGATCCGTCCTTCTACCGCGCTGCCTTTTCAAACGTCCCACCTTGGTTGTTTCTCTTGCTCTGAAAGCTGCTTTTGAATTTATCAATCTCCTGAAACTTTGGCGGTGTTTGGTGATCAGATGTCTCTTCTAAATTTATGCGCCTTGTGATGGCACTGTTTGTGAACTCCTGTAGACGGTACGAGTATATAACGAACTTTCGTCGGAGTTCATTACCTCTAGTGGTGTAAAACAAGACTGCCATCTTCAACTTTGTTATTGATGTTCTGCTTGAAGCTTCTCTCTGTCTGCATTTGAAACCTAAGGGATCGAAATGCTCTCGGGGCATTCGCTCACAAACAGTGAGTACGCGGACGATATTACTATGCGTGTTTCGGATCCTTCATTTTGGATAGCTTAAATAATTCTGGTGCACGGTTTGGGATGCGCTTTACAAAGTGTAAAGCGCTGCAACAAGACCGGGTGGGACCAAACCCAAACACCATGCCTGCAGTGGATGTGATGTCGTTAACCTGTGCATTTGTATAAGTTTCAGTGGACTGGCTGCCGACGAGATTAGTTCACGAATCGCAAAGGCCAGGCAGCTTTTGTCAACCAGCAACACCTACGAAACCGTTGGGACCTCAGTTTGTCTGTCAGGGGGCGGACTATGCACTGTGGCGGTGCAATCGATACTGATTTGCGGACCGCAAAATTGCTCTCTACGTGCACAGGACGTACTAAATCTGTTGATGTGTAATCTTCAGTGTGTCCGAAGCACTAGCAAATATCAAACTGGCAGTGCTGAGGTAGGCCAAACGGCTTCAAGTCTATGAGTCCCTTCATGTTTTCTCACAACTGAATGTTTTCGGCTGAGTTACCACAGTGCAACGGTGGTATCATTTTTTAAATTTTTATTTGTTGTTGTTGCCGCCTGCAGTATTGGCAATGAAGGCAACTTATGGCAAGCTGTATGGTCGCAAGTGATCTGTCTGTAGATAACTCCCTTGGAGTTGGAAAATTTTCACTCCGATAGATCAAGAAGTGCGTGTGATCCCATGCTTTTGAGAGTTCATTAGCAGAATACTAACAGCTACCCCCTGAAATAACAGCTTACGGGCCATCAGGTGTCTTCATATGGGTGTCTGTAGAATCATTAGTGTCGGGCTAATCTATTTTCGGATAAAGACATCCGAGAACACAACACTGCATTCCTAGAAGAACACGGAATTCAACTCGGCAGTATTCCTTATCATCTTACGAACACTGTATCCGGATAAACGAGTATTTCATAGAGGTTCTTCCATCTCCAAATCTCTGGACAGTTTCATGATGTATGAGGCTGTGTGGTCAATATAAGAATTCGCATAGCTTCCTACTATGGTGTCCTTCGACTGCGTCTCCTTGGGGCAAGGCAGCCGTCTGGCGGCACTTGCGCGTGCACAATTCGAAGGTGGCTTCACGGTTTTATCCAATGGTCATTAGCTTATCATTAACCTTCGCGCATCCTCTACTCTTCCTGTTAAGCATTGTTTCGAACGATGAACTTCGCCGGTTTTCCTTACGCACCGCAGCCTGTTGGAAATATGCTTGTTTGCGTGATGCACGGTGGAAAACCAGAAGACGACAGCATTTTTCAGTTTTTTTTTCCGCAGAAGCAGTAAGGAGATGAGACAATGGCATCATGTTTCAGCAAGCGACATTATGTATCGCTGTTGCTTCCAACGGGGTGACTTCATCTGGGTCCTACTGTAAAAAGTCTGATCATACACATTTTTGTGCACGATTGTTTGTCACAACAGGAGCTATAGAAGCTATATAGAAGGTGACTATTCTGACCTAAGCTAGTGCTTATTTCGACTGTGAAGTATTCCGTCTGGAGCAAAAACCATTTAACATAGTCTTATCTAGTGCCTCGGAGACAAACTTTGCGTACATGAAACAATGCATTATTCGTGGGTATTTTACATTTCTTTGAGATGCTATTTGGGAGAGCATGCTAGGAGTGCGTAAGATTGGCGAGGAATTGGGTTGTTTCGCGTACCTTGGATGTATAATCTCTCCACATATCAAAGGCAGAAATATCACTTGCTAAGGCGATACTCATGATTTTATCGGGATGTCAGTCACGCTTAAGAGAAACCGAACACCTTCCTGTATTGAACCATCACTGAATTCAAGGATCTGTTTGAGTCCGACGATAGTTTTTTTCACATCGACACGCTTGTGCAACAGGGTATACTCCAGAACTCTGTGAACACCATACGCCCTTCGTATTAACATATTTGCGGGCTCGTGAAACTGTATGGAAAGCTATCCAACTACTTTCCTTCAATCAATGATATCCTGCAAGAATGTCCACAGTCTCCACTTTAGTCTACTATCGTCCCTGACGAAACTTTGAGGCGAAAACTGGAAGGCCTCCAAAACCCGTTGTTCAGATCTCCCAGAGCGAGAACCTTGTCGACCTGGAATACTCAGACAACACTGTTCCAATTTTTGAGAAAGGGCAGGAGGCACAAACATTGCTAGAAAAGCTGACCTGGTCGTCTAGTCCTTCGGCATGTGCGTCCTACCCACAAAGTGCAGTTTTGTTGCAGGACGTGTAATTTTTCAATATATTTCCAGGAGGTCAAGGAGTGACTCTGGAAGTTGTGGAACACTGTAGGTAAATTAGAATTCGCATTAGCTCTGATTAAAGTGTCAATGCTTGAGTCTCGGATTTCATAGACGCGTTTGCCAGTTTGCACCACTTGTGGTATCAAAAGTGCACATCACTGGATCTCAAACTACAGTACGACTGTGGGACTTGACTAGTTCGGGCGGAGGATCCGAGGTATCTTCAGGCCCTTGACCACCGACGCCTTAGAAATATAGCTGGAATTGGTTGGAAGAAGCGAAGTAGGAAAGAGGTGTTCAAGAAACGCGTATTTGATGCACCTTTTTCCAGTCTCTTTCCCTGTTTTACTTAGCTACACCTACAAATCTGCTCGCTTCTAACAAGGCCTGTATAGTAGAAATACGACACAACAAAATTTAGTTAGTAATAACCTTCAAGATATGAGCCTTGGTTCCACTAGCCAAGCTTGTACACTACAGTTACTGAGCTTATTCAAAGAGCTGTCAAATGGTTAGACCTCTGCAAACCTGGGAACCTGGTATATGTTGTCGATAAAATTTGCGTTGATCTTCTGAAATGAAACGGGCTGTTAAACATGGATACTCACCAATGAATCTTACTGACCTTATGGATATTGGACTGGCGTTCTTTGTCCATTTTGAATTCTCAGAAGTCTAAACGTTCTATGGAAGGCCCTCCTACAAGTTTTCTAATCGGATGAGTTATCACATCCAAGTCTCCATGCAAACAACGGATCAGTCTGGGTGTAAGTTCGACTGAAATCTGAAAGAATGATAAATGGTGTGTCTAGAAGAACTGGATACCCATATATTTAATTAGACTAATATGGAGCCATGTAAATGCATCTATGAGGCGATTGAATCGCCAGTCATTGGTATTATCTGCATTCGAACGCATCTTCCATAACAAAGCATCTTTAGTGGCGATACATGCTGGTGATTTACCCGAACTTGGCTTCTATGAGCGAGCTTTTCTGTAACTGAGGTTCGGCTTTATCGATGGCTCATATATAAGTTTAATCGTCTTTATAAGCAATTCAGCCATCACACTTTCAACCGGTAGACGACTTCTGGGCGTCGGTTGAACCCCAAAAGCTGAACTTTGTAGAAGCACCGTCACGGACACTACATACGATTTTATTTTAAAGCTTGAATCGGCAACATAAGTTGTGCAATATTCGCCCAAAAGAACTGGTCGGATTGAGTGACCTCCTCAGCTCTGTAAAAGATATTTTCAGTCATCAAGCCTGGGTAGTCTGAATCAAAACCACTGGTAGCAAGAACGTAAAATGCCTTAGAGATATATTAAAGGAGGAAGGAAACATTTCATATATTCATCAAATTCGTCAACATAAACTGTATTTTGCTTAAGGATATTGTGCGGAAACATTATCAACCGAGTTGTAATCTGCTCTCGTATGCCTAGTTACTTGTGGCCAAAAGAACTCACAAATGTTATACTCGAGTGGTAAGATCAACACACGTATACGGACATACACCCACGCGGAAGAAACGTCAAACACAAAGCGTTAGATTTGCTCTAAGTGGTCATTAACAGAATGAGGAAATATGACTGTTAAGTACCAGCTGTTCTGAACTTGGTGTTTGTGGGTTTTTCTTTTCTGTTACGTTGAGAAAACTGTCTCGGGAGTGAGCTGAAAGCCCACCCTGTTTCAAAGATAAGAAAGTTCGGTGCCTGACCTACGGAGCAAGCAGAAATTCGCGAACGAGAACACACTCCTTGTGTGATTTCCCTCGAACCCACCCCCACCTATAAACTAAGGCCACTCGACTTCAGCATCATCCAAACATCCAAATGGAACATACAGACACCTTACCCAGACACCTCGTGGATGAACGTGTCATTACGAATGAAGTGGTAGACAACTGTACTTCCCGAAATTGTCTTCTCTTTCATTAGGCTTACTCTCTCGATTTAGTGAGCTGGCACCTCATGGTCTCAGATAGGTTTCAAGGATAAAGTTGTGCACTGAAGCACTGAAATGCTATGCACTTTCGTCTATCTTATGCTGACTGACTTAGGTTTTTTTCGGGAATACGCGGTAAAATATAGATCCAACATATAAATTAAAATCTCCAAATTAGAAACACCTGTGCTTCTACCCCGGGTCTTTCTCATAAAAGGAATGTATCGTATATTTGCAATTTTTATCACTTAAATATGAAATGCCAACCTAACATTCTTCGACTTCGCCATGGCGAAGAACCCTGGCTTGAAATGGGTACATGGGCAGATGACAGCAGCAACGCAACCTAGGTGATGACGTATTAGCAAGGAAGCGCACATTTGTCCGTTTTCGTGATTAAATATCGTGATGGTACCTTAAACCGTGTTGAGTTTAGCAGGTCATTTAACAGAACTAAACTGAGACAGAAACACACCGTATGTTCTCAGTTTAACTTTCATTAAACTAACAGACTGCAAAGAAACTACACCCTAGGTATTTTGTGCAAATATTCCCATTTTGAATCGAAACACCCGGACTCGCAAACATATGGCTTCGATAGCGTTTCTTCTGGCAAATACAGACATAAAATATAGAACAAGATTATGGAGAATACTATCAGACCAGTTAGTTTGCTAGGGCCCGTGACCGATAGGCCAGGGCAGTCAAGCCCGTCCCCTGCAATTTTTGGTGACATAGGGAGGAGTCAAATAAAGAATGGCAATCGGTTGGACTGTTCCTAATGTTTCTTGGTGCGTAGTCTTAGAACGACTTGGTGGCACCCATTAAATCACTCTGAACGATTTCGCGGGATTGATCAATCAGATGAGCGGCGATGGCAACAACCACTGCCGGGTCAGTCCAGGTTTCAGACAGCTTAGCTGATGCCCACGATATCTCTCGAAATGGCACCGAGCTGTTCAACCCATAAAGTTTGCCGAACATTAGCAAACAACCGAATAAATCACCATTGATTAATCACGGACTGCTAATCTATCCTTGAGTTTGGCGTTCTGCAGTGGATCACTGCTGAAGTATGCCCTTAATTGAGCCGCAATGAGTGTCTGCATGAAGGCAGAGGTCTGACGACGGATCGGCGTTTTGGAAGCCATGTCGCTTCTAAAGGGAAGGCGGATTTAGATGGGCCATTTCGTTACTGATGAGCTTCTTGAGGTTTCGAATTCAGTCTCGAGTTTGGGGTTCTCTGGCTATCCGTCTTCCATCCGGATTCTACGGATAAGCTGCACTTCGGCATCGGGGCTATCGCCGATACGGATTCTATGAGCTCCGCAGGCCAGACATTTCATTAAATTTCTCCCACACTGCAACAAAACTGTGGAAATTAGTTCACTGGCGAGGCCGTATGGATTTCTGATATATACCCTTCTTAGGCGGTCCGTTTTGACGCCTCGTCAATGTAATTTGATACCGGTTTCTTCGTCACCAACGTGCAGTGTAAACGGATATAAATGACGCAGGGAGATTTGCCATGATCATGGAGTCGTAAATGATAAAAATATCGTCCATATAACGTCCTTAAAGGGCAGCTGTCCAGGGACCGCTTTTGCTATACTCTGTTTAAGTTTCCTCTCGAAAATATCAACTATGGTTGGCCCGAGCAGAGGGCCTATTGCAACATTATCTCTCAGAATTTCACTAAATAAGAATCGGGTGTCAAAAATGCATCGTAAAAGCACAAACGTCTTATCAGCTAACATTCGTCTGATTGGTGGCGGAGGAAAGTCGTGATGAATCTTCATGTATGCGCAGTCCTAAACCGTTTTTGTCTTCTGAAGTGACCTTGAAAAAGAACATCAGAAGACCAAATCTCTGAGGCACAAGTCCTTTTAATTATCCTTCACATACCTATGAACCTGGCACGTATTCCTCCAAATTAAACAGAATTTTCCATCCATAAAACAACAGAGAAATGAAGAGCGGTTACTTTTCAATAGAGAGAAATATCGGCGACTGGGTTTTTCGTCAAACATCCTCGTCATCATTTTATCTAAACAATTAACAAGTGGAAATGAATTCTGCCAACGAGTTAGTCTATGTGGAAGTTGAACGAACAGGCATGGTTTTAGAATTAATATCTTCTGCGTTTTCACATCTGAATGGAATTTCAGGACAAGGACCAGCCACCAATTTGCAGAGGTTCATGTGAATCAAACCGGGTCTTGTAGAAGTTCTATGATTTTTTAGGTGACCAAATTAGCCGGTTGCTCACCAAGTTCATTGCACCACCAATCGAACGGGATTGATGTTTGCCGCGAGAAATGACACTAGAGTTACCTAGTTTTCCCTGAACACCTCTGCTCCCTTTCAGCGTCGAACCCAATCTAGACCACCAATTACACAGCTTGAGCGACACCTGTTTTATTCCAGTTTTCCGGTTAAAAGTAATAGAAACATGAGTCACGATACGCAAAGCGCTGTTGGGTTGCGAAAGCAAATGAGGACTCTGTAGCTTGCTCGCTGAGCTCACACTCTTAAAAGTGCAGGCTGTTTCGTGATTTCACTTCATAGAGTCGATAGCGAACGATACGGAGGTCAAGGGTGACACGCGAGGCATGCCCGCCGTGTGCTTATCGCACAAACAACCAATTGGGTGAATTGTTCAACAGAGTCCAGGCATGGCAATCGTTTATTGTGGCACAAAACTGAACGCGGACAAACATAGGCCAACAGAGAAGATAAACTGGGGAAAGGAGAAGTGCAACAAAAAAGCGGTTTTTCCAAAATTCTTTACCAGAGCCTAGAATATGGCTACAGAAGCCCTGGTGCCATGAGTAAGCTGACCAAGGAAAACAGACTACCACGCATCGGACCGAAGACAGATGAACCAGTATAATAAGGAGCCACGGTAAAGCAGGATAAATAGTGTACCTTGGATTAGAGCAAATCACAAATACGGCAAACTTAGATTAGTGGGACTGGCGTCATAAATGTGCTAACGCGAGTACGAAGTTAATCTGGATGGTGCAGACGGACTAAGGTGCTACCGACATAGCGTTCACAATATGTACTCAGTAAACAGAGCTATGATGGCCCCTCACTAATGAAATAGTCAGAAATCATTCCTACTGGAAAATTCAACGGTGACACTAGGGACACATATCAACACATGGCCAACAAGATTCTGCCTTACGGAGGGATTGGAAATATAATATTACGAGAGGATGACTCCTTGAAAATTTAGGCCCGCCCCTCAGGATAGTGAACACTGATTCAAAATACACGGGGCCAACTCACGGTCCGAACCTGAAACACATTATATATATTTGAAACGTGATGGCGGGAAGAGTTCAGTGTGAAGTTAGAGTATTTTGCACTCTCGATCAACTCAAGGCAGCTAGTTGCATTATTTGAAAAATCAAAGTCCGAAGTTCACATTATGGACGAGCATATCAAATGCACGACCGAGCAATATTTGTGAATTAAAGAACAACTGCTTGCATCGGTGTAATTTCATTAGAAATCGAGTAGTTCCATCGGTATTTCGCACTCCAAAACCGCGTTAGGCATCACAGAACGTGTTCCTTGTTTTCAATAGGAGAATCAAGTGTGATAACAGGGACCTCATGGATACAACAACGGAAGTTCCCAGTGTAAAGAGGGATACTTTAAAAATAGTTCGAGATACTAGAAGTAGCATTTCACTAGTATCTAGCTCATTGAATGAAGTCCGAGTCAAACAGTCCGAATGATGACTGAAATGCAGATTCAGGGAAAACCATTCGAATTTTAGGAAACATCGTAACTTGTACGCATCAAGACGGCACGATTCAAGATTTGTCCACTGAATCCGCCCTGTACGGAGTGGGTTAACAGGAAAACAGCACATCTACTGGCGGTGATGAGATAATCTTCCTCGGATGTCCTAATGGCCTACTCCAGTGAAATCTTTAGTGGTATTTAGCACATGTACGTCAGCATGAAATGAACTGATATTAATTTCATGCACAGCGGACAAAGTAACCGCTGCTATCCAGGTCCCGGAGAGTGCTTCAAAACAACAAAACTTAACATAACGACCCGTTGAGCTGCTTGCGCACGAACCACCTCTTCTGCACTTTCCGTCCTTATTGAGGAGAGTTTTAAAAACAAATTTCAATTTTAACTTGATCTGAACTATTAAATAGTTTTGGATGTATCCATTGAATCGAAATCGTATGGGCCCTTGGATGGAGTTTCCTCTTACATCCAGATACTGATAAACACAGCGCAAGGAAATCGTTTGATGGCGTACCAAGATATGTGGATAATGATGTGTTCATGCCTTTGTGGCAGCTCTGCGACAGGTCATTAAGACGTGTTGATCAAAACCACGGCGGTAGTATGCTTAGTTTCAACGTTCTCAAAAGTCATCACAGAAACCACAAAACATCGTTATGCATCTTATTCATCTGTGACAAGGCAAAACTTTGTACTGTTAGTAAACACCCTTCCAGGGAGGTCACTTTTCCATACGCAAGGAAAAACTGTAATGCATATGAGGAGAGTGGCAAGACCGAGACCACGCAATTCAGTCTCGTGTGAATTTCCGAAATTGAAAGCCCACAATCAAACTTGCAGTTGATACAGCGTTCCTCTTGATCTTATCTGCTCCTGTTCGTACCCCACAAGAATTACGGAAGACAATGACCAATTCGTAAAAGTGCGAGATCAACTGAATCAGAATGTAAAAAAAACTAGATTAGCTAGCGATTGCGCTGCTCAAAAGTCTCACTGTATATTAGGCTTATCAGACCAATGACTACGCTTTCGTGACGTAGGTCCATTGTGAGAATCGATTTTTAATCAGAATAGACTACTCTGATTTCATCCGCAAAAAAGGCTGCACAACAAATCAGCTCGCTAACCACAATAATATCCCTTATCAACCGGTCCATAAAAGTCAATCAGCAATTGATTTGGGCCAAAAAGTAAACGAAGACACCTTCGAATTTGGTGGGGCTTTGGAAAACTAAGCGTTGGTAGTCTCGCTCCAACACTACTTGAAAAATCTTTGATAGCCCACTACCAGTTTCGCTCTTCGTAGGGTAAATCAGGTAGACAGTCCCCGAGTTTTCATAAACCTCGTTCCTTATTCGAAGCCACTGACATTTTAGTGGAATAACTTTATAGATTTCACCAAGTCTTTTTGCTCTCCATAGTGCTCTCAGTCAGAAAAAACCGTTCAATCGGAGGAACTTTGGGCAAAAATGCACTTGATTTGTTCGCACAGAATACAAACTCCAATCAACTTTCAATATGCTTTTGATAATTTGACCTAGAAGAGAGAACAATCTCAAGCGTGCGAACATACAATGCGAGATACAGAAAACACCTGATATATACCGCTCTCGATCGGGGTTTAGATGACTCGGCATAGCACATACACACTTGGTACAAAATATACACTACACCACCAAGCAAACGAGGAAATTCATAAACGGAGTCATGAAGAAAGATATCACAGGAGTGTCTTCAAGCTTGTGCAGCCTAAACGAATGAGAATCATTCACAGGACTGCTGGACAATTCAAAAGCCGATAAACGTTGTTTTGGAACTTAAATTTCCAAAGATCTACTAATGCTCCCGAACTGCTCGCTAGGCGTTTTGTCGCCTATGGTGAAAATGCTGAAATTTCGCATTCTTCGGAAATAATAACGCTTAACTCCGCAAATGACGAAATAGGTGATATGGAGATCTGTCTACAGTTCCTCAGGGTTACAGATTCAGGAACGCCAGTTGAACATTTCTAGCGCCGAAACTGAGAAACGTACGATAAATGTGGCCCCAAAAAATAGTGCGTAATCACTGTATTCAGCAACTGGACAAGACATCCGTCATTTCCATCTTACTTTTAACCAAGCTAAACGCGGTGCTGAGTGAGGAAGGTTTTGAAGGTAACATTTCACTGTAATTACATGGTCCAGTTGTACGGTATCTAGATCACCAAAAATGAGGAACTTTTATGCCGAATAGCCAAATTTGAACAGAAATTTAAAGATAAGCAGCGGATCGTTTTAGAAAGGCTTGGCGTACAATCGGTAGTTTTTAACTGCACAACGTTTCGCTTTTGACACAAAAGCTTAATCCGGCCAGGGGATGATCGGAGTATCAAAAATGGTCGGTGAAGATGGCTTAGCACTGACGTTTGTGAACAGGTTCTAACGCCTAATTCAAAGCCTGAGAAGCAAGATTATTTGGAATTTCGAAATCATACCATATCTGTTAAACTCGAACTGACACGTCGAAGTTCAAGTCCGTTCGGTGTCCTTACACATGTGTTGGGTGGTCATTGGAGTTGACTTAGTGTGTAAAGAGCGGTTAGGACTTACTGTTCTTTCCTCCCCTTCAGTTGAATTCATAACTTTCAAATTTTGATATACGCTTCAAGAGATTTGTTCACTGGATTCATCATCAATGTCGATACCGTATGCATGAAGCCTATGAAACGGTATTAAGGCCTGTCCAACTCCAATAACAGCAGCAGGGAGGGCGATATTCCTTATTATCAATCACAAGACAGCTCCTTACATACTCATTAAATTAGGCACACGTTTCACTCGCAAGTTTCACCATACTTTTACGGATCTCTTCACTTCATCCAAGAGCTTGGTCTAACTGTACACAAACTATCTAATTAGGCCCCACATGCTTCCAACGGGTTTACGTATGGACGTGTGGAGGACAGGCTAAAAACAAACTGTGCGAGAAACAAGCACCTCGTGGATCAAGCAGTAAGGATCGATCGTGAAAAACCATTTCCCCTAGCTGACCGTCACATGGAAACGGAAAGGAGTAATCGGTTAGTGTACGAATAGACCGTGGTTTTAGTGGCATGCGTATTGACCACAGAATCGGAGTCCGAAAACTTAAAAAAGCATCCATTTTTAAATCAGCTACTGTGAATCCCCGCTCTTTTTCCGTCCTGTGCCGACAGCAAACGAGATTATGCTTCTTGTTATCACTTGAAATCGCTTTCATTCAATTGTGATTCAGCAAGATTTGACCCTCTGCTGACTTGGCTTTGTACATCATGTGCATCCCGGCCTACCAGAGTAACTTTCTCAAGTTCGTGCGTTCCAGACGCAGGTGACCTTGGGGCACTTGTTCGGTATGCCTGAACCCTAGATGCAAATTGGAAAGACTGCTTTGTATTGAAGGTACTTGTTACCTTTTTATTTCATTTTATTTACTGCCTCTTTTTCGCACTGCCGTACAGGGTTTGTGGTAATCCATAGGTTTTATTGGCACCTGGAAATCGTTCAAAAAAGTTTTGACGAAGGAACTTTAGTTACGAATGCATATGGAGCACATTCCAGCATCCCTGTTAACATACATTTCCTTTATCCGCTGAAGATAAAGAGGATTCACGTGTTATCCTCCAAGTGAGTCTAATGAGACCATACCGAGAAAGCCACTCATCGACTGGTGCTATTAATGTAAAGGGGCTTACATTACGGCCCTGTAGGAACACTGGCTGAACCCGTTAGCATCACGTTTTGTGCAGCCCAAGTACAGCTGTCAGTTGGATCAATGAGGCATAAAAATCTGTGATAGTTGGTTGTGAGCTCATTATTTGAACAAGGGCGATTCGTCCTTTCTGAATGGCTTCAAATTTAGCGGCATAAAACGTCAATGGTTGTGCCAGGTAAAATACGCCCCACAAATCTCTAGGGAGATCCGAACCGGCGACCCCCTCCTGGTAGTTGTTGGAGAATAAATCGTTTGGCCACGAGCGATTGGTCAGCAGTGATCAATTAGTGCCTAGAAGTGATATATAGCCACTCATCTTTCAATCACGGAATTCAAATCACGTGTGGGCGTTACACTGTGCGAATCACACCTAGGTTTCATCGGCGTGTTTACCGATTTCTGACACATTGCTCCAGGAAGGCTGTTCAGACGAGTGATGTCACGAAGGTATCGGTAGTGCAACCCCCAATTGGAAGATCTCAGTAAATTAGGTATTTTGGAACTGGTTCGCCGAGTATCTTAGTCGGAAAAGTTTGATCATGCAGAAAAGGGCTAATGAAATCTCCCGTAGCAGGTACTAACGTGGCAGATTTGGCATATGCATAAGTAGGACAGTTCAGTGTCCTCGTACAGATGCTACGGTTGACTAGAAACTTTCGCACATGTCCTGAGTAATTCATACAGTATGGTGCGACGAGAGCGCATAAATTACATTCGCCTGTTGTGGAAACTACTCCCTTGGGGAGACGCTGATATAATTGTCAGTGATCTACGCAATACTGCTAGTTGGTGATTGGTGGAGAGTAGGGGGTCAAATACCCAGATGTTAGTCATGTCTGAGTGGAAACACAACTTCGGTGCACAGTTTTGGGTTTAAACTGAAGGAAATGGTTCGCGACCAACAGCCAGTGTCATGGGACAGCTTAGAGTAGCCATCTAGAGGGCAGCTCATGCTAACAACGATATGGTTGGTACATCTAGTTACGATGATTAGGTCGTCAATGTGTAATCTATGTAAAGTGTTAAAAGATGAGAAACGGCGCTTTGAGGTGCGCCACACGCATTTGAAATCATCGCTCATCTGTTGCAGCCATTTTGTCTTCTGTTTACGTTGAGTGAAATGACATCAAGACACTCAGCTAGGTAGCGAAAGATACGAACGGGTGCATCAAATGTTATATTGAAGTCAGAATAAACCGAAAATCTATGATACAATGATTGCTTATCCTATGGCCCGAAGAAGCAGTCTTTTTACAGAAAAATCACTCGATTCGTTCCGCTTTTAATGCTACGGCCCAAACGTGTTCCACGATATCTCTTGGAGTCAACAATTTCTCTGCATCAACGTCGGGTATTTCGAACCCTACAAAAGCGGACAAGCAGGAGTGAGGGCAGCGGAAGACATAGCAGGCTGACAGGTATCTGTATTAAGATAATCCAGGTAGGGAGAATATGTAAGTAACTATCGCTGAAAAGTCTTGATGATGCTATGATTCCGTGGTTGATACCTCAAGGGCGCAAGCGCCTGCAACTAGATAATATCAACTCCGTTTTGAATATGTCACTCATTAGTAAGCAAAGTAAAAAAACTTGCGGACATCAAACGAAGTAGCCAGCAATGGAAAGATAGCAAAATACTAACGTGAGATACAGGAACAAAGTTTTGCTACTAAAAGCTGCGTTGCATGAAACCAGAACTGTAGAGCTGTCTTGAAATGGTAACGATCAAGAGTGATTATTAGGATCTAGACTATATTCGTGCTTCATACAAGTATTTTTAATAAACATACATGACGACCATAACTTTCACGCCTGCCTTGACTTCTATTCAAAAGGGCAAATATCACTAAAATTCTCGTCATACGCTTCGATAATGTTCTGTTTGCCGTCTAAAAACTTGACGTTTTCCAGAAAACTGCTAATCACTACCTTAAGGGAGAAAAGTCTTGGGCGTTACGTTGTTGGCAAATGCGTGTTGCTTACTTTGCATGTCGATGCCGATGGAACGAAACCGCCAGAGCAGGGAAAATAGTTTGTCTACGAAGGCGTTTGAAAACCTTTCACGTAGATTTAAAGTGATTTCTTGTTTCAACCCATTCGATAAGTTTGCTGGAAAATTTGATGACCTGGAGGGCCGGTGGTCGTCAATTTATAGAACGGGATCTGGTGACGAATGTACGGACCACCTGTCAACCATCCTCAAATTTCTGGATCTTCCTCTCCAGGTTAGCTGACTGGTGTAAGACGTGAACTTGCGAAAAGCAGGGGGGCTCGCACGGAGACCGCGTTGATCAAATATTCTCTGCACCTGGTTTTGGTTCTCAAAGGACCGACGATCGGAGATTTCCTGGGCATCCACATTTGAGTCAATAGACAGACGAGCCTTATATGACTGGGGAGGTATAAGGCAACTGACAAATACGTGACAATATTCGAGCACTCTACCAAGAGTTAGAGTGCACAAGCAACTTCTCTCTGTTTTCGAAGTCAGCAGTGGAGTACACAACAAATGCCCGAAACCCCCAACCCCCTTCAGTTTTTCACTGACGACATGCTTCGCAAGGCTCTAATCGAAGTCAAACTTCTTTCATAGCTCAACTGATAGATCTCGGGTTTGCTAATGATGTATGCTCTGGAACAGTCAGGCGGATGTTTTCAAATTGTTGTGTTAAACGGTGAAAACTAGCAAACCAAAGCGATATGACGTCGATACTGATGCACTATGCTGATCCTTCCCAATCGCGACAAAAAGCGCAAGGGCATTCAGTTCACCACCCGCAAAAAGTCTCTGTAGCTCAAGGCTACCGAGTTGAGTTGACTTAGGAGCTTCATAACTCCACGGGTACGATGGTAGTAATAGTAATTTGGATGACGATTGGATAATGGTGCAAGAAGCCATGCTCACAGTTTTTTATAATATCTGCAAGAGGTCGCTTGCACACCAAAATGCACAATGGATCTCGTTAGTATCAGCAGCTCTGCTTGAAGCCATAAAAACTATACCACCAACAAACAACTGCGGTGGCGTGCGCAGATCCCTCAAACACAGAATAATGAACAGCCTAAGGATTCATAGAGAGAGCTGATGGATCGCACAAGCCCGAGAAATGGATATAGCTTGTGTAACAGGGAACACCCACATATAGTTCCAGTTAATCCAATCAACTGGTCTAATGAAGATAGGTGCTAGTTAAACTTCCGGAAAAGAGGGGTCCTCAATTCAGTCATAGAAACGTCTTCTTGAGCGATTGGTTGAACACTTTGAACAACAGTTCAGCTGGTCCCATCAACTAAGCCTCCAGAAGGACCCAATGAATCCGGATGGAACGTAAATACAAGTCCGCCAACAAAACGCAAGTCCAGCGTGCAGTCTCATTGCTTCAGCGCCACAAACTACCTGATGCAGATGTTATGCATCCTTCACTCTTCAAAGGCGGGGAGTCCCTCGTAACTATACTGACGACTTTATTCCAAAGTATCTGGAGTGAGGAAAGAATACCGACAGAATGGAGCGCCTCGACGGTGACTCCTACTTTCAAACTGGGGTGCAAAAACATCGTGTGAAAACCACCGGGACATTCGTCTAGTGGCCGTAGCTTCCAAGGTGCTCTCTGGTAATATTCTGCGAAGGTTGATTCACCATCTGGGGAGTCAGATTGGCGAAAATCAAGCTGAGTTCCCTCACGGCCAGGGTTGCATTGTTCATACCTTCATTTTGCGGCAGGCACTGGAACTGTATAACTTTTTCCAACGACCTCAGATCTGCTTTTGACTCCGTTGGTTATCAGAAACCGTGGCAGCGTCTGGCGATGAAGGGTATCCCTCAAGAATTATTGTCTATAAAGGCTCTATAAGCCTACTCCCACGTACGTGTCTACGACACTCCTGAGTTAACCACATTCAGCGGTATCAGGCAAGGGTGTCCTCTAACCCCTTCCCCTTCGTTATCGATGTGCCGTTTGAGTCTCCTTTGTTTGTCTCCAAAACCTCGGGCGTTCGTTCACGGACAGTGAGTACGCCGATCATGTTTCTCCCGTTGGATCAGACCCTTAAGAAATTCAAACTAATTTAAACACCATGAACAATTCTGCTGCGCAATTTCGGTGTGCACTGCGTACCTGAAAGTGCTGCTGCATGATTGAATGGGATCAAACTCAAAACTTATGCTTGAGAGTGAACCGTTTCTTCACCGATATGGTGAAGAAATCAGTCTACCTGTGCAGCGGACTGGCGAAAGACAAGATCACTTCCCGAATCGGGTAGGCCAGGACAGCGTCTGCAAACCTCCGACATTCGTGGCACCGACGTGACGTCAGCTCGACTGTCAATGCCGTGATCCGATCTGTTTTACTCTATGGATCAGAGACGGCGTAGGTGCGTGCGGAAGATCCCCAGAGACTGTTTGACAATCGGAGCCTTCGAAGCATTATGAGGCTCTGGTGTGTATATCAGATCAGTAGTGCTGAATAAGTCAGATGGTTCTAGAGGTTTTAGATCAGCTGGTCACACTCCACAGGTAACGCTGGTTAGGTCACGTAATTCGTATACCAGAGGACCATTTGACATGTATATCCCAGCCTTGTATTGGATAGAGACGACCGAGAGGCGGTCACTCTATGTCTCGGCAAGGAAGCATGAAAGCCCTCACCAGTCAATCAAGTCGCGTTAGTAACTGTTGTTCCACCGGATGGAAACCGCGGAACGAAATAAACCAAAGGCTAGCGGTCCTGACAGATACGGCTGTGTCACGCAGCCGACGGCGGTCTTGCATCAAAGTTACCGCTTTCACTCCCTGTCATACTGGGCAATAGGTCCATTTTCGTCCGTGCATATACTGGGTCATCGCCTCTAACGCGATGCTCTAATTCCCTTATTCTCTTTGTCCCCGGTGAACGAAGCTGTAGCAACTGAAATCACTGTATTACGGTGCACGGTTTGTGAGCGAAACAACTGAACTGAACTGAATCTGCTCACCAGCTTAGCACAAAAGAACTTGCGTCCTACCTACCGTACGGCCCACGCTACACCCTCCCGGAAGGCTGCACAAAAAAAAGCGTACTTGATACGCAAACATCGTTCTTGCCTAAGTAAGTATTAAACGGATTTACAGGTTTCCAAAGAGAGCGCTTTTCGAGTCTATATGTTTGTGTGGGCAAGATAATTCCCGGATGTCATGATCGAGAAGGATGTTGACTCAAGAAACATTGACTGGAGCTTTTGATTGAGAAATCTAACGAGCATGGCGGCGGGACATTTCTGATATCATTTAAAAAGTGTTTGTTCAGCCCATCTGACAGTGGAACAACCACAACGTCGTTTTGAACCGCAGTCGATTTTTGGATGGAGGCACCTACAAATCTATGGCATGCACTCACAGGAAATTCGACGACTTATTTTATCTGTCCTAATAATGATGAAAGTTTTACATGCAGGTACCAAAACGCTGGTTCGCGAAAAATACTATCTAATTCGACCAGCTTCGAGCAAAGTCGATCGCAACTTTCACCTATCTATACTATCTGGCATAGTCTTATCCTTCTCCTCGAAACACCTTTTCGGGTCCTCAGAACCTGCAGGAAAAGTTTTCACGGGACTGAAAAAATAAGCAGCTATTCCGGAGCAACCGGACAAAGTATAGGCTTACTCACGATCCACTACAAATTATAGCTGTTCCAGGTAAACGAAGCCGGCAGATTTCTTTATGAAAAAAAGAAGCACAAATGCGCAGGTCTTGTAGACATGTTGGGGGAAATGAAAAATCTTACTAACACTAGTGTAGAGCTTCAGTTCAGTTTAGCAAAGTAGTGTAGAGGAGGCATAGAGGATTAAAACTTCGGGAATTCGTTGAACCTGACGATGTGGTCGGAGCAGCATCTATTCGTACCTATCCCGCTTGATGCTCACGTGTCCAGGAATTCCGTGCCACCGTAAGACGAAGATGAATCAGTAACGCCAGAAGCCTTGTTGCAACGCGAATCAAACCAACACCTCTGTGGTTACCACATTCACTGCGAGTATTCTTTTTAAAAGTGGGAGCTATTGTCAGCTCACCCCAGCTATCTCTTTCTGCGAGATGGACAGAAATAGGCTAGACAGGCACTGACTGAGGAATTCATCGCCATCCTTGAACAGAGCAGGTAGAAGGTCATCAGGACCAGGAGAATGATAACGCTTGAGTAGAAATACAATGGGACACTTCTGATGCTGAGGGTAGTTCCATTTTCACACTCCACCTTTCTGTTGAATGCCGGCATTCCGGAATGTAGGTAGCAGGTAGCTCGCTGAATTATTGTTCGAAGTATTATGCCCAGCAGTCCAAACGTTATTCTTTGCTGATAACTTCGCAGACAACAGGTTCGCGAGGACCAGTTGAGCGAATCAACTGGAACAGCTTGGGGACGTTTTCAGCATTTTTTGCCTCTTCCATTTCTGCATCTTTTCGGGTCCACCAAGCTTCTCGGTCTGCATGGACACTCAGTTTCACATGGCGTCGGGTTGAGTTGTAGTTGTGGTCAGGAGAAATCTGTTGCTGGGCCTCCAGCAACGCCACGGTCCTATCAGAGATCCAATGTGTGGATGAGGTTGTATCGCAAACGGAATTTCAGACTTTGAGTAGCGCTTTGGATATACTCCCAGTGGCCGTTAATATCCGACATCGGACCGTCCAACAGGCGTCCGAGGGGCCAGTTCTGATAGGTTCGTTTGATTTCCGGGTCCACTAGCTTCTCAGTGGCTAAGCGAGATGTGCGCGTTTCGCGTAAACCTGTAAAGCGCAATGTAAAACAGCATCGGATAATTGCATGGTCGGAGTTCATGCTGGCATTCCAGAAGGAGCGGCAAGCAGTGATCAACCCTCGTCACCGGTAACTGACGGCGATGTGGTCCATTTGGACTGAGGACTGGTTCGTTGGTGGGCACACGTCGTCAAGCGATTTCCGCTGCTTCGGAAATTGGTACTGCAAAGGAACAGTCTGTGATCGGCACACATAAAGCAGGCGATCTCCGTTGTCCGTCAGCCTCGTAACCAACCCAATACGACCAAGCAATTGGGCCTCAGCAGCGCTTAGTCTACCTAGCTGGGCGTTCACGTCACCGGCAATCACAACGATCTCTGAGCTTTTAGCCCTTTGTGAAAGAGCACCTGGAGCGTAATAGAAACTGTTTTTGGAAGATTCAGAGTTACAGTTCGTTGGGGCATAAGCAGACACAATAAACAAAGAGCGATGGACCTCACTTTCTCCAGATTCTCACAGACGCTACCAAACGAACAGCGCAGAGGCAACTATCAATGGGCATCTAATCAAGTAGAGACGTTTCCGCAAGATCGCTCAGTACAATACCCACGCTGACATACCCGGAGGCACACAGCCGGAAACTGGTAGAGAGTGAGGGGACAATCAGTTCAATTACACTATTTGCGTGCTGTATCCTTGTATTTGACAAATAGCATACACCAATGCAGAGGTTGTCCAGCTTACGAGCAAGAGTCACTTGCTTCTCTGCTAGCTTCGGTGTGAGAACATTAAAGAGAGTCAAATATGCCGGCTTTCGGGGTTTAAAAACAGACTTCGAAGCGTTGAGGTTTGTTACTGAAGTCGCACGTACAGAAGC
>SJOL01012174.1:0-18338 GCA_004794785.1 Opisthorchis felineus | reverse complement strand
CAAAACATATGCAGCAGTTATGTCGCGGACTCTTGAGAAGGGCAATGCAGTGCCAGTTCCCCCTGAGCTGATACCATTGCAATCAGCCACAAGATGGTACTTGCCTCACCATGCGGCATCTAACCCTAGAAAGCCTAGGAAATTGCGAGTAGTGTTTGACTGTGCAGCTAAGCACCACGGGAGATCGCTGAACGTCATGCTTCTCCAGGTACCGGATACACCTGCTGATTTGGTAGGTGTTCTCCGGAAATTTCGAAGAGACCGGGTTGCAGTGTTGGCAGATGTTGAAGAAATATCCATGCTAGTTTATGTCCCACAGCTTAATCAAGGGACTCTCAGATTTCTGTGGTTCTCCCAAAATGACCTTCATGGCGATCCTATTGAAGTTCAAATGACTTCTCCTGTTTTCGGTGGCGTCTCTTCGCCATTCCGTCCCAAGTCCGCCTTGCGACAAACAGTGTCTGTGTTCGGCAAGGAGTACGACCACAGAATTAAATCATCTACGCTGAACAACTTTAATGTAGATGATTGATTGGTGTCAGTACCTTCCGTCGCTGACGTAAAGAGTTTTGTACAGGGAATAACCGTGCTGCTGTCAAAAGGGGAGTTTCACCTTCATAAGTGGATCAGCAATGTTCTCGTTGTACTGCAAGGTCTTTCGCCATCTGAACGAATGGAGGCTATAGTGAAAATGTCTCCAAAAGCGATAAATACACAGCGACCTTTGGGCATTTAATGGGATCCACCCCCCGAAACCCTTTGCTTTCGGTTTCGTATTCCCGAGAAACCACTAACACAAAAAGGAATCCTGTCATTTGTTTGTTCGCTTTTTGATCCACTAGGATGGGTAGCCCTTGTATGCTTACCCTCGAAGCAGCTGCTACAAGAGCTTTATAAGGCCGGCCTTGGTTGGGGCACTCCTATCAGTGAAGCCATTCAATTCGATGGCATTCGTGATTGAAATTGGTCAAGCCGATTGGAATCGTGCGGCGAATCATTTTTGTGCCCATCCAAGAACAAGCTTTATCTGATGGTTGTCTGTCAACCTTTTTTGTCGAGGTGGAACGTATTCTAAACGATCGACCCTTAACTTCTGTAAGTTCAGATTGCCGTGACGCATTGGCTTTGACACCGAATCACCTGTTGCTACACGAAGCAAACGCAGGTATCCCATCTCATTGCAGTTTGAAAGAGTGGCTCACCCGACGTTGGAAGCAGGTGAATTACTTGTCGGGTGTTTTCTGGAACAAGTGGAAGAAAGAATACATTCTAACACTCCAGCTTTACCATAAGTGGCTATGTCGGAATAAAAACCTCAGAAGGGATGATGTTTTAGTAGTGTCCGAACATCTTGCTAGATGAAGGTGGCCATTGGGTATAGTGACAAAGTGTCAAACGGATGCAGACGGCCTCGTCAGATCGGCATCCCTTCGCACAAGCTCCGGTGTCATCAAGCGCGATGTTAGGAGCCTGTGTTTGCCGGAGGGGGGAAACTAACCTTACTGAGGGGTACGTGGGTTCAGGAGTGACTTCCGTGTATCCTGATAGATTTGTTTAGAACCAACAATTTTTAGCTCAGCGTGATATCGTGGGTAGGCGCATGTACCGTTGAAACCAGCCTTTGTGGCAGGAGTGGACTCGGATTATTCAGGTCGGTGGCCAACGTTGTATGTTTGTTGGCTAGAGCTCTCCTGACGACTTACCTGTTCGCTTGCTGACCGTCAGAAGAATTTTGCCCAGCGGTGTTGTAACTTTGTATATCTTTAAAATTGCCTCCCACCTTGAATGACTGCCTCCCCGGTTATCAATTCAAATGAACCACCCCTTTTATTTTTGATATAATTGAACTCTATTTCAGTTTGGCAAAGACCTTTGTATCTTCCGTTTTCCTTGCTACGCAAATCGTTTTTACTGCGTCAGATATACTATTTTGTACCAAAACTCTGGTCAGCCATAGATTTGTTTTATCGCATCAATGTGCAACCCGGTTTCGATCACGCGTTTGCTGTTGATCCATCTCAGCTTTGTTTGCTTTTTGGAGTACCTCACGGTTTGTTGAAAACCGTTGAGGTTTGTAATTTTGCATCCGTGTAACTACTTTTATTTTTATAGTACAGCACATTTGTGTAACCATTCGTTCGGAGTTTTGCCGGTTTGGTTCCTAACCCTGGTGCTCGTTGCTCAAGAAATCAAAAAGGTCGTTACACCCGGTATCTAAGAACGCATACGTTGTCACTCTTCCTGCCGGAGAGTCAAGCTTAATAGGAATAACTCCTAGGCATGTTAGAAGCTGACTACCTTGAGTTAAACCACAAAACCCTCCGGCCCTTCCTTGTTTCCGGGTTTTCATGCGTGCAACAAACCATGCTGTCGTCCCCTAAACCCCGACTGGCTACATCAAACAACTGACGTGCAATCTTTAGCCATGTTGGAGTCGCCTAAGCAAACAAAGCATGCATTATGCTCCCGCATGCACCTCCACCTATCGGGATCTTCCATAGATAGGAAGCGCTGGCAGCCAGAAATTGGGTGGTGCTGTGAACATAATGGGCAAGTGCTTGGACCACTGTCTGCGTCTGGCCTTATGCTGGTTAAGAAGCTCGTGAAACCATTCCATCCAGGAGCTTGGTTGGTGGAGGTTTGCGGCACAGGGCGCGTCTTACTTCCCCTTCTCGAGCAAATTGCCCAAACTGACTTCGCGCAACCCTGCAGCGCGTGTCCAAAAACTCTGTCAAGTCAGTGAGAGTTGGGTCCCGGCCAGTCATCGATACATTATCTGCCACCTCAGCCCATTGGTGCTGCAACGGCGAAGGAAGGAAACGCACGATTCTCTCTACAACAGCAGGTGAGTGCAAATCTGAAACGCAACGCATTTATGTTTGCGCTATTTCACAACTTCGCATCGTTATGCACAAGTCCGACAGAGAATTGGCTGCTCCAGTGGTCTGTCGCACCAATCGGAACAGTCCTTCAAGCAGAGAGCGAGCAATAATATGGAGCTGGCCAAAAAGATTGCGCAGAATCTCCCGAGCCCTAAAATATGCTAATTCCGGCGGGAGTATCACACATCCTTCAATGGCTGCCTTCGCGTTGCCTTGACAGTAGTGGATCGAACACAGGAGCCTCTGACCTGCGTCCTCCACCTTGCCTTTAATATATATCTTAAACTGTCGTGTGGACCTCCAGTAATGACTCGGATTACCATCGAAATATGATAGTTCCACCTTGGGTAGTTCCACACTGGCTGTCACTGGAGTGATGGAAATGGCCGGTTTTGGCCCTGGAGATGACCCTCTGATACCATCAGCATGTCCTAAAGGTTTTTACTCTCTCTGACATGGTTTCACGTACCGGGTTAACCGGTCAGTTGAGGCCACTGTTTCTCAGACTTCACCTCGGAATGTTCTATGCCTCTAAGAGAGCCCGCTGGAGCTCGATCTCTCGCTTAACCCGATACTCCTGGAGCTGAACAATCCTTAAAACTTTCCTAGCTGCACTACTTTCACGACTAGATACCTAAAATGACCTACAAGTACCGGGGTGCGAAGCAAACTGCACTGCAAATGTTTTCTCCGCAGCTTCAATGGTTTCCGCGTCCTTGGATCCTGTTTCCTTCATAATGGTTCAATGGTTGACATCTTGATTTCAACCAAGACGACGTAAGATGTCAAGTACTGTAATGAGCAAACGGTTTCTTCGGGTGACGCGTAATACCAGAACTTCCGGGAAGGCAAAACAAAGTCGGAGCTGGGTTTCTATATGGTACTAGTAACATAAGACATCAATTCACAAAATGTGCAAACATCGACAGTAGATACTCGTCAACAACAAATGGTCCACTTGGACTACAGAAGTACGAACCAAATGAGCAAGCAGGCTCCCACGTGAGACGGTCACACGTGCGTAGGGTCGGCTACAAAATAGCTGGATGACCTCAAGGCCAAACGAGTGAAGTGGTATGGACGAACAAACGCCAGTTCATACAGACGCACTAAACGCAAAAGTGGAGCGGGGGTTTCAAATAGGGACCAAAGAAACGTGGGGAATTTTAAATGTCAAAGTAATGGACGATACATACTTGATTTTGTGTTGCTCGGTAATTTGCTTAATTGTCTTATGGCTCTCCAAGTTGCCAAACTGATCTAAATCACGAGCGGAATTTTCAACTCACTGTCTGTTTGCACAACTGCGCTACTGCGCTACAGCATATGCTATTTGGATTTCCAAGTAAGTACTGTTTATTTCTTACAATGCCTATTGGGCTTCGACTCATGAAGTTGCTTTCTTCTTTTCATCCACAGAAATTGTTGCGAACACCTGCACTCGTAGAATGAAAATCCCATGCTGCTTACATGGTTTACATTCCACTTCTATAGTCTGCAGCCACACCAGGATGGTTCCCGCCTAATATGCCTGACTCCACACTTTCCTACGAAGGCCCCAGAGCAGAAGCGATGTCCAATCATACTCTGTCGACGCAGCCCCAGACATCGAACCTTCGCGCATGGTAAAAAGTCCCACACACTACACCACTAGCACGGAATTGTTTATATAAGCGAAAGTGTTCTTTGAAAGTGAGGTCACTGGGGTAAACAAAACCTGCCCCTTGGGTTAGCTGTTTGGTGGTAGTGACAAACAGTCTTGTTCAATGGGTCCAGGTTCACGGGGATCCTGTCGCTTTTTCATCCACACGAATTTACGTGAACTGCCTGTAGTCATGGTAATGCCGTGCTTCTGCGGCGTGAATGACACACCAAGTAAGGCGTTTGGCCAGTGGAGATTTTTAGAACCCTGGTTCGGCATAGGTGGACTTCTAGTAAGCGGAAAACAATTTCCGCTTACATAAAGATGGGCTTAAGCTTTGCTGGCAACAGCATTATGAATCTTGATTGCACTTTGCAATTTGATTGTGCATTCCTTCCAAGCAGTCGGCAACCATCAGGACGAGGTACGGTGCGCAGAGCATGCGCAGCTGGTAGGTCGCGATTTACAGTGAAAATGTGCATGCACGTAGCATGAAGCACGTTTTGCTCCCCATAAAACTGAAGCCTATTCCGGAGGTTACCCCGTACGGTGTACATCATAACCACAACTGTGCCAGGTTATCATCTCACCGTTGACCACTGAGTAGGTAAATAGCTTAGAGCGACTGCCTTGTCTGCCTTGTTTTAACATTATTGCCTTTTTTGAGTATTATGTTTAGGCGTCCCTATTTTTCTGTTCCTAGGCTGGAAACAAGACGCTCTATTTAGTCGTATTTTCCCAGGGATACAGGACCAACTATGGTGCAACACAGATGTCATCCAGAATTTTTATAGGTTTCTACCCGTCTTACACGTTTAAAACACGACTGCTTGACAGAATGGCGAAGGGCTTGTTACTGTTTTCCGTGGGGATCACGGCCGTGAGTTTCGGACAGTGTGTCTGGAAATAAAACCAGCTCTGTTGTTGAATCCAGCTCATGATTTCCGCTCGTGGCGCAAGTCGTGTAAATTTCAAGCGCTGAATAGAGCCGGGTATTTCATTCTCATGTGTGGGAATTATCGGCTCCAGACTAAACCCCGAATTGGATCACAGGATAGGGTAAACCACGTAGCGTCGAGAGCAAATCTTTATCCACATGGGAAGTCTTAAGCTAGCCCATTTAGGGGAATAGTGCACGGTCTGCGCTGTGTAAAACGAGCGCGAAATATGACTGATGGTGAACACTAGGCTGGGCTAGAGGGTAAGCTCCAGGCCGACTAAGAAAACGGCTTGCCCCTAAGGACTTATACAGTTGCACGCAAGGTGTTGTTCTACGAGGACGCTCGACCTGTTCATATATGTTTGTTGCACCGAGGCGACGTACGTGTATGTCGAAATCCTACAGCCAATACGGCTATTCGATTCTTGGGCTTCGGGAATAAGGCAGCTTCCACAAATTATGCTGGCTGCAGAAATGCCTATGGCATTCGTCCGTTTCGGGGAGATCCTAGTTTCGGGTCAGATATAATATTTTAATGAGTGCTGTTTCCTACCCCAAGAAGTTTGCTGAGCTTGAAAAATCATTCACTTGAAAGCATCGTCCATACCAAGTAGTCGGGGAAAACGCACAAAGCATGTAAGTTCAGGTCTAGGAATTTGAAACCTCGAAAACAGCATGCTTCCTGAGAACCCGCTTTCATCTCACTGAAACCGATCGGCATCGATAAACCACCACGAGGTGCCGATTTTTGGCTTAGAGTTCCGTGACCTTCTCGGATGATGCAGTCAAACAATTGGGGATGATGGTTATCACTGCGAAAAGGTTGTTGCTGAAATGTATGCTTATGTAACGAGAGAAAACTGGACTTCAAAGTATACTGATTCAGTTAGACAGATGTTCATCGGCGACCTTGACCACAATGCTGACCAAAGGGCTGCACGTGGTTCGTGCTTGGCCAATCAGCGGTTGGGATTCGTCTGGGTTAGCCCGGGGATGCCGGTTCACGAGTGTTCATCGAGTACACCTCACTCGAAGATCTACCGAAAGGTGCTTCCCAAAGAATCCGGTATTCCGAGACCTGGCCCAAACTAATGCCTTTAGTATGACTGTGGCATGGGTGCACTGAGTTATCTCACGCTTTTGGAGTTGTACTTCGTACTTGATTTCTTCTGTCAGACAGTTAATCGAGATATATATTCCACTCACCCGCCTGCACTCTCTCTAGGAGCTCTGTTGTAAGAGACCTGCTAGTCTTTTCCTCGAGGTTCTGAACGACAAGAACAAAACCGACCCGGGAAACTTGGGCGAAAGCCTCGATCCCGTGTATCAATCAGTGAATCATTTTACATTTCACCATGCTTTCACGTGTTCAATACAGTACTGTATGTGTTTACTGCAGAGAGTAGTCCATCTAGCTCACAACGATACTGCTGAGCCACGGTAGTTCTCCGAAGATGATGGATTGGTTTGCGATGGCCTGGACGAAAATGAACTGCCGGACGCGCACGCACGAGGACGTGAACGAAATCAAGTTGTGCGCCCCAAAGTGCACGGCACTCGTGAATTGTGGCTCTCCATAGGTGACTGATATCCATGTCATCCATTTGGGTCCATAGTTGATTTGCATTAGGTGGCCGCCAGGTTATGCGCTTCTTTTCAAAATTCATACTGGCCAGAAACAGTTCATGGACAACACACAGCTGGAGGAGTTGCTCTCCGTTGTTTGTGTGATGAGTGTCGACTCCGAATCGACCTCCCTGATGTGATTCCAGGGAGCTCAAACGGCCGGCTCGACCATTCATATCGCCAGAAAAGATGATAATATCGGTGTTATTTGCTTGACGAATGAGCCCGGATAAATGTTTATAGAAAGTATCCTCAGCGTCATAACCGTGGTCTGTTGGGGCATAAGCTGCCAATACAAACAGGTACTGGTTTTTGTGTTGGCTGGCTCTGAGCTTGATTGTGCTAGATAACCGAACAGCGCAAAGATGACTGTCCAGTGGAATCCAACCCAGCAGAGCGCGTTCACTTCTGATACTGAGTGTGACCCCTACGCAATTTATTCCTCGAGTCATTGCTTCTGGATCACCAGACATACGGAGAGTATAATGTGAGTTCGTCCTGAGCGCTTTAAATGCCCGAACATGCTTGGGCCTTCTGTGCATGTTTCATAGACAGTGTACATCAAATTTACGTCCTGACAGGCGGATCATTCGACCGCCATAACAAGGGCAGTTTGAGGCGTCAGGCAGATCAATCACATCGTTCAGGCATGAAATCTTTGGCCGCCAGCGTGCGCTGATGCAGTAGTGGTAACGCACGCGCGTCGCATGTCAGGTGTTCGGAGTTCAAACCCGGGCACGGCCAAGGATGTGCACTGCTGACGAGCTTTAATAAGAGCGAAACCCAAGTCTGGTGCTCTCCTTTGTTGTGGACTCACCAGAATAATTGCGCCAGGACAGGAAGAGGACCGTTCAAACGAGAGTGATGTGAACGTGTACTCTAAGAGTATGATGTCTGGACAAAAATATCCCGTGTTCTACTTCGACGTAGATTACGGACTTTGAAAGCTCCTATGTGGAAAAGTCTCGTGTTATTCTGTGTGTTGTTAATGGGCAGCGGGGTAGATAAGGCACGTCGGTCGTATAGCGTCAAATCCAGCGACCTCTGTCTGTAGGATGGGAAGGCAGTTGGAAGGGACACCGGTGGATAAAGAACTGGGCATACAAATGTTACTTCCCGGTCACCCAGGTCAAGGAAGAGACTATTTAAGGTAATCCACCTTGAGCTTCTGAATCAGAATTCTGGCCTACCAGGCAGTTGGAGGTGTTTTTTTCGGAGGCCCTTCCCTAGCCTAGCCTATGACTCAAAGGTGTGACCAACGAGGCATCGGGCAGTAGGATTTTCTCAAGGGGCACTGCTAGGTACCGACGACTCGATAATCTAATCTGGTCAGCTGCAGGGGATGGCCTAGCCCGGAGGCATATGGGATAGGACACTCCTGATGCTGCCGTGCGCAGTAGACGCGTTTGGAGCCGCACCGGACTCATGGCAAGATTTACTTGTTTCCGATCGTATTGGTTAAGTCGCCTGCGGTCGTGTTCAGTCGTTTGCAATCGGGGTTTGGGGTTTTTAGGCCTGACATTTTCTAGGCCGTCCTTCCTCACGGGAAGACTGCATCTCTGTTTTCACAAATGTGGATGTGCTGGTCGCCTGGGGAAACACTTTACTGCATTCATACTCCCATCGCAGACAACAGTGCAACTTTATCCTCAGACTGTGGTCTCGTTGCTGTTAGTCTGATTCAGTCGGTTAGTCAGTTTATCAGCTATGAACCACTTACAAAGGGTTCTTGCTTCTACAGTTTCACTCACCGGCTTAGGAGGTACTGCCAAGCATTGGAGATGATGGTGTGATCGGTTAGTTCGTGATACTGGGTAGGTACGCATTGAAAGCGATAACTTTGATGCACGAGCGCCACCGACTGCCAGTTGAGTCCTGTGGTTCCCATCCGGCGAGGCGCAGCTGTCGGCCCGATTGGGTCTATTTGTTAATGTTTTCATACTCCATCGTCAGGTCATAGAATGTCCACCTCTCAGTCACTTCCACTCAGCATAGGGTTTGGCAAAAATAGCCAGCCAGTGTAGCGCTCGGGATCATCGCAGAACTCAAACCTGAGTACAACGTGGAGCTGATCGGGTCTGATTTGAGATAGTGGAAAAGAGGCTGGTGGTCTTTCTTTTTGCCGTCAAACTCCTCTTCACTCAGTAGTCATACGTTCATTAGAAGACGAGGGGAACTCAAAGGCTCTCGCGTCAAACGCCATGAGAGCTATGCAACTACCGGTCCAATTGTCGTTCCTCGTAACGACCATCTTTGTAGTCTCTTGATTTAAAATCTGCTTTTGATTCTGTCGATCTTCAGAAACAGTAGTAGTCTGGGGATGAATGGCGTACCTTCTAAATTTTTGTCTCATATCTCTTGTATTCCTACTCCCATGGACGCGTACGGGTCCACGGCAAACCTTCACCGGAGATCCCCACATCTGGTGGTTTCAGGCGAGACTAATTTCTGCCGCCCTCCTTTTCCAAGTTTATTACGGCTTTAAGGAGCTGCTTCTGCATTGTGCGTTCGACTGGGTGTAGTCGATAATAGTGCCAATTTCCAGAAAGACTAATCGCAGTAAATGTAGCAACTACAGATGTGTGAGTTTGACTCCCGTTGTAACAATGCTTCTGGTGTCACTGATTCTTCGTCGTCTTACGATGGTATGAAGATCCTTGACCCGTGAGTGTCAGGTGGGATTTCGACCGGCTGCGTCGACCACATCTTCACACTCCATCAGGTTTTAGAGCAACGCCTCGAGATAACTCACTGATTAAGGCGCGGACTTACATGCCGGGAGGTTCGTGGTTTGAATCCAACCCGAGTATCTCGACTGCTCCTGTCTGGGCTTGAGTAACATGGCAGTATCTCAGCCCTCGTGCTTCCTTCGGGTGGCATGGGCGACCCACAATCTTGGTGTTACTTTACTTCAAAGGTGTTTGATTCTGTCGATCGGTCGGTACTGTTAACTTCACTTGCTCAACAGGGTGTGCAACAGAAGTTTGTGGACATAATGCGGGCCCTATATTCACATACTTCGAGGCCTTTGAGGGTGTATGGTGAGCTCTCTAAAAGATTCCCTACAAAAAGTGGTGTTCCACAAGAATGTTCACCCTCTCAGTTCTTGTTCAACTTCGTCGCCGATGATATAGTGAGGCGAACGGTGGAAGGCTTTCAAAACACCGGTGTTTAAATCGTTGTTGTTGAGAATCTTGTCGATCTGGGGTACGCAGACGAAGTGGTCCTCACCTTTGAAAACGAAGGCGAAGCACAAGTTCTGTTCGATAAACTGGCCACAATCATGCCATCTTTTGGCATGGGCCTTGTGCCTTCAAAGTACAAAGTCGTGCTTCAGAACGTGCAGTCTCTGAACATACCCCTTACAGTTCAGAGAGAAGTACCGGAGGTTGTGGAGAATTTTACGTACCTCGACAGTTATATGAACTCTGATGTAAGTGTGTCTGATGAAGTCAAATCTCAGAGCTCGAATGACGTTCGCAGATTTACATCACTTGTGGCGTCAAAAAGGCACATCACAGAGTCTCACGGGCTCCAGTAAGGACCGTGTTGTTGTATGGTTGCTAGGCATGACCTCTGCGGACAAATGATGTGAGGCGTCTTCGGGTTTTTTGACCACCAGTGCCACAGAAGCGTTGCTTATGTCAGAATGCGTTAACTAATTAGTAACGAGTTAATTAGAAAACGGGTATTTAGTTGTGCGTTGGGTACTTCATTTGCGGAAAACATCCAGCATCATCAAGTGCGGTGGCTTGGCCGTGTGGTACGCATGCCGAAACACTGTCTACCGAGACGAGTGTTTTTTTTATGCTTACTTCAGAAAGGCGCAAACCGCGAGGTGGACAATGGATGAATTGACAGAAGGGTGCGAAAGGGATTACAAATAGTTGGGTGTTATTGGTGCAGTCCGCCTTCCAGGATGGGATGACAGTCCAAGAAATGGTGTCTGATCGATGTCAGTGGCGTTCGTGCTGTCAGTTTCTTTCCAGGTTGTCCAATTGAACGTCTGGAGGTCTATATCCCTTCAGAATGCTTGCGATAGGCCAGCACCAGGTCCCCTCCCTCACCCACTATTTTCTCTTCTTTTCACTCTAAGGCTTTAAATTTAATCAGGTAAACTTTGTGGTTATGCGGCAGTGAAACATCACTATCATCACTGATGTTGCTGTGTCGTATGATGATGGCTGTTTCATTGGAACATTTGACCTCGGTGTGCAGAAATCCCATGCGATTTATGGAGAAATGCAAACGGATTAATATGCTTAATCGATGTGGAAAAAATCGTGGAGTGGTGCACGGCAATAAAAAGGATTATGTAAGGTGTATGGACTTTGAGTGTACTCAAACTCATAAGGGATATCGTTGTCTGGTTTAAATTCACCCTTTGTTGTTTTGAAGTTAGTGTTTCAAGATTCGTCTGTTCACATGGTTGAGTTTTTTGTTCACTAGAATAAGCATAGGTCGATTTGGACCGTGATACCCTTCGGTTAGGGTAACCACCGAATCATCTTTGGATCCACTTCGACTGCCTTCAGACGCAGTTTCCTTGTGTGGGCTTTGGAATCCAGCGTCCGTACAGGAAGGAGCACGTTCCAAGAGCTCAACTTTTCCCACGAGTTATTCGTTTTTTAGTGATATATTCGTTTGTCCAAGAAGGGCTAGTTCTGCATGTAACAGCCGAATTTTCTTCGGGTAGCGTAGCAGTTAGGCACCGAAAGGGTGTTACAACTGGACCATTTTTTGACCGAGTTGCGGCAACCATCTATTTCTACTATGGATCGATCGTACCGATCATCAAGTCTTCTAGTTGTTCCAGTAATGCGAAAACAGCGGCTACCTCCTTAAACGTGTTAGTTGTACGACTGTAATGAGCAAGAAGACGTCTCATGTCTATCACTGGGTATAGCGCGAACTGGAGCTCTTCTCCAATAAATTAGTCACTTCCGTACGAATCAATGCTTCGCCAGTGGCCCAGTTTCGTCTTAATCTTACAGAAATGGACTCTCCGTCGACGGACGGATGAATGTGACTCTAGTTGGGCAAGTAGTTTTACACGATAACACTGTGTGCGCCAGGTCCCTGTGTATCAGACTGGCCATTATTCGGTGCGTGGATGTACACACCACACCACACCACACCACTCCCCGATAAGCGCCGAAACAGTGCTTTTGATGGTCAGCATTGGTAGCTTTCCTTTAGTTGAAGGCCCCATTCGACTCTACCGATCCTCAGACACTATGGCAATGCCTGACGAGCGGGGCTAAACTTATCAACCCGATAAAATTGACAGTGCTTACTTCCATGGATAATTGAAGGTATGCTGATACCCTTTCACCTGGGTGTACCCCATCCATTCTACTTATATCAGACCTTACAGTGGTGTGAGCAATACGACTTAATTTAAGTAACTTTGCTGCGCAACTTGACCCACGCCTCATACTCGTAAAGTTCAGGGTGCTACTTCAAGACCGGGTGAAACAAAACCCAAACCTTGTGCTTGTAGTTGAGGCAGTTGATGATATGGTTGATAACTTTTTTGTCTTACTGGTCACATCAGCTTGGCCGTAGATATGGAATATAAAACGTAAACTATGGAAGGCTAGGGTCTTATCAGCCTATGACATCTGTAGCGTCGACATGACGTTGGCTTGTTTTTTAAGAGTAGAGTTTACGACACTGTAGTGCGGATATGCGAGCTGACCAGAGGACGTTAAGAAGCTTCCATTGTTTGGCCGCCTGTTTCCGTAGAATTGTTTCAATCTGATGGAATTTCAGATCAGTAACCCTGAGGTAACCCCCAGGTAAGTGACAGTGAGCCTTTTGAGCATACAGATTGTGCTATTTTTGTCGTGTGCTTCGAATGCCAGCGGACGAATTTCTCGAAGAACCTTTCGTTTAATCACATGCTCATTGGTGGGTCTGGTAGTAACCTAGCAACGGAGCATGGGGACCACAACCAGAAAATTGTGTCGCATGTCTCCTTTGACGCAGACCTAGAGACGGGACATATTAATGGTTGAGAATGCTGACACATGGCCGAATTACGTGGCCAGCTACGTTCGTGCACCTCTTCATACCGATGCCCACGCCCGTAGTAAAAACTTCCGATAACACCGCCGTTGCTGTCCGGTTCTTAATTTAAAGGGTTCCACCCGTCGCCTGCAGTGCGTAGCTGTACCCACATCTCCGAAATCGGTGAGTGGACCTTGTAGCCAGAATCAAGGTACACGGCTGTTGGAGGTGAATAGTAAGCTCTGCTTTTCTGAAGCAGTGAGAGCGAACCATATGAACAGTCGAACGTGTCATCTTGTTCCAAGGATGGTCCTCAGGGTGATTAAGCACCTCAAGTTGTCCAATGTCTTCGGACTGTAAGGGCTAAGTTTCGCATCCATAGGGTATGAAGTAGCGAATAGCAACTTGGTGGACTCGAAACTTGGTTATCATCATCAAAGACAGCAAAATCAGTGTTGACACTGATGCTTCACTTCAAAACTTGGTTCAACGACCGTTTTCTCACCTGCACTACAAATCCTTTTTCAGTTGAAGAAAAGCTTTCCTTGCTCTGTTGGCACGATCTCTGGTCTCTTTTCTGACCTGAAGGTTAGGCCCAGTGAGGAAGATGATGTACTTAAGGGCTTCAGTTATCTATCTGATGGATATCCTCATGTTTCTTGCGTGGGTTGAAGATGATCTCTCTGCGAATACGTTCATTTCCAGACCGATTATAGCTGTTTGATAATCATCCCGGCCTTGCGTAGGTGAAATGATCTTACTTCCGTCACCTAGGTAGGCAATGTCTTTGGCGTTTTCGAGGTTGGGTATCCACAAGTTAGGTTAAGTTGCACTTCATGAATAAGCCCTATGATTAAAAACTTCTCATATCATTTGGTGGATGGCATGGTTGGGAAAGGCTTGAGCAATGGACATCCCTGTTGCACCTCAGTGCGCATAACGCAAGCACCAGACTCCGCCATACATCCGGATTTGGGGGTTGGTGGGAGAATTTCCGACAAACTGACAACACTATTCAGTCTGATGTGATCCCCAAACCTAAACCCAATCTTTTATGCTTTCCAGAAATTTTTTTCACGATGACTGCAAAGTTTAATATAGCTTGATTTCTGCGGCCGATCGAAGCGAATGTTACTGCAGCGATCCAGTCCTCTTTGCAGCCAGTGAGTCCTGGGTAGTCGATTTCGTGTAGTTTTTGTCCGCCGTCTTTTACAAAGCACACCTTGAGTAAGGTTTTCCGAAACCTATGTTCACGTTGGTTGCTTCTACATATAGGTGGCCGCTCGATTACTTCGGTGTGCAGGTGGTTCATCAGCCTTGTATGATTCGGATATAGGAGAGCGCGAGCAGGTCATTAGTGGTTAATACCTAAAAAGTAGGGAACTAGTATTTTGGAAAGAGTAGGAAATGCAAAGTACGGATTGTGTTTCAAGCTGTGGGAACAAGAAGTGAAGATTGATGTGAAAAACGGTAAATTTCTTCATCGGGGAGTCTTTACAGAGTTCCACTGTTGAGTAGGGCTCATTATCTGACAAAATCCGTTAGATTTTTGGATCCATTTTAATGCTTACTGGATTGAGAACTCTATCATTGACTTAAGTAATTTGTTTGTGAACAGACTCATTTTGGCTTAGATTCAACAATATTATGGTGGATTCTCATCTACGACTCCTGTTTGCTGATACAGCTGCCCTAAGCGGGTTATTCAATCAACTCGAATCATACAGTCGTCATGTAGCCCATTGGAAACACGACAGATGAAACATGTCTTACTTGGGTGGCTGGAATCCAGATTCGAAAGATGGTCTTCTGGTTATGAGCCTTTTAGATGAATGCTCCCCCGAAGATGGTATTTCAATAGCTTCTTCACAAGACCCTGTGGAAGTTCTTAAAAACTGTGTGTCTATCTTGCTTTATGTTGCGTTGTTGATAGCTCGATAGCTCAGTATTTAAGACGCGAACTTACTGACTGGAGGGTCCATGGTTCGATCCAAACCCCGGCATCTCGACTGCTTCTGTCTAGGCTCGGACAACCTGACAGTATCTCAGCCCTCTTGCTTCCCTTGGGTGGCGTTGCATTTAGGCGACGAAAGGGTATTACAGCTAAACGGTTATGATTACTTTATGCTGTGTGGTCTTGTATCGACGATAGTCAGATGACTCTGTGCCACAATTAAATAACACCAGTGCCATCTCTATGTACTTGCTGTGTGAGTGTACCAGTCTCTTATCAACTTTATGAATGCTTATAACCTCTTCACAATGTGTTTTGTTTGAACGCCGCTACGTAAAAGGGTATTGGTTGGTGATGTTTGAAATATCTCGCTTCCTCCAACCAACTATATCATCAGAAGAGCGGAACCAACCTTCCGTTAGCTTCTGGTGGAATCTTTCATCTCCGTGGTTTTCAAGACCAGCATTTTCAGCCGATTTGCTTTGATTGATGTTGTTCATCCGCTTCGGCGAGCTTTATCCATTGAAACAAATTTTTTTCTGTCACCAGTTGTCGGATAGCTCCGCCATGCGCGCCATACCGCTTTATGGATAAGTCCTACATTGGAATAACATAATATATAAGCTCTTTTATTTGTTCCCAAGACATTCCAGTTTCGAGCAAGTTCAACCACAGTGTGATGCAAACATCAAAAAGACTCGGTTTCCAAACCACTGCAGTCGATGGGCGGTAGGTGGTCTCAATTCAGTTGGACATTATCGAGATCTGTGACGTAAAATGGTAACAGTGACTGAACATTCTCCAACTTCGTGCGTGGTAGGTGTGAATTTTGCACTTCATGTGGGGGTTACATTTCGACGGAAACTAGCGACTTGAAGGTCCATGGTTCGAACCCTACCCTGAATTTTTTGATTGCTCCTGTCTAGGCTTGGGCAACCGGACAATACCCCAGTCTTCGTGCCTTCGAGCTGCGTGGAAGCTGTGCACCGAAGGGGTTTCACAGATGAACTATTAAATGCTATTCTTACTGTTTCAAGTTGTTTGATCGCGCCTGTTTACTGAGGCCATACTTCAGATATTCCAGTGTCGCTTCGTGGTTGATCAGTGTGCTTGAAGCCGAAGCAGTTGCATTCCAACTGTTACTCCTTCCTTACCTTCAAAACTTCCTGACCCCCAGCAATATCAAACCTTGCCTCTAGTATTGTTGAGTCCAATCCGGTGCTGCTGCGGTACCATGCGCAAACTTTTAAGGGGCGTCTTGGCAAATCATGTAACAACGGTCTTTGGGTAAGGGCGTTTGCACATGTTGCGATTGAATTTATCGTCCGCTAGGAGGCCAACAAAATTGTCCCCGCATGACAATATCCTGCCGAAGTAGTAAGCAAGACATTTTTACCCATGTTGTAATTTAGGCATATGGGCGTACAGCCAACAGGTATTAGGTACAGACGATAAGATAATCCGGTTTTCAATCTAAAACTACGGTCCTTCAAAACGCAGTTGGTGCTCAGGAAGTCCGGGGACATGAAGAATGATTAGTGACCGTGAAACAACAAGCAGTGAACTGAGGTGAGAATTTTGAAATGTGTTAGTTAAAAGTTGCATGCTCGGTTTTGCTAGCGAAAGAATGCTTATGACACGGCTGCTTCTGCCACGGGGGTGGCCTTTCTAGGAGGACTTCTATCTACTTCAGTAGGAATCGAATACCAGTCCTCATGAGGAAGTGGCCTTTATGTAGGAGATCTTACGGGGGGAAGATTGTAATATAACGTTTACGCCCTAAAGCCACCTGACGGCTCGCACCGCTCAGGAGCCGCATTCTAAGCACACTTATCGCTGGCTGGTGCTAGCCATCATTTAGCTAGGTCCGAGTAATGCTGGTCACCGATAGTCACTTCTAGCACTGCTACAGGCTTAAAGCTCCAGAATATCCAGGGTATTCAGGCGGGGCGTTGCTGATTCAGATGGAAACAGCCTAGCCGTTGGACCCAATGGTGTCTGTTTCGGATCAACTGGGGAGCTGTGTTACTAATAAGCCGAAGTCAGAATGTATCCGCATGGCGGATGATTCGACTGGATTCCGTTCACGTGTCGATGCTATAGCAACGAAGCACAGTGCTTGAACACTGATCTTGTGTTGTCGATGATGGCAATGATGAAAGTCACTTCCAGCACCATCGCAGTCTTACCATACCGAATCGCTCAACCAGCTAAGGTATTTCCGTAGGTTTTGGTCTGTATGGCGATGGTGACAGAAAAGTAAGTTCTAGAACCGTCGCAGGTTTGGCTATCTGGTAACCTCAGAACTCTAAGGCGAATCTCGTAAACTTACTTTATCCGCCGACGAATCACTGTGTTCGCTCGTGGCCGACCAATTCAGTGCGATGGGCGCAAACATGTTCGTGGTTGCCACAGATCAAGCCTTTCGGTCTCCGGATCCAACAACTGATAGCGCCTAGCACGCTTCAGCCCTCTGACTCGAAGTTGGCGATCGTTGAAGTGACGAGCTCCAGTTCGTGTCGTTCCCTCCCAGGCCGTCCTGTTTTGTGCTTCCGCTTTCCACTTCAAGACAGACACGTCAGAAGATTTTAGACTTTCGATCAAAATATTCAAACCTCGAGGCTTTTGTCTGCCACGGTCCCGTTTCCTTTTATTCAGCTAGTCATATAAAAGATGCTTCGGAATATCGTACCCGTCCATCCGGTGGACATACCTCAGTAACCGTAGACGACTGAATGTGATTGTAACCTCCATCCCATCACAACACGCCCGTTGGAGGAGTTCCGTGTCCAGCACTCTTTCAGTCCAGTGAACACCAAGTATCCGCCTCTGTGAATGTGTTAGCTGTTCATGTATAGGACGTTGTGCTGGTCTATGATCATTGTCGTGTAAGAGGACAGATAAAATCATCGCCTTGTAAACGTGCAGTTTCGTCTCCACTCGCAGACTTCGGTTCCTCCATACCCGTTTCCCGACTTTCCCAAAACCCACACTAACCTTGGTAACATGGGTTCTCAGTTCGTTGTTTGCGGTCAGGTCAGCAGACAATGTGCTTTCGAGGTGGCGGAAGTCCGTGCAGCAGTCCACAAACTGTTCCAGTCTTGATGCGCGTAAGGGTTTTGGGGACTCCATCTAGCGCAGGCTGTTGCGGAACGAAATTCCTCTTCGCGTAGATGCTCAAGCCAAACTGCGCGGCAGCAGTAGAAAACTTCTCAGCTGGGTGCTGTCGTTCATCATGCGAACAACACAGTCGCTTTCATACAGAAGAATGTGGATCTTGGT
>SJOL01012161.1:12885-23557 GCA_004794785.1 Opisthorchis felineus | reverse complement strand
CAGTCAAACCTACAATAACCCCTAACCCAGTTGACAATGGTGACGATGAAAATGACGATGAAAGTAAGGGTTAGTTTTCTCTACTAAATGCTCACCGCAGTCAATTATGAAACAACAATTTGCGATTGGGTAGCCACACACTTGTGTGAATAAATTAGGAAACTGATTGAGAAAGCGAGGAAAGCTCCGTTCTTCTGACCAGTCTGACACGTTTTGCATGGCTGTCAAGCGATCTAAGTTGATAAACTATTATTAATCTGCCCGAAGTGTAGGACGAGAGAAGATCTCCCACTAAAAGTTAACCTTGCCAATACAGTGAATTAACTTGCTGGTCGAAATCTTTAGCGATCAGGAATTTTCGGAAGAAGCATTACTGGAAATCCTATACCAGCCGTTTTTATTTGAACAGCTGATGAGCGGGAATTCGGTTCATAGACCCGAATTATGCTCCAGCAGTGGTCGTCTGACCAACAAGACACCGGTATTGTTGCCATTTGATCGTTCTTGCACAGGTTTAAGCTCACTACAACATTGGAGTCGAACAAAGTCGCAGTATGCCAGAAGTCGATGGGGCCGAAGAAGTTCAACAGCATTTGTTCAGATTTTAAGTCTTGTCAAGATTTTTTCATCATTTTTGTACTTTGTTCTCCAGACTCGAGAAGCGTTGGTACGAAAATTGACTGGCTCAATCCACTGATGATGGCTCAACTTGCTCTATAGTAATTTCCATTTCCATTTGAATAATTTGATTATATTCAACCTATATATATATATATATATATATATATATATATATATATATGTTTTTTGCCACATATGTTCAACAAAAGCCAGTTACAATCATCAGAACATGATCATTCACACAATATCGCATTTGTCAACACGCCAAAAGGTAATGCTCAGATAAACAGCCATGGTAACCGAACTGGATGGATGAATTTTGTTTACTCACTCGCAAAGTTAATTTATAAAGTGACATTAGCTAGAACTTAGTCGTTCCGCACTCCTGGCTAGGGGTTCTTCTTAGGTTGCTCACCGGTCGCTGCAGCTATAGAAGCTATGGGTGCGCAGAGTTAAATTGCCAAGCACGGCGAACAGATCAACCGTTACCCGACTAATAGCCGACCGACGCCATCAGTATTTCGGCACACCGTTAGTTATTTATTCATTCAGCCACTCAATCATTTAACCGTCCACTAATGTATTTATGCATCCGTCTAGTCACGCATTCCTTCTTCCGTTCATCCAATCGATCATTCTGTGTTCAGCACTGAAGGTTTGTTGCTGTAGGTTGTGAGAATCTTGGTTGTGCGTGGGCTGGAACACTGCCAGTGCGCCTAGACCTAGACAGGAGGACGATTAGGGTCCTCGACCAGAGCCTTTGGCTCAATATTCTGACCTTTAGGCAGTGGCATTTGGCGGAAAATGCTTTTGCACTACCGTCTTTGTAGAGCAAGTCACAACATATGTTCCTTTTGCCAATTTTGATGACCAGGAGTCTGTTCTGGTCCGACATGTAACCATTGAGCAATCTGAAATGCGAGACTCTCTGAATGTAGCAACGACACCAGTGAATCTCAGTGGGTCACATAGGCACACGAACTGTCCCAACATTGTAGGGTTTAGCCTCTGTGTGAGGAAATCCCTCATGCACCCATTCAACCATCAAGTTGTTTTGTTCAAGCCTCAGCAACTCAGTCAGTCAGTCATAAAACATCCACTCCAGCAGTTAGTCACACGTAGAAGGCAGGATGGTTTATCGCCCGGTAATTACGCTCTGGCTTTGTCAACCAGAACAATAAACTCCACTTGCTCAGTTACTGCCAGGCACGCATGTGAATACCATTCTCGTGGATGGAAGTATGCACAATGATTTACTTTTGTGAATCATCGGGAATCTCATGTTTTGCTTATTTATACCGACAGAACTGATTACATCTCTAAAAAGGAGTCTCAAACTTCAACACTGATTACGAAGATGGATCTTCTTGCAAGCAAGTCTCAGCAGATTAGCCAAGTAACAGGAGCTCATATGATACAAACAGCTAGTTCCTTGGATGAGCAGTTCCTTATGCTTTCGAAATACAGATTAACCAGATTGTTTATCGGCTATCAGCAGCTGAACCTTCGAGTTTAGCCAATCAAACCAGTGGCTTACCCAAATCTTCCCCATGCAGTCTGAAGTGTGCACTGCCGCTAACTAGGAAGGCAACATTCTAGATAGCTTGGTACTTAGAAATACCCTGACTGTTTGCAAAACAGCTTGCCAAACGACTGGAGCCTGGCTACCGGAAAGTTCGTGACTGAATTCAAGTGAATAAACAGTCACTAATGTAGGCCTCGTTTTTAAGCTAAGTAAGCCCTCTAAGAAATAGGACCACAAAAAGTTTACGTTGTTTAAGGCAATCGTAAACTCTGCGGACGAGTGTCACGTTTTCAAAATGACATGCCATTTATCACATGTGGACATTTCGTTCTGCTTTTGTAGAATCTGGTGAACGACTGACGTGACACGATGAAAATGCGGGCAACCCTTTCTAACTTCTACCAAATTCTAACTCGTCTTCTTGAAAGTTTACTCTAATGGCTATTTCCACGTTTAACCCCATAAGTCGCCGATTACACTGCTGCTTTGTTTCCGAAATATACATGTTGCCACTCCTACTCGAGTGATAAAAATGACGGGTTTAGGGCTTAACAAGAATCCTTAACTACTTTGACATTCTAAACGAAATGAAGAGCCTAGTGTTCAAGAGCGGTGAAGAAGAGCTGTTTTGGTGCAACTGAATAGCGTCACAACTAAAGACACCAAAATTAAAGCCCCGACTAATGTGGAATTACACAATTAGTGATATAACGTTTTCAGGCGGCTGTATTTTTGGCTTGGCAGTTAAAGTCAACTGCAGCAGCATTGGTGATCAAGTTTAATAGAGATTTCTTCCCGTGGGTGAAGCCGGTCTATCTTGAAAAGGTGAGAAGCATAATATGGCTGTTTCATCCTTACTGTGCATCATCAGCTAGGTGTAATGCCAATAAAAATTTCTATGTCTCTTCACACTACCAAAGAAAACCTATTTAATCCCAAGCCTATTACCTGTTGACAGGTCTATCTGTGTTTCATAAGTGACAATAGTTAAAAAAGAGGTTAGATTATGCAATGAGTTTATGCGCGCACACGCGCTATCTATTTGACTGTTCCGCTGCAAAGTGTACAGTGCCGCCTTGCATCAGGATTACAATCACCAGTTAATTCCGTGCGAAAAAATTTGATGTCAGCCTTTTTCAGCAACTTTATGGTTTAGAGCTCCTTGTATTGAAAAGGTGAAGCTGAAAGGATGCATACTTACTCAGTCTTTGCTGTACTTGACAAAAAAGAGTATTTTGAAAATATGATATTTTCTATATCAGTAGCATGACGAGCAGCCCAAATCTGTGCAGTATGATCAGCGTGAATTGCATGTTCCTTAGTATTCTTCTACAGATTTTTCCCAGCTTGGCGTTCATCAGAAAAACCTTTCTATCAAGGAACATATTTTCACACATAGGCGCAAAATTGTACTAAAGGCAAGCAAATAATTTATCTGCTATCTAAACCGGCGGCCGTAGGAGAACTACGAAAAACTCTAATATGCCTTCCGTTTAGAAAGTCGGTATAAAGAGTATATTCGATCCTCTGATGCTCACTCATGGTTCCCTTGGGGTCTGCCGCACTGATCAACCGGAGCATGCGTGAAACTAGAAAGACAGATTTTTATATCGTTTTGATGGAGAGAAACGTCACACTGAGAAGACATAGTTTTCTCAACTTCATGGTAAGAGAGCCAAGGTTCTGCACCATAACCTATGCATTTGTGTTGAATGCTACGTCCACGGTAAAATTGCATGCAAACACCTAAACTGAGAAAAGCCGGCTAAACTGCACAGCCCAACGAAAATTTCCAAAGGCACCAAAGCTATTGTTTTTAACCTGACTCACTACAGTGCTGTGCAGAACGTTATTGATTTGGCTAATAGTAACTCAATCTCGTTCCAGTCTCGTCATATTACCAAAAAAGTAAGCAGCTTCGAAAGAAGAACTACTCGCACAAACTGTGAACCTTCTATCTGAAATGTCACTCAACACATGACAAAGGGGTGGGAATTCCGTGAGTGTGAGGTTTTAACACTGCAGACCATCCTCTAGAGGTCAACCGATTTACTGTCCAACTACTAGCCAGGGAGTTACTAATTCGATTGATCCTGGAGATTCGTGCCAATCAGAGGTTCTCTGCTTTGCGACATAGGTTGACGTAACCCACAGGACGGAATCTTCACTGAGAAATTGTGCAGTCAGTGGCAATCCTGATAGCTGTTGGTAGAAAAACGACCAGAAATCTTTCCATTGCTGCCATAATAAGACCGATAAAACGTGGACGCTGGAAAAGGCAGTCGCTACAAGACGTTCTCCGTGCATTTGGCGATGAAAGGTAACTACAAAGTTTGGTCAGCCATAAAACATGCTCTTCAGCAAACTGGTGAGCCATAGCAAACCAGCCGACCCTGAGTCAGGCTTACTTCACATGGATTCTGTGGATGGTTCGTGCCACTTTGAAACTTAACGATACGAAGATGTATCGAGTTCCTTTGCTGAATTATCAGGCTTGCAATATTCAAACGAACACTGTGTGGCTTTAGGGCAATCAAATTACCCAGCTCAGCGAACAAACCAACGACCATCTATGCTACCTGAGCTACCAACATTCTCCACTATAGCAAACCAGTTCGGGCGTACAATGCTCAAAGAATCTCGTCGATGGGAGAACTTCGCCTGCCGACAAGCCTCAACACGCGAACAACTATACTTCCTCCATGAACGCCTACGTAGGAACCTGCTGCCACCCAGTACAAATCCCAGACCGACACTAGACCATCCACAGGCCTGGGCCCTAGCAAGACAGTTTGGCAGACGAATGGTGAAGTTGATGATAACAGACGCCTACAATCGTCTCAGAAAATACGAAAGAGTAATCACTGAAATCAAGGCAAATTGCCCGGCCAAAACCGGCCCGCACCACGTGGCAGAACTTGAAGCAGCAATCGGACGTCGAGTAGACAATGCCAAGATCAAACGCAGGACAGCCAGGGAAACAAATTTGCGCAACCTCACGAGAAACAATAAACACAACAATTACGACATTTGGATCAAAGACCTATCTGGCCGTCAACTCAGCACAGTTAAATAAGCACTACTAATGAAAGGTCTCAACTTCAACGTCGAGGACGCATCCTACAAACATTACCTAGCCAGGTTAGAACACGTCTTGAAATCAAACGAAATGCCCGAGGAGGTTCAACAACAGATTCGACAGACAATCGTACCAGCAATCACAAGGAACAGAAATATGCAATGGCTTTCCAAACAAGAAGATACACACTCAGAAATCTAGAAAGGAATGAAACAATCATAATACTACCGGCAGACAGAGGACGCATCACGGTGGTAATGGACAAGCCAGATTACACTGAAAACGCCAAACAACTACTAAATGACACGACGACCTACAAGTCAGTCAATCATGACCCAACTTCAAACCTCATCAATCGAATCAACACGACGCTCAGGCAACCGCAAGCAACACACGAGATAACCAGCCAGGAATGATGGAAAATGAAAGCCGATGACAACAACATCGCACAATTCCACGGATTACCAAAGGTACACAAAGAAGAAACCCCAATTCGACCAATCGTCTCACTCCCGGGGACTCCATCTTGCAAACTGGCAAAAGACCTATGAAGAAGATTGAAACACTTGATTTCTGGATCGGAACATACAATCAACAATGCTGGCCAGTTTTTACACAGACTACGGAACGTCAGTATTGAAGATGACGAAATCATGCTTTCATTTGATGTCACATCACTGTTCACTTCAATCAACCACAACCGCGCCAAAGAAACCGTAGCAGAACTGCTTCAGAATAATCCATACACGACAGGAACCATGAAACCCGAATGTATATGCAAGCTGTTGGACTTTTGCATGGATACATACTTCAGCTTCGATGGACAAATATATCAACAGCTGAAAGGGTCTCCAATGGGATCTCCAATATCAGGATTTATCGCTGAGGCGGTAATGCAAAGATTAGATCGCGCGATACTGCCAATCATCAATCCGAAGCTATGGATCCGTTACGTAGACGACACCTTTGTCATCATGAAACGAGATACATTACACAGGACGCGCGAAATGCCCAATACCACGTTTGAAGATATCAAGTTTACAATCGAACTGGAGAGAAAAAATCGACTACCATTCCTGGACGTTCTAGTGAACAGGAAGGTGGATGGGACTCTGGAAGCCTGCGTATACCGGAAAGAGACACACGGATCAAATACTCAACTACAACGGTAATCATCCAATGAACCACAAGAAGAGCTGCGTCCAAACCCTTTTCAAGAGAGCGGAGACACGGCAGCACTACAGAATTACGGAGGAAGGAAGAAAACGTACTATTCAGAGTGTTATAGAACAGTGGATATCCAAAGAATTTTATCAGGAGAAGCTTGAAGAAGAAGACATCTCAACAGCAGCAACAGAAGGAACAAGCGACCAGGCGAGCAGTTCTACCTTACATCCAGAATATATCTGAACTCACAACCAGATTGTTGGCCCAAAAAGGAATCGTCGCGGCCCACAAACCGAATGCTACGTTGAGGAAACTGATCTCCAGACCCAAGGACAACGAAGACAAAACCAAGAGGAACAATGTGGTATACCAAATCAACTGCAACAATTGCAACAAGTTCTACGTTGGACAAACTGGGAGGAAATTAGGCACACGAATAAAGGAACACAACGCGGCCGTCAGGAGTCATAACCCCCTATCCTTGATATCCATACACCAAGACCAAGAAGGCCACAAGTTCAGTATGGAAAACGTGAAAATTTTGGCATACGGAGACATGAGACACTGAAGGTAATTTCTGGAGGCATGGTACTCCACGGCTGATTCGATCAACCGATGTATTGAACTGGACCCAATTTACGCACCACTACGTCAAAGGACCAACTCCTCTGTCCAGAATACTCGAGAAGAGCCAAATATTGGATTCACAAACCAAGAAGCAAGGAACTCCTTGGAGTCGGATCAACAAAGGTCGCAAGCCGGAACCCAGAGAGGTCAACGACAGAGGTCAATCCAGCATTGGTCAGACCACGAGGGCAGGGGAGGCCAGGCTCAAAGATCACGTGGCCATCGATTACTCAGGACACAGGAAAAGAGAGCAACCAATGGAACCGACCGACCAAACAACTAATCGTGATCGAAGGTCAGCCCCGGCTAGCAGCATATATATTAACGCACACACAACACTACTCAACGCACAACCACCGACCCATTGCTAAGCTCCACCACGCTTCCCTACAACGCACTGATGATGTCACCTCGATTGGTGATGAAACGTTTGCAATCAAATTGCTCAACGCACAAACCAACGACCACTGTATGGCTTACTCGGAAGTTAACTTACAGTCCACTGCAGGCGATTATCTGTAAGGGTTCCGGAAATTTTGGTTGAAATAACAGATTATAAAACGGTAAACGAAACTGCATTTGATGAAGCTTTAACTAAATTTTTTTGCACAATACCGTATCAAGAAAAAAGTCAGTCTTATGACGTCTTCAGAAGTTGCAATGAATTTTATTGTTTTAACGCGAACTGTGAATTCGACAGAGTTAGTTTCCGCAAACCTCGAAAATGACACAGGTGATGTCGCTTGATTGGATAGTACAAGATAGAACTTCCGGTTTTTTCAACTACCTGAACTAGTCGGAAAATTTGGACACCTATCTAAGTAATGTTGGCTATCATTTCAACATAACCATTCGTGAACCTATGGTGAACGTTTACGATGTAACCAGAATTGCTTCTCGCTATCATATAACACATGCAAGATTGGTCTGATTTTTTAGAAGGACGAATATCAGCCAAATGCACACATTCACAGACTTTAATAGTTTATCAAATTAGGGGCAAGTAAAGCCAAAAAATAAAATTGAATTGTACTTTTATTCTCCTAAAAACAGCCTCAACATAGCAAGTCACCCATTAGACTCAAAGTCCCACTGTTCAAGTCAGATGCATCATTTTGGTCCGCAGCACCAATTTTCAGATACCTATTTAGTCCAGTAAATTATGTTGTTGCATGGTGTTGACTCTTTTCCTTCACTGTGATTGTGTACAACCTTTCCTTGCTTTCGTTTTGTTCTTCGAGGTCCGGTATATCATTGGCAAGGCGTTTAATATTTAGCTTCACCCACATGTACTCTGGGATTTGTAGAAAGTCTGAGCCATGGAACTAAACGTTTAGAAAGTTCATATGGGCACAGAAGCTATGTGGGAGTGTTTGCAAAGCGACATACAAGAAGTAGAGTCATTTTAAATACCTCGGTGCATCATACCCATTGAGTTTGGCGTACGTCACACTGAACTGAATATTTTCTCTGATGCTTCAGAAGTTGACTACAGATCTGTTGTCTACGTATGTTGTTTACGCAGTTCTGGGATGTTATGCCGTAATTTTCTGATCGGTAAATCCCCAGTTTCACCCGTAAAGTGTGTTACAATATCGCGTTTAAAATGTCTTGTCCGTGGGGTTAATGCGCTACATCCTGAGGTGACTGAAGCTGAAAATAGATTGTTCTAAATTTTGGACCGATTCTATGATTGTACTTCGTTATATCTTTAACAAAAATTCCAAATATAAGACTTTCATGGCTAACAAATAAGGTTTTATTCACAAGAATACCGAAGTATCGCGGTTGAAACATGTGGCAACGGAAGATGCTCCAGCATCCCCCTCATGGAGGGTAGTTGCTTGTAGCTGCATGGGCTAGATCTTTTGTTGCATGGCCCAGACTTTCTACGAAGCCCAGAAAACACGTGGCCGGAATTGAAGGCTAAATATCTTGCCAATGATATACTGGGCCTCTAAGTTAAGGAACCTAACATTCCGAATACTATATTTTTGGAGCAAATAAAATTTGACAAACTGCTGTCCTACTAGTGTTCATAGACTCTCCACAGTAAACCAATACTGTGGTGGCAGTGAGCAGGTGAATGAAGGGTGGCAAAATGTGAAAAGAGCTATGTTAGCGGCGTTCATTGCTGTCTCTCCGACCTCTCCGATTCGACCACAAGACCACTGGATGCCGGCGAGATCGCCATCCATGACTGATGCCAGGAAATCCATACCAGCAGGCAACGCGTACGACGGCACACGCAAATCCCTCAAACGCCAAATAGTGAAGAGTCTAAGGAAGGACGAAGAGCTATGGTGGACATCGGAAGCTCAGGAGATGGAGAAGGCTTTTGCTGCGGGAAACAGCCATGTCCTATATCAACCGATACTATCGACTAGCCCTAGGAAAGCAACGGTCAGCGAAACGACAAGTGAAAAAGATGGCTCATTAATTCACTCGCAAAAACGTTGACTGGAAACATGGGCCGAACACTTCGAAGAACAGTTCTGCTGGCCTCCTGCAACACAGCCTGTAGAGATAGTGCATGCGGGCGAATGGAATGTAAACCTTGATAGCCCGTCGGAAGAAGAAATAAAGTACGAAGTATCCGTGCTAAAACGTGAGAAGGCACCAGGACCGAACTGCCTCTATCCAACCCTATTCAAAGAAGGCGGAGGATCCCTGATGACCAATCTGACAAAGCTTATGGGTGCTATATGGAACAAAGAGAAGGTGCCTGCAGAACAGGGCATGTCGACAGTCATCCTTATCTTCAAAAAGGGTACGTGGACGCTGTGTGAAAATCACCGTGGCATCAGCCTATTAGCTGTGGCATCGAAGGTGCTCTCTGGTCTTATCCTTCGAAGGTTGAATGAACACAGAGAGAGACATATCCGTGGAAACCAAGCTGGGTTCCGTCCTGCAAGAGGATGCATCGATCATATCTTCACCCCCCGACAAATTCTGGAACAGCGACACTGCTTACAGCAACCAAAAATGGTTTTGTTTCTTGATCTGACTCTATGGACTTGACTGTGTGGACCGTCAGGCACTATGGCAGTGTCTGGGAAGCAAAGGTGTCCCCCGTAAATACTTGATTCTCCTGAAGGCGCTGTACGCTGATTCCTGCAGCCGTGTGAAGGTCTACGGGAAGCTCTCGTCTGAGTTCACCACATCAAGTGGTGTCAGACAGGGCTGCCCCTTCATCTTCGTCACGGATACTACCATATGAGACTAACTATCAGACTCTAATGCCTGTGGGGTCGAATTGGGCGTCCGCTCACAGATATCGAGTACGCAGACAACATAGCTCTTTTTGGATCTGACCCCGCGTAAAACAGTCAATATTAAATAATCTAAATAATTCCGCATCACGGTTTGGCATGCGCTTCATACCTGCAAAGTGCAAAGTGCTACTGCAAGACTGAGTGGGCTTGAACCCTAGCCTCATGCTTGCGGATAAACCGATTGAGGTAGTAGACAAATTTGTTTACCTGGGCAGCTCTATCAGTCCCAGTGGTCTCGCAAAAGATGATATTTCCATTCGGATTGAGAATGCCAGAACGGCTTTTATGAACCTGCGTCACCTGTGGCGTAGGCGTGACATCAGCTTATCCGTCAAGGGTCGAGTTTACAATGCTGCGGTGCGCTCCATTCTACTATAC
>SJOL01012161.1:0-11963 GCA_004794785.1 Opisthorchis felineus | reverse complement strand
GTGTTGGAGGTATGTGTAGCTTGGATGTTTGCATTCGGCTAACGCAAGGCGCCTCTTCCTGTCGCATTTTCCCTTTTTTTCATGGGGCTTTATTTTAGTGGATTGACACCGTGGTACAACAGCAAAGCTGCTAATGTTGCTGTCAATGATTGTGGCGGTTCTTACAACTGACAGTGATGATAGTGATGATGACCTCTCAAGACGGCTATTCACTGACTATCATGTAGATTTTGGATGAGTTCACATACAACTGTTATGCAGTCATGTTAAAAGGACAAGGAATGATAGTAATTATAATCCAGAATGGGCGATTTCTGACAAAATTTCAGGGTCTGTGGAGACCCTTTATTTTCACAGCAAAATAAAACCTTTCTGCGTCGTCATAAATAGAGCATACAACAGGCTTACCTCCAGATCCAAACCTACACCTGCGGCTGTTCTCGGTTGTCTATGCGTTGTATCACACAGTCTGTTTTAACTTTTTTCAAAATGTTACCGTTATGACCACATGTTCATCCACAGTGCTCTGCCTAAAACTTTGATAAGGACAGTCTGGATATAAAATGCCGACCGGTGAAATGACAGGTGAAGGTAGCCAATGTGAATTTAGGCGTTAGTACTTAGCAACAACAAGCCCCTTGCTTGCCAAAGTACAAATGAAAAGAGGATGTGATCAATTACCCTCAACCTGGTGGCGTTTAGCTAACACAGAAATGGATTTCGGTGGCGTTGCTAATCTGCCTTGCATTGTTTTCCCCAATTTCCTTGTAATTCCGAATCTAGTCACCTGAGTATACACTTGCATGAATTCCAAAGGTTATTTTTGATCTGTTTGTCATTCCGTAAGATATAACCAATGACGCACATTTCCCTGTGCGCCATGCTAACTGCTTTCAGCTACGGGACGTTCCTCACCTTCATCTTTTTTTAAAGTTATAGATCTAGGAGGACCTGCTGAGCCCACGTGGTTGTCTGATTCAAACTGAGGGGGTCCTTTCCATACGTAATAATCCTCTTCTGGTTATTTACGGTCTTATTCAAAACCCGCTTCGCGTTATCATACAGATTCGAAGGTAACAGTCCGGTTCCCCGGATATACTTACTCAGTAAATCTGCGGTTTTTTTGGGCGGCACTGTGAGTGCATATCATTTTCCCATCATTTGACTCAAAACAAGAGCGTAAATTTTCAACCTCAAAAGCGGTTTTACGACATCCTAGCAACTACTAATGTGGTATTATGCGACGAGATTACATAAAATTAGGCATATTCGTATAGGATCAAAACGTAATACAATGTATGGGATCGGTGTAAAATTGTGGACATTTAGCCCAGCCAAAGCAGTTAGATAAAAACTACTGATCGTTATAGGATAAATGCCATTTTAGAGAGATAAAATGTAAAACTTTGGCATTGCTATCAATAACACTGAAATTTAAGAGCAAAACTCAATGTGAGTGCATCCAACCATTTTAATTGACATAAATAAGGGTCAAACTGTGTAGTGCGACTGCATCAGTAATTATAAGATATATAATATAATATATATAAGATATATATATATATAAGATATATAATACTCCCTCAACACCAAGATAAATGAGGATGACAACAGCCTTATACGTTTGGTGAGGTGTAACTGTCCATCTCGTACTCGAACCTTCAGTATTATTGGATGCGTAGGGCTTGTAATCAAATGAGTCAATATTCTCAGCTAATGCGTCGTTTTGAATGGCATCACAGAACTGCAAAATTAATGCATCTTTGAAGAAGCTGTGTGATATATCTCCTCAAATCATCCTCGCTTTCAGTAAAAGAATCTGCACATAGTCCTGCAGATATTTTACCGAAGACAGAGTAATAATTACGAAAACCGCCAACAGAAGCACTTCCATGGTTTGTGTTCAACAGTTTGTCAACTTTGGCTGCATCTAAAATTGTTTTATCCTAGCATAAAAGTTCTTACATCGAGAAAACTTCTTGAGGATAAACTTGTGCCAGTTTTTGAACTATGGATTTTTCACACAGTTTCTTTTTTCGAGAGAACCAAAAGTTCCCAAAACCGGAGACTGGACAGATCCTAATTCTCCAACTGTCTGGTTTGCTCTTCCAGCGGGAATTCTCTTTTTTACTAACCCACACTTAATGGAGTACAATCACTTTAGTTTAAAAGATTTACACACTTTTTGGCTGCATCACTGGATTCGTATCGACCTGACTCAACCTAATCAGTAGTTTGGTCTTGGGTTTACGTACAGCAGTATACTCTCTGGTGGTTTCCACTGTTAATAATATGGTTGAAAAATAGAGCAAAACAACACGGGATAACTTACTAACAACCAAGTGCTCAAAAAGCTTGATTGCTTTCGTTATATAGGAGGAATTACCTTGCTTGATGCTTCATATATGCGTCTGAATGGACGATTAATTAGATTATGGTGACCCAAATGACGGGTTTATAATATCGTCATAATATGTGCTAATCACAGATATTCGACTATTATATCTAGAACATCCGCAACTATTTCTTCATTCCGTCAGCTACTTACTTACAACACCAAACGTGGTTAAATTTTTGAATGTAGCCAATCAACCAGGCCTAATTTGCCACCACCAAGGTACCGCACACATACAACAGAATGCAAGCCGGTTGCACACCTTAAAAGCGTCGCAACATTCGGTTATATTCTGGGGTATCTTTTAGAAATTAAAACGTTGAGATAATTTCATTGCCGATACTGACAGTCTCGAAAAATTCTACGTCCATGGAAGAGATTGTTTCAAGGTTTCACGCCACCAAAAATTTAATATAATGCCAATAATAATAGTAATAATAATAATAATAATTGTATATATAATTTAGTAACTCAAGCTGGCAGCTCAGCTTGCCATAGTTCATTTACCGCAGCCCTCCCAATCAACTGGTTAAATACGGGTAAACCTTACTATCGCGTTAATTACAAGCATGTCAAAAAGCTAGAATTTCATAACACATTACTCACAATGTTGCTGCAAACCGCTCGACAACCCATTGCTAGAAAATTAATGACCTCGGGTGACGCGTGAGCCCCAGAAAGCACAAAACTGGTAGTGGACTGTTGAATAGTCTTCAGAACCTAAGGCTGGTTTATTCTGTCAAGAAAATGTACCTTGATTATCAGTCTAAATGAAAAGTTGGCGCATTCATGTAGAACACTGAACTGAATGAAAAATATAAGCTGGAGGTTCATCTGAGCCACTTCGTTAACAACAGTGTAAGATGCAAGCTTTAACCTCAGTTACTAATGTCACGTAATGGCCCTAAAATAAGTTAGTCCTGATTTCCACATACAACTGATGGGTTTGGCTGGGGTGTTTTGTGGGGCATATTCCATGACTGATAACTTGAGTTCGATGGGGCTACACTGCACCAGACTTCAACAGTATTTTAGAACGGATTACCAGAATGTCTCCCTGCAGTACTACAGAGTTGTATTTACTCAAATGGTGCTTTGGATAAAAAAAATTCTCATCCCGTAATAGTCCCGGAACAAGGATGCCACATCAACGGGCTGCAGGTAAAAAGTGCGTATTTACCGTAAAATTTGGCTGTGCGATGAATCCTTCCACATTAGAGCAGTCAGTGAAAAACAATTCCTGTCAAGGAGGAAATTTTGGAAAATATTACTTTGACCTACCTTTCGAGAAAACACCTCTCAGAATTCAAAAAGAATTACCTACGGTCCTATTGGTTGCTGGTCTCCTCACACAAAAAAGTGCTCCGGGTCATTGACTAAATTGATGTCAAACTTCCACGTCGGATTTGCGATAATGAGCACTTCTGACAAACTGTCCCGTAAAACTTTGGAGCTCTTGTTGGTGGGAATTTATTTAGGCGGACCGGCATTTTAATCTCGGGTGCGCACAAGTAGCCAAGCATCACAGGAGGTCATACAATAATACCGGTTGAAAGCAAACAAGATAAAACACTGGACTGGATCACGAAACATAAAGCAATATTTGTGACGTAGACAGGCATAAGGAAGGGTAAAAAATATTGCTGAATTTCTAGCGCCCTCATTCGAGATGAACAAGGCTATTCAGTTACACACTCTAAGGAAATTTAAAACAAATCCATAAATGAAATCTTAGCACGTTTTTAAGGCACCAACCTACGAGGGAATTACTCGTCTCAAAAGCGGTCTTTTCTTGGAACGGTTGTTTGCTCCATTTGTATGCTGTGGTAATACTCAGTGGACACAAATTCACTCATATCGATCGCACAGTACAGCCAGATGAAACTACATTGAAGCGATTTCTTTGGCTTAACAGATTAGCAGTCGGATTGTAGAAACGTAAGTTGAATTATTTGCATACAAAGCAAGTAGAATCGATTTGAAGCATATCATTTTTACCTTTAACAAGTTAAATTAAATTTAACTTCAAAACACCCAGTTTATCATGAACAATAAATGACAAAGTGCTACAGGCCAAATAACCGATTTGGCCCTGTCTGGTTAAACAAAAGTCATATGCACCAGGCCCCCGGATATCTGACACGGAAGGACCGAGAATTTACTATCAACGACTAAAATGAATAAGTTCTGTTAAATTCGAAATCAATCTCATATGTTTTCGGGGCATACACTTTGATGAAATGATGCCTTTATAATGACTGGCCTGAATCGTATGTTTACTTTTGTCGATCCATTTAACTGATGCATATGGCTGATCAATTCAGCTGTGATTCTCCTGCTGCATGTTACAACTATAAATAAAATGGCGAGACAAGTATACAAAAGATCTCGAAATGACCGAGTAAGAATCATACCCTCATATTGGTTGATTTCTTGTGCAGACATTCAGCCCCCATCATTACATGACCCCGAGTTGATGGGACATTATATCCCAGTGGACAGCTGACACGCTCCTGGGTTGCAAAATTACGCACAGCACTTAGTACTTTTTAAATGGCGCAGACAAGTCGTTGTTTAGTGTAGCTTGAGGAGATTTAGATACGTTTGTGGTGATCTGCCATTCTCTGGACCGAGTGTCTGACGAACTGCCTTGAATGGTGGGTGTTTTCATGTACGGAGTTTTTATGTCTGGCCTAACCATCTGTTGAGTTATTTGGATAACATGAAATATGTTGAAAAGTCAAACTTTTGCATCCTGACAGGTATTGGGCTTCGTCTGGCACTTGTTATGTACCTGTTATATCTATGTATATATACCTGTTACATTTCACCAACAGCTCGCTTGACCACTCATCCTAAGCCCGCCAGACAGTTATATAAATGGAAATCTTTGCGTGTCCGACCTATTTGGGACCCGACCGCATATTTCTTAGAGAAGTTACTTTACTGTGGTTATGGTTCTAAAGGTCTTGATATCCCATCAACCGGATTCTTTATTGAAGAGAAAATGTGAGTGGTCGTAGAATAAGTTTAATGCAACGAGAGGGCAATGTTCACACAGTAGTAAAGTCACAACTAAGTTAAACATGGGATATGACAAAAGTAATAGCACAAAACAAAAATGCAGCAACATTGACACAAGGCAGTCCAGAGAAGCTCTTTCAGTTGTCCACGACAAAGTCGTTAAACGTAGCTGGAAAGAAAGCAAAAGGCCGTCTTTGAAGGGACCTGAAGCATAGTATGCAGGGCTGCTTGGAGTCTTACATATATAAACTTGAAAGGCATGACAAAACATTGTCAGGTACATATAATGCTGGTGTTTTGATTGGTTAAATCGTGCTCGAATAAGAATATAGCAAACAAAGCGACAGTTTAACACCACTCAGTTGGTTTATCTATCTAATGTAGAGTATGATTTTGTAAAAATCCGTGGTCCCCAAACTGACTCTTAAGTTTTAACGTGTTCACACCATCATTAGTTGCTTCCATATAGGACAGAGTGGAGGACAGCCCCCAACTATGGCAGTATTACGTAAAGGTTCATCATATCCGCTAAAACTGGCCAGTTTACTAACTACGGCAAAAACTATCAACTTTTGCATTTACTCAAACGCTCTGTGATTTGCAAACCTGTGGAGAGGCAGTTCCTTCACAATACTATTCAAACCCATGTATGAGTTATTTTTAATTTCACGATAGTGTTAAGAACCAATATGTTTCAGCAGTTTTTCGATGCCTCAGTACCGGAATTCATGGGAAACTCATGTCCAATACTCTCGACTCGTCACCCATAGCTGCTGAAATTAGTAAACCTAACTGACTTGAAGTGCTCAAATTCAGTGGTCCCGTTATTCAGTCAACTTGGTGAATGTAGAAGAAAAGCGTCATCAGTGGACCCCTCGCTGGTGCTGATGCTCGTTCGTGCATGATATCTGGCGAAATCTTTCGGGTGTAAAATATGGACAAGTGTGGGGGAGGAACATCCGTGGCGATTCCATGTTCCGTACAAACAGTTTGAACTCTGGGTTCTGATAATTCAACACTAAATGGAAAAAAGTGTTAATCGGCCGGATTTACTTTTGCGAACTCAATCTGAATCAGTGAACTCAAACATAGTAGTCTCTTCAGAAGTGGGGCAGTAAAATATAGAATAATGCTTAGATGCTTCTATCAGCGACCAAAATCCCAAGCAAGTCGAGAATCTGTCAAGGTAATAAATCGGGCAGGAGTAATGTGGACGTTTAACGCAATACTTACGCAAAAATATTAGAAACTTAATGCCTTACTCTTAACACGATTTCTCTAAAACGAGATTTTTAAGGAATAGCAACTATTGCCTATCTGTTAGCCACAACTTCAATTGTAGTGAGTCTTGGGTATTCTCCGTGGTAAGACTAAGTATCGCAGGTAACCCACGGAAGGGGAGGAAAAGGCAATTATCAAAGGGTTCAACTTTGTCCTCAGGGGCGTCACCCATCTAGAATGTTTGGCCGTTTTCAGGGCAACCAACCACGAAAAAGGCAAACAGAAGAACAACACCTCGGAGAAACTCAAGAATCTCCACAAAATTGTGGAAAGAAGGCCTGTACTTCAGAATTTGCCCAGTTACCCAAACTTCCAATAGTCAGTATGCAATGCAGAACAACTTCCAAAGAGAATGTGTAAAGTGAAAACCGATGAAGATGAAGCAATCGTGTCCTTTGGCATTACTTCACTGACCGAATAAAATTCCGCGTAGACGGTGGATGCTGAACTTTTGGATATTCCAGGAACCATAAACAGAAGGCTTGAGAGAGAAGTCTGCGAATACTGGCTCCTTGTTTCAAAACCTATTTTGAGTTCACTGGAGAATATTATGAACAACGCAAAGGAATCAGCAATTCAGGGGTTCATCGCGGCAAATTAACTGCAAAAACTGGAGCAAACTGTGCTGCTAGGTACTAAGCCGAAAAGACGAGGTGCCACACGCGGATGACAAATTTTCTATTTTAAAGGAGAAGGAACCGTCACGAGCAAGCCAAGCGGTGAACAGGGTGTTTCCTAAGATCCACTTCACAATGGAATCAGAGAAAATCAACAAATTGGCGTCCCTAGGTTTACCCGTTGCAATTTCAACAGACGTCCGTCTGCAAGCCTAAGTATACGGGAATAAAACCCACACGGACCAGATAGATTCGAAGTCGAAAGATCAAAGATAGCTTGTAAGATGGCCCAAAATGATGAATTCTAGAGGAACTTCATATAGAGATGCTTACGAAATCAGTAACAGGCTGCATTGTCAATCCAACCAGAGTAGAGAAGGAAACCACCCCTGTATATCAAATACATCACCGAAATGACTGCAAGTCATTTACAACAACATGGAATAATAGTCGTCTTCAAGCCAATTTACGCTGGAGGAACCGTAGCAAAAGCAAAGTGAAGGCTGGATGCAATGGGAAAGACGAATATGATCTACAAACTTCAGTGTAGTTACTGCGACAGCCAGGATTTTGGCCAGACTGGAAAAAAACATGCCAACAAAATACACGAAAGCAAGCTTGCCAGCAGAATTTATGGGCAAATGACACTTATTTCAACTCATGAAGACCGGAAAGAACGCCAATTAAATTAACACAACCTCCAAACACACATATGCACAAACTGCAACCAACTGAGATAAAATTTGAAACCATTTCAAAATTAGGGCGGGTGCAACTCACTTGAAACCAAGAAACCAAATACAGACAAAAACAAGTGGCCAAATCTTTAGTTAAGCAACCCTATCCATAAACGGAAGAAACAGGCTGCACCAACTTGCGCGATCGTTAAACTGTCCTGTTATTTGAACCGCTAGTGGAGCACAATTCGGACATTTTTGCTGAGAAAACCCGATTTAATGAGAAGATCATGATTTCACAGTCAATTTTGTTGAAACCGTTGTTTCGATTTAAACTGTAAGATAAATACTGTTTTCCGGTTTTCATGACTGACCAGACAAACCAAATTACAAATGCTTGCCTAGCATTTATATTTTATTGGAATGGCCGAAGCTGGCCACAGAAGGTTTGAATTTCATGTATGATAATGCTAAAATAGAGCGATAAAAAAATTACCGTGAAGCCATCTGGATCAGCGCAATTGGGAGCATCCATTTGGTCATTCGGCCGAATATGTTTGTCCCTGATTTCAAAATTAAAAAACCGGGGAGAGGAAAATAGCTAGTCAGTCGAAGGTATAAGTTGTATATGTTGGTTCAGCAACTTTTATGCGGTCATTCCGGGGGAAAGAAACTAAACTGCTATCAAACCGGCAAAAACTAGTTTTTAAGGCCCGATTATTCAGCATAGAGCGCTTGCTGTGTACGGTTAGGCAAGTATATCCTAACGACATTAGAATTACAGCTCGGACGCTTGCATTGTGTTGGACAAAATTCGTTGGTTGCCCAGGTAATGTAACTGAGGTTTGTCCAACGTGAGGTGCTAGAGTAGTAACAACACGCCTGCCTCGCATGTTCCATGCTCTGGGTTCAATCCCCGACTTGACTACATCATATGTCACTGGTTTTCCATAATGACGAATAATAACTAAATCAAAACTCTAATAAGATGAAATTCATAATCACATAATCATGGTCTTTGCACACTTTTAAGATGCCTTCGAAACACAAGTTTTACAGGCCACGAGCTTTTGGATCATCTTGATTATCTTCTGCTGTGCAAGGCCGAGACGGGTCTGAACAGGTGCATAGTTCAAAGAAGTTTATTGCATTATAGCAGCATGTATTTGGAGTGCATTTGGAGTAAACGTAACAGTAGCTACTACTTCATTCTACTCTGTTTTCACTCACCCTTATTGGGCCTGTTATTTTGTGTTGTGTTTACAACCGCCACGCCGTCAGATGTGGATCCTGTAGATTCTGCTTCGAAGAGAAAGAAACAAATCAGATACATTAAAGAAAACTTAAATTACGGTTTTGCTAAGTTATGAGCTTGCAAAACATCCCTGTGAGTTCAAAAGTTACCTAAAGATTGTGAAGTAGGTCAGAATCGCGTTTTAAACTCCAGAAATTTATCATTAGGTGCGCGCATGGTCGCCCTGGAGTGGGACCGTGTATGCTAGCAACTACGGGGAGGATTTGTAATCACCGTAATGGCGAAATTCATCTAAGTATAAGATTTGTATATATCAGTGAGCAGTAATTTCTAGGCTGCAGGCACTCTCAAAAGGTTGTACACCTGCGAATAGTAGGACAAAGTTTTACGATAACCTGCATTTTTGTCGAGCCTTTTCAATTCGCATTCTTGGTCATGCCTTCAGTGTCCTATTAGAATGAAGTTACCACTAGAGAATAACGGATGAACATCTCGCTGGAACTTGAATATAGCTAGTTCTAAAATTATGATGACATATATTTCTAGACTGCTTAATTCGCGATCCACACAGAACTGACAAGATTAGCCCCTAATTGTTTTCCACGTTTGTTAATATGAGGCAACTGATAGACTGCTCGCTAAACAACAAGTCGTTGGAACAAAAAATTTTTCATTTGTTAGGGTCACAGCTGTATCCTCTCTTTGTATACGCAGCCTGAGGTGTATTGCTTCGTTGTACAAAGCCTCTGGAACAGTGACCTCAAGCCTTTTGTCTTTGTTCTTTTGCTCGCTTAACTGAAGAAACAAGTGTCTTAATGTTTTACTTACGTTCAAACCACTCCTGTATAAATGCTACACCAATGTTCACCAAGATTGTCACTTCTAGGCCGTTATGCAGTACTCGTGGGCCGGAAGGTCTTGGGTGAAACAGCCGTAAATTGCTTCCTTGGTTTTCAAAATAAATTGGCTTTAATGGCGGGGAAAAATCCCTCTTAAGCATTATCAAATCTGCGCACATCCCCATCAATCAATGAGTAGCTCAGAGGAAGAATAACTTCACAAAATGAGTTAAACTCCCTTCGGAGAAGTTCTCACTCGAGAAACCAGTTGATTCGTAACCAAGTGATGTGGTTTCGAGATTGAAGAATGAAAGGCATTGTGTTTTGTCTAAATGAGTGCTAATTACACTGCTGATCAGGTGATATTGGCCAGAGGGTAAAGTGTTCAAACACGGTTGCGGGTTTTAAACTCCCCGGTTTTCGTGAGATGCGCACTTCCGACTGTTTCAAACGAGGATGCGAGAGCTCAATTTTTCAACACAGATTGGTTTCAATGAGAGAACTAAATCTCCATTGAGCATTAACAAACCTCCTTAAATCATCATCAAAAAATATTTTAGCTGACACGTAACAAAGAAAACAAGCTCTGAATTGGGCTTTGGTTTTTATTAGAAGTCATAGCCGGTGTACAAATATAACCGTGCGGTTATTTTATGCCAAGAGATCTGACGTACGAGACAAGGATGTTATATTTCAACTAGCGGAACGCACATAAATTATCAGACCCGAAAAGCCGGGCCTGTCGATGTTTATTAACAAGGATGAAGCTGTTGTAAAACGCTCCTCGTATTTTTGCCGCAGACTGACATCATTCATTGAATCGAATATCGATGAAGACGCCAAAAACTTTTCCTAATTCCATGGTGTCCCAGTTTTGCAGGTACAAGCTAGCACCCATGTAACTGAGCCAAAATCATGCACACAGAGCAGCTGCTTTCTGAGTTTAACCGGGTAGGCTAAAAAAATCGAAAAATCTAAAGTGGGCCGAATCACAAGATACTAAATGTCAGATTGGTATATATGTGCTTCTCTGTAATGCCCGTCCGTCTGTGCATACGCATAGAAGCCCAGCCGCGACGTGTAACCATGTTTTTGTCTGACAAGAGCAATGTTGTCATGGATTAGTTATGGATTCTGCCTGATTTGGAATGCAACCATGAAGTTTCTGAAGCACAGTGAGTTGCAAAGTCAAAATCTGTGGATAAATCACATAGGAATGCGAATCACCAAATGAGTGTGTAAACTGGTTGCTTCTCAAAACTCCATTACTTTCGTTTCGGCTTGTGGAGAAGTGATAACATAACCAACAAAATGAATATTTCACTCAAGAGATTTTCATTGATTTCCAGGTCACAACTGAAACCGGTTCAGCATAAATGTGGTCCGAAATTGACCCAAGACTGAATAATGCTAGAAAAATTCAAAACTCTCAAGTATTTAACTACAGTTTGGGACCTTAGAGGGAATGAGTACCCTTCAGTTATATTCCAACGACCTATTTTAAGTAGAATGAAAAAAGAACAGTTGAATCAAGTTGTTCTGACATCTTTACTAATTAATCGGCCCACAAACTAGGTTAAAAATTATTCATGACAAACCATGGCAAGATATCCAGCGTACATATTATTGGCCTTACATCGGAAAAAAAACTGGTGGGATGTGCATGGGAATAAACGAGTGTTATCTATGTACGAAAACGCGCGGATCTGGCCTTTCTCGGGATTCCACCTGTCCGTCTTTTGACACTAGTTTTCGTTAATCCCGGGAGCATTTCGTGGAATAATGTACCTGCGCACATGCTAGACCTTAATAATGAACAAAGTAGATTTCACTCTGGTTCTACCAAACTATTAGCTGCTCCTTGTGTCCGACGTG
>SJOL01012144.1:0-26729 GCA_004794785.1 Opisthorchis felineus | reverse complement strand
ATATACAGCGGACTGTAGCGAATACGGTGGGGAGACCCTATGATAACGACATTATTCAGTTTAAAAATGCTTGAGCAATAGTAAAATGTCCTTAAAAACACTGTACCAGTGAATCAGTGAGTGAACAACAAGTGAATATTCGAGTACATGTTAAGTAACCCTTTAATTTTCCGTAGGTTTTGCCAGGAAACCCTACCTCATCAAACGGTGCAGGTCCTACGACGGTCGGGAAGTTTCCATTGGATTTAGAGAGACTGCACTTTCTGGGATCATGGCCAGAATGTGTGGCTACCAACAGTTGTCCGCCGTCTCCTCAAAAACGAAAAGTTCTCACGAGAGAAAAGTGTCAAGTTTGGGATTGTGAAGAACCATAATAATTGCCAAAGTTAGCAAAGAGAACTAGTGCTTTGAATACCAGTACTGGTAGTGAAATGAAAGTTTAAAGCGAGATTTCAGCCCACCAGCAATGTGAAGGGATGCCAGAAATCCGGGACTAGGAGCACGGCTACATGATCCTTGTACAATGCATATTTCACCCGTCTCTATAGAGAAACATCGAGCGACAAAATTTAGGGTAGGAGTGCAAACACTACCCACGGGTGGCTGATAACGGTGTGTTTAACTTCCATCTAAGAATTCAGTGGCTCCACTTACAGTCCAGTCACGTAAGTTATATCGCACGATGAGGTATTTGCTCGCACAGCATGACGATTATTCTGAAGAGGAATTGTGGGATGCATTTTTCTGTGCAGATTTCTTATACTTTCAGGAGCTGCGACTTAATCACATTACTGACTAACTACCCGTAGCGGAATGTTTAAGCATTTAAACTGTAAACTGTTTTTAATCTCTATTAGATGTACATTGATGACATCCTACGAGGATGAGTTTCAAGGTGTTCAACGGCTCTTCAACATACGCAGAACTCGTTCGCACAGTGAAATCTATGTTTAGGACACTGTTGAGGTGATATGCTTCGGAGGGAACTTCGAACAAAATAAAATGTCCTCCCTAAGTATTCATTTTTTTGCGAGTGAATGTCCATTCGAGAAGAGAAACTGCAGAGGGGGACGCTGAACCATAAATCAGCCTACTCAAACAGTATTTATTGTAGGCTGATCCTGGAGTGTATTTTAGGCTTAAAGCACCTAGTTTGTGAGTGAAACACACTAGATTACTGAGATAAGTTAAAGCAAAATAGTAGATAGGCGTGTCCAGTCGGTTTTCGCCCATGAGCGGAATCTGTTTCGGGCCATGAGTTAGTGGACCTGTCCATCTGATAGGACTTTAAATTCGGTTCAGATTGTCAATCACACGTGGACAGTTTAATCGCCAAAACGGTCAAGAATAGGTACCATATTACTAAGTTAGTTTCTGATTGCCTTCTCTTGGGCTACTTGTTTGCTCCAAAGCATGCTCTATGGCAGCAAACTGTGAATTACGAAAATGGCTCTACCGTGTGAGAGTTCCGCCACAAAACAAAAAAAATATGGATTTCATTTTGCGAGAAGATTTAACGTACACTGAAAGGGTAGGAGAACCACACTACAGATGAGTTGCCACACATTTCGTACCTCAGAATTTCTTATGGAAGAGAGTGGAGTGGGATTTGATACAGTGTGGGTTCTTAAGCAAGTCTATCTTATGTAACTTCTTGTCAGGCTTACCATTTGTGGATTACTTTCAGTCTTGCTTAGTTGGATCGGACGTTTTCTTCATCAATGGTGTATACAACTGTAGATGGACGTCCCAGACTCAAAACATTAACACCAGAGATCACCCGGGGCCCCGGAGCCACCAAACCCTATTTAGCATTTAGTGAACGATCGACCTACACACGTTAACCCTCTTATTTAGTCGAGGACCTCTGGTGCAATTCTTCGTTTTACCATTCCGGTTCATCTGCTTCACTCCAGCACATGTAGATGCAGTTTGCCCAGTGGAGCAACATTTAGCCGTTTCATATCCCTCCGTTGGTCCACTTCCATTTTTATTCTACCCTGCTATAACCTTAACTAATTTCTTCCACATTTTCAACTTCAAACATCTATTTTTCTTGGCCCATCAGTTGCTCACGTCTCATTCGTGTCGCCACACAGCAGAATTCTCACGATACTGGTATCTTTAAATGCTATTCCTTTTCGGCTAAAGCAGTGTTTCTTAGCCCAGTAAACTCGAATTCACCTAGCTTTATCCTTGATTAGGGTCTAGGATAGTCATGGCTTACCTTGCTTTTTGGTTAGGCAACGCCACGGGGATTTTGCACATCTGCTTGACGGAACAATTCATGTGAGCCCAACTTATGAAACGTGTTTGTCACGTACGTCAGATGACAAGCATGACCGAAGAGATGCAAGACCAGAAGGCGTACAGCAGCCCAAGTTGTAAAGACCACCTGAAGAATATTTTACCATGCCTCAGGGCTCGTGATTTGAAGGTACAAGTTGCCTGACCTGACGTTTGCAAGAGACTTTCAGTATAGTATTGACCTGAAGTAAACAAACAGATATGTGTTCGTAGGAACGTGCACCTCACAATCATGTTTGTGGTAACTTCTGAAGACACTCGCGTACCGTTTACGTGGAGAATGTGGTGTAAATCGTAATGTAGCTAGCAGCACTATCGGGGGTGACAGTAGTAGTTCTTTATCCTTCGAGGAACGGTAAGAAGTGTGCCCAGACATACATAGAAACACTTGCTATCTCCACTGTCGATCTGGGGTCATGTACATGGGAACGTTCTGCAGTAGTGGTTATGAAAGGAAATTAAGTCCTTGGAAATGTAACGTTCTCGAGAATAAACATAAATCAATCGAAGCCCATCAGCTAAGTTGAGTAGCAGAAGTATCCAGGGTATCTGAACTTATACGTTCAGTCGGATAGATAACGGATATGGAACTGATGCTGGAAAATGCGCACAGCTGTATTTTGGGTGGCGCTATATTGATCTGGTACCTTGCTCCCATCTGAACCTTACTGGAAAACTTTGCAATGACTCGGGTTGAAAGGGGTCCAGTGAAGCTAGTGCTAAATATCTTTGATTACCACAAGGGACCGTAAAATTTTGCAGTTTCCCTTGCCTGACTTCACAAGGTTGCATCAGATATTTGGGGGTGGATACTACTAGAAAGAAAGAGCGAAATTTGCCACCTTGATTCAACTAACTGCGGTAAGTTCCGATCTAAAGACATTTCAACACTAAAGTGACCGTAGGGCGTGAGAAGTGTCAATTGTTGTGAATCATCCGACAGACAATAATCAGGCTATTTCAGAATGCATCAAACCCACTCATGATAGTTAGGTTGTACACAATGGCATCGATTTTAGGTAGCACATATCCATAGTTCTATGACAAGATTTCGAATTATCTTCAAGGAATTTTCATTGATGGTGGAAGTACATAAAAAAAAGTGTGCTCTCAAGGACAACATCGGGCTCGTTACTCCATGTTCTTGTACCCAGAAAGTAGGCTAGTTTCTGACCTCAATCCACGTACAAAACACAACATATACTGCATTTATGTGTTGAACTGCAGCAGCTACACCAGCCTTTGCGGAATGCATGCATTCAAACTACTTCGGTGCTAAGGCACATGGTAACTGCTGTCCACGGAAAAGCTGTGCTATACTTATGTGCACTGAAGACCAATTCTAGTGGACGCAAAGGATACCAGCGAATAATTCCGTCTATCTATGCATGGTGCTTCATTTACAAAAGTAAAGTCTACCAGACAACAAACCTTACAATGGAAGCAGATTTTCTGGAACAGTGACCATAAAAACAATATATACACAACTCCGATCTTTTGTTCTGCACTTGCCAGTTTTGGCGAGCTAAACATGTCCTTCGTTCTTGATTTAACTGAAACGGAGCTCAGTATTGTTTGGGTGAATTTTCCGCATGCAGCATAGTACTCTTCTGTTCAGTCAAACCACGAAGAAGGAACTGTCAGTAGGGCATAATTCGAACTGCGTCGCCGTACTTCATCGTGGCTACTATGTGTCTGCGACGTTAACTTAAGCCTGATGGTTTCAAAGACGATAAGCTACCAACTAGTAGTTTTGAAGTCGAGTTGATGACACTGTAGCAGACCAAACAGTTGGTTCAAAATTGTGTGGACAAAGGAATTCTTGTTCTGAAAAAGAAATGTGTGAAATTGTCTTATATGTATTATCCTGTGCAAGTGGTTGGAAATGGAGGGTGTGATGACCGTGGTGCCAGCATGAAAAAAGTTCACTTTATCGGGAGCGGATATCGATTCAACGTTTGAAATGTTCATTAAAGCACCTTTATTGACGAGTCGGACATAGAAGGAAAGGGCCTTTTGAACAACAGCAAAAGAGATCCCATATGACAGATGTGCATGAGTTTATAAACGAAGTACACATATCAAAATTTGACTTCATGTAGAGAACTTAGATTTATTTTACATCCGGCTAATTCACTTCAAAATTTTCGGATGTTATCCAAATTGGGGCATTTTGGCAAACGTGGACACTTTGTCACAAGCGGGCAGACCTTGTCACCGTTTGCGTCTTTCGAAACTGGTGAATGGATCGCCTAATGTTGATTTTTAATCTTGGCTTGAACTTATATTCGACAGACTGCTGAGTGTTTTCAGCGGCTAAAGGGCCCCCCATAATTATGTGGTTAATAAGCCCGGCACGTAGGTAATGTAGGACTTTGTTTACCTCCAATTCTACGGCATTGATTGTCGGCTGTCTACAACGTGTGCTTAGGGGCGGGAAGAGGACTTGTATACCATAAAACGGGGTTGTTGGACTTGTCGGCTGCAACGGCTTCGGCGCATTATTTCGGTCAATGAATAATGCATTATTATCCTAGTTCCCACAACTGTGTCGTGGTTTAGCAATGATCAGCAACCAGTGTGTCGTGGCCTATTCATTCGCTGCCATTGAGTTGAATGGGAGATTTGATCAAGATGCAAACGCATAACCCGATTACGATTTAGGTCAACCGGAACTGGAGTGCGGAGGTCAACTCCAGGTTCAGTTCATCTAAGTAATCCTTCCTTAGGGAGCAATGGTACACGTAAGACCGGTGTTATTTAATGTTGCGGAAGATGAAGAAACCCAATTAGCCGCGATGAAGTCGTTAGCAATTAGCAGGTAGCAATATATGACCATCTGATACGTATTTTCAAGCATAATATTCGGTTCTTCAACTCAATAGGGAAACGTTCTTTCGGAAAGGAAACGTTACTGAAATGTGTCGATTGTTTTCTAAGCATGAACGCAACGAAAAACCTCGAAGAATAGTATTTGCTTGGAGCAGCAGTATAATATTTGCCAGTAACAAATAACCAGTAGTTATTATTTTGAGGAAAGTAAATGATGATATGAAGCTGTGTATTCTATCCCAAAACAAAACCACAACGATTATAATTACCTACATAACTCTTAAAAGGGTCTACGAGCAACAACAGTGTGGGTCCAAGAACACAACATAGATATTCAACGGACCAAACTTGTCAAAAGAAGCATATCCTTAAACTACATAAGTGGTGACTGGTAAAATAAACAGAAGGAAATTTTCAACTCTTGAACATCCCAGTTGACTGAACTGGTGCAAAACTGTAAATTTTTGCGTACTCCCACGAATAATGCTTATGAGTGGTCCATCACTTTATTCACGGCACATAAATGGTTCACTCCAACAATTCCATCGCGCATAGTTAGGTGCCACCTGATTATTTTTTGCTTAGAAGCTCCAATCCCGAATGATGAGACTAATTTTGCAAAGAGCACGGTACGAAACAACCACCTTATGTACTTTTCCGCTTTAACCACACGCAGTAAATTCAAGGATTCTGCAGGCCGAATGTCCGAAGCTCTGTGTTAACTGTTAGCTGGGTATCCCCGTTCCCTCTCTCACGTGAAGCAAAATCAACGTGACAGTGAGAGTGACTGAGTACATACCTGAAAGATTTAATAATGGGAACTGATAAATCATCGCCAACATTCTAAAAACAACATACACAAAGGGAGAAAAATGTTTGTTCTTCAAACCAGAATACATGGCAACCAAGATGCGTGCTTGCTATGAGCTAGATGGCATGTAGTGCTTATTTTCTTCATCACGAGGATAAGATGGCCAGAAAGAGGACAATTCCGATGCATCAATTGACCCATTTAGTTAAACGGCACTAAATTTGACTTATTTGGTAAACATTAACTGACAACCGATTCCAATTACATTTGTCTTAAAAATAATAATAATAAAACCAATATGGATGTTGAGTAGGGAGTAATTATATGGAATTTGAAACAAGGGTGTGTTTTGGAAAGTAACCTACCTGATGTTCTATTCCCAATGAAGAGCAAGCAGTTCCAATTTTTGCAACGTCTGAAGGTGGTCATTGTTTCATACACTGTGAATACAGTTATGCCCAAGTAACATAGATACTTCAAGTGCTACAAACATTATGAATAGCACTCTTCATACTTCACCTTGTCGCGTTTGAACTGAAGTCTGGGTGACGCGCGGGCGGTGCGGATCAGATCTTTAGGTGTGTAAATCCTCCAACCTTGGATAAAACTAATTAACAATCCGCCGTCATCTCAGCGGAAAACACAATTGGGAAGCCGCAAAGATTTTAATGTAAACCAATTTCTCCAGGTTAATGGGTTTGCTTGTGGCCAACGGGATCAAAGCCAACAGCTTTTCCTCTAAAAATTGCCGTTTCCGAATCAGCGCAGTGATCCGTGTTGGGAAGTCGACCCCTGCGCACTTTAACTACAAGGCCATATTTTCGGAAAAGTTTGGTAACAATCGGTAGACGGGGTCTGTGATTCACACCACAGCGGCTGATAGCCGAAGCGGTGGAAATCACCAAGAATCACAGCGTGAACAGAATCGAGGGTGTGGAACTGGCGAGCGTATGGAAAGCGGTCTCAGATATGCCGAGTTGACACGTGACTGTGTGGTTGTCAATTCACTTAGAATCATTAGCAAAAACAGGGGGTGGAAATCCCAACCCGACCAAAGTTCACAGAATCCCTCTTACACAACTATCGTAGCACTAGCCCATCCACACAGACGGACAGAAAGTGCAAACGAAGTTCAAGAGGGATCATTAAGTGAACCGAACCAGAACAACTACACCCTAGGCTGGACCCAAATCCATTTAGGTTCCCCCATCGGCCTAACACTTGGTCACCCACCTAACACACAAAATCCTTCGGTCGACACCCAACAGAGATTTAGCTTGACTTAGATGATTGGTTCTCCTTCCGCCTTAAATCTCGACCAACCTCGTAACCTAGTCACTTGGCCTGACAAAGCCTTTATGTCAAAAGCGAAACGTTACCCAGCAATAAGTCTACCGATTGTTACCAAACTTTTCCGAAAACGATGAGTACTCAATCGGTTTCAAGGGTTTTTCACAAGGCCATGTTCTTCGTAAGATAATGAAAACTGTCCTTTCAACCTAAAGGTGACATGTCTAAGCACACTGGGATGGCCGAAGCAGATGCACTAAGAGTTGCCCTATACAAATACGTCGAGAAACACTTCAGGGGGAACCAGCCTAGTGTCCCTAGAAACAGTTCGTCAAACTTGGTTACCCCTTAATTGTAGATACTCGGGTTTCCGTTCTCCTTGGTGGAATACAAATTAACAACTCAGTTTTGTCTTGTCCCTCTACACAGTTGATCTGCCAGATCGCGAGGAAGAATATAATTTGCTTTCGTTAGAATGCTATGAGTTTCGGTTCCCAATATCTTATACTAGGTCTCCAAAGATTGCTTAGGTTTGATGCTAGCGTCCAACACAGGATGAACACAGGATGAGTAGTGCGTCCACAGGATGAACAGTCATTTAAACTAATGATGACCAGCCATCATTGAATCATCTACGCCGTCTGCTGCGACCTCTATCCTCCAAGCAGGCTACTGTCAGTTTTTTGGGAATCACGTTGTGTCCAGTCGAGTTTCGGTTTTTATAACCAGCTGCCATTTATCTCTTTGCTCTTAAAGGAAGTCGACGCATGTCTGAAATCGAAAGCGATTGAACCTGCTTTTGAGTTCAGCACCCCGCCCCCGGGAAAACTTCATGCCAAGACCTTTGGTATGCAAACAACCTTCCCGTCCCCGAATTGCTTTCAAATGCTTTACGACCAGAACCATACGATTGTTACGACCCTTCTGTAGTCTGAAATGTAACAGAAATAGTTCAGCTTATCTTAATTTCTGTCTGAGTGGTAGAAGTTAGTCAACGTTCACGGCTATATGTGGTCGACAAATAAGCAAGACGTGGCTTTACAGGTTATTAGGACTGAACCAGTAATGTGCATTTCCATGAGACCGATTATTCCATTTCTTATACAACTTTGTAAACGTACAACCTGTTTCGGTCGTTGTAAATGTGATATTGCTTCAGACAGTTAAAGTTTCATTGTAGTTTAAAGTAACTATCCCGCGCCAAACTACAGCTTAGTTATTACCTACAAGTTTTGCCTCGGACGATATACATGAATTAACGAAGTAGATCTAAGTTTTCACTATTTAAGGCGAGGTATGTTCATCAGCTAAGTTTGACGGCTCAAACTGTAAGCGTACTGTGTATACCTAGGCAGTTGGGTATTTTGTGTAGGGTGTAAATATAATTTTACAGCAAAAGACGACGTTATGTCTTGTGGGTATATCTAAGTCGATCCAATCAAATCTGAAACTTTCGGTCCCGAATAGGCCCTTAGAAGTCTAAGGTCTTTGGACCCAGTCGTTATAAAGAGTGCTTGATTCTCAGTTTGAAACCAACCATAAAACGTGCTCTGGCAGTCATAAAAATCGGTTTCTGCCGGATCACCTTCGATTCACTCAGTGATAAACGGTGATAAATACGTAAAATACGGCTTCTCGGGTTTTACTGCTGTACATGGGATACGACAGAGATACCTTGTCTAAATAGCTTTCCACATCTACCTATTTCGGCCACCTTGTTGATGCAGCCGGAGGAATACGACACGAGGAGTGCTTTACCACAGTTCGCTGTTTCAACAATAGTTGAAGGTGAGTAAAAACACTATAATAGATGATAGAGGATAGAACAAAATATTAGGTGGTTTGCCAGCTTCAGTGGTTTGCGAGATGCGAAACCCAGGCCCAACTAACGACTTGTTGCATAAATCATGAAATGGACCAAAGCGTGAAAACGTTTACACGATGCTCATGTGATGAATTTCGCTAACGAAACGTCTGATTTCAAAAGCATAAATAGACCAAAGGCATGCTGAATGACAATAGTTCTTGGTTTACAAAGCTGATATCACTCTCAGTTTACCATATTTGGAATGTGAAAAAACCGTCGTTGATTAGAACGCCCATGACGAACGTGATGCGCTAGCTTGTACGGGTACTGGAAAGCACGTGATGCACTACTCAGAACAGGCTTCATCCACGTCGTCATCCATAGTTTGACCATCAACTTGAGCCTTATGAATGATAATATAACCTCATGTTGACAGAGCAACTGACAGCAGGTGAAGGGCACAACAGGAGTGTCGGGGATCCGACCCTGAGTTCAGCCTTCCGAAAATGATACTGATCTATTAGATGAAGTGGGACGAAATCCGACGTGACTTGAAGTTCCATATTTTTGAGTTATACTACAAAGGCTGTTCAAATGCCCGCCAGCAACTGAGTAGTCATTCAAAAAACGTTTTTCCTCCTTGTCTCCCTCTTCTTAAAATGCTTTATTAACTAGCATTATTCATTCCGTTGGGATAAAGAAAAAGAATTTATGGGATGCACCCACTTCGGTAATCCTGGGGGTGGTAAACAGTTACAGTCCATGAATTACCACTTTGGCTCAAAACCAGGTTAGTGCACAAGTGGTGATATCATGGATTCTTCAACGACACGTATGCGTGATTACAGTAAACAATGATAGCAATGGACGTCCGCATTCGATATGGCACGCTGGCAAGGTCACGAGGCATCGCTTAGAAATCTAGAGTCTTGATGAACACATAGAACAAACACCCGTTCCACTGCACTTACAGAGAACTATATCCTGGAAAGTGATGGTTTTATTTTTTTCTAAATGAGCTATAAAGATATCACCTAAGTGGTAGAGACCACTGGCCAGATTATGCACATTGTGATAAAACCTGTCAACTACGCGAAGCCAAGTTCTTTGCTGCTGACTTTGATAGGCTAAGTAGTCAGCAATCTTCACAACACATCAATTTTCTGGGTGTAACGTAGGGGTCAGGACATGTATGCGATTCTAGGGAAAAACGATTTCCCGAAAGATACCCCAATTGTCGAGCAACCGTTAGAAGATGCCCAAACACTAATCTCCTAACTTACCTCCTGACACTTCCCTAAGAACCAGGCTTACGCGTGACTGAAGAACTCCAGATTCTAAGAGACCTGGGCTATTAACGACCGCACTTCTCAGGAATATATTAGAACAAGGCTGATTTACCTGTTAAGGCCCAAGGTCCATTGAGGACATTTATAGCAACTCTCCATGAAATATTGTTAAGCCGTACAAATGCCCACTGAGCGTTGTCAGTAACTCAGTGAAATCTCTCATTTGCTTGTTGTTTAGGCAAAAGCATGGGTAATTCGAGTACAAAACTTAAACAACCGCTTCATCTCTGGGCTGAGAAGTTACACTTCAATATATGGGGAGTTGGCCTGCATGAGGTTGACTCTACCTCACATATGGCTATCTAGACAGCAAGCTTTGAAACTCCCCCAATATGCAGCCGAAAAGAACGACATCATCAGACAGTTCACGAGTTCTGGTCAGCAGTCTGCCAGGAACGGTGAGGTAACATAAGCAGCACCTGTAAACTGCGTATGTATACACAATGGTTCTAACAGCCACATATTTGTTCCACCTGAGAAATAGGATAGAAGTCAGTCGCTATTACATCAAACAGGGAATTCAAGGGTCGCGATATGCATTTTCCACATATTTTATGAATACCATATACACAACGTTGAGTGCATGACAGGGTCGATGTCGATCACCCTCAGTATGCCACCTATAAGGGTTCTTATTCAGGGAAATAGTAACTGGCGACACAGTTGAGTTTTCCTACTGACTTTTATAATTCGCTGCCAAGTCATCCCCTGAATTCCCCCAGGCTGTTACAACCCCAGGCAAAAGTGCGTGAAAACGGGCTCCATGGAAATCGATTCACTGACACACATCAAATTCCGCATCACATATACAGTATCAACAGTTCGGCTATCGCATGCCACGGACTTCCTCCAAACACTGTTCGATGGACTTCAGGTTTACTGTTTGGTAGCTGATAAACAAGATATGTGGAACCCACTAATACTGAGCAGAGAACATACCAGTTTTTTTTAGCACCCTTATGTGAGCCGGTACATTAATATCCATTACAACGTCTCCGCTTAATTTTGAGGAAAGTTGGGATTTGGTTACTCACATTTTCGATAGGGTTAAAATAACGGGATAATAATACGTTTCCTGTGCAGACGTATGGTCAGGTCGCCGGCCAGGAGGCAAGAGATGGAAGTTCCTTTTTCAGAGTGAACTTATAAATTGGACTGAAGAGCTGTTTGTGCAAGAAGCCAGCATCTGGATATTTGGTTGTCATTTTCCTCAATTGTCACAAAACTGATGTGGGCGGAGGGTGGACAGACCGCGTATACCACAAACATCAACTCTGAAAAGCAAACTGGGGAAGCATGGACAATTACAATGTTTTAAACACAATAAGGAAACATTCGGGGTGCTTGTATCTCCAGCACCCAATTAATCTGGACAGAAAATGACAGCACAAATGTCATGGACATCGGTTATCCGCCATATCATTCAGTGTCTCTAAACAAGGACAGGGAGGGGGGTTACGATGGCCCAACCTTGGACTGCAAACAGCACCAACGGGACTCAGATTTTTCGTAGCATCTTTTATTCCCTTCTCCGAAGTTTACCCCGGTCTAAGTGTCCGTCACTCCGAATCGGGCACGAAAATCAATGCTCTTCTCGGTATACGGTAACTCAGCATGCGTAGCACAGCTCAGCCAACTTAGTTTTCAGGACTGAATACATTCCTTGAGCGAACCACATTCTGATTCACCAAAGAACCGTTTTCTGATCACCGCATTTGAAATTCGTTTATTCCAGCTGACCCCAGCTGGAGCGCCGAGACCTCCATGTTCAGAGACCCGAAGATGTCTCATATCCGGCACCCAAAGTGGCCAATTCTCACAACTGTACAACAATACAACCCGCACTGTAGTCTGATACACGAGTCCTCTGAGAGGCCACAACTGGCACAAATTGGCAAAAGCAACTGTGGCCATTCAGATTCGTGCACTGACATTATCTGTCGCACTGGTGTTGGAATTGAGAGAGTTGGGGTTTATCGGGACTAGCTACTCAGTGCGCCCGTAAAATAAATGATATTTGGGTAGTTCCGAAGTCGTCGGAAGTCCCACTTTCACTGTCCAGACCTCCGTAGCAGGTCTAGAATCCAATCGCTCAAATGCAACTGAAAAGTTGTTAAAAGTGGCCAGCTCAACCATTCAGGAGTTCTTGATTTTTAGAGATGCGCGAGCGGTTTTCATCGTTGATTGTTTGGCTCACCAGAAGCCTGTTACACTTAGCAGCTGGAATATGTTTCGCACATTCCAAGAGTTTATCCCTTCATTACTTCAGCTTTCTGGATGCACCCAACTTCTCGCAGATTTTCTTTTTCATATGATATCTGACAGTTCCTCTAGGTGTATTGTAATGTCCAACAGGAGTAATAGGTATCTGAGCTTCGACCATCTTTAGTGATGCGAGACATCCAGTGCTAAAATATAGTTGGGTCCGCCGTTCCACAAGCAGAGCACCTTGAAGGTGTCGACGTCTGAAGAATTATCCGGAGGAAACTTCAGTAGGTGGTTTTAGTAGGTTTGCTTCACATAATGGTCCAAGAGTTTCTCAATGGCCAGCCGAGGTGTACACAAAGAGAAACAGTAACAAACAAACGCGTAATCTGGACCCACAGAGGTGTCCCATACCGAAAGACAGTCAGTAATTGGCCGATGACATCTGTAGCTAATGGCGTTGTAGTCCACATGTGTTGGGGACCGACTCGTAGGCGGAGACCAGTATGCTGTCAGTCGCCTCCGTTGTGTCTGAAGTAAGTACTGCATTGAAACAGTTTGTAGTCAGCGCACAGCTGCCGCAGCCGTTCGTCTCGATTCTAATTCGACACGATCACCCAGATGAGCCTTAACAATGCCAATTCTACCGCCGAAATGATCACTCATACTCCCGGAAACCATAAAAATATCTGAGCTCTAAATCCACGGTAAGACGCTGAAAACGTGGAAAAACAATTGCCTTCGAGAGTATCAGGGCTACAGTCTGGTGGGGCGCAAGTAGTTACTATGAACAGGCAACTATTATAGGCTCGCCTACGGGATAACCTAACAGACGTTGACGAGCATACCGCGCACATGCAGCTATCAACGTACAAACAGAGAATCTTCGATTTGACGGCTTAAAACTACAGCAATCCTGGCAGAACCCGTGGTGGACGTTCCTGGATCACCAGAGCTGAGCAATTGGAGGCGCAAAACCAATGGGGAGGTCAGTTTAACAACCGTACTTGGGAGTTGAATCTTCGTTTTTGAGAAACAGCACACATCAATAGCAAAACAGTCTGACGTTCAAGCAAGAGCAGCCTGGTATCCTGCGTGTTTCAGAAGACGAACGTTGAAAGCTGTCAGCTGAAGGGAGCGTCGGAGTTTGATGGGTAATTTCGAAATCCCTGTGATCGGATTGGCCGAGTTAAGCTTATCATTGTTGCTAGCAACCATAGATAGCAGTAGAGTAGACCCCTAACAATGGCTCCACGAAGATGTCGATGGCAACGGAGTGAGCAGGGGAATAAGAATGAACACGTGAAGGGAAGTAAGGGAGGCGTGGATAGTAGACTGTTTCCGCTTACCCGCCCCGCTGTATACAGCAAGCTGAGGGCACCATGCGACGGCCTATTTGGCATGAGGTCATTTGTAACTGTGCGGTTTATGACCATACATCGGCTGGGATACCGCCAGAGTGCCCATGTATAAATAGGAAGATTTAGATCTTCAACAAAAACCTTTGGTTCAAAAACCTAACCGCAAGGTTGGCTTAATATCGACAGAGCAAGGTACCACAAATGTTCCAACCACATAACCTGGAGGACCAGGAGATTGTGTTGGTGAGAACTCTACTCACTGAAAACCCTGGTCTAAGAGGCCCTGCGAGTGTCACATATGCACTCCCCAATATGGCTCAGTGGGTGTTGAAAGTGCAGTCACACCACGGTAAGGTTCAATTTCTTCGCGACGGAGTCCAGTTCCTTCGTGTTTGATTCGAGAACCCCGATGACAAAGCGATAAAAAACAGTTTATGCGAAAAAGAGAAGTTTGAGCAGCAGTACAACGGGAAAATGTTTATTTTAAGCAATCCAGTCCAACTGAGGTACTGTTCGAATTTCAAAATAAATTATGCCCTATGGGGAACAACATTTCCTCTCGGTCTCCCACGCGGATAAGACATCTCAATTTCTTTCATTGTCCGTGTTTAAGTTGGGCGTAAAATGCGAACGGGCGGCAGTACCAACAGCCAAACCTTGGACATAAAGCCCACTCCCATTATACCTTAGAGGAGTCGGATGGTTGTGTAGAAGTTTTTCATGGGAGACTTATTCACCCAGTTAACAGCCCAAGTCATACAGACTTTAACCACCCCAGAATGTATGACCTCCCCAATAGGAGAGTCGTGGGACACAGCACTCTCTAACCTTAATATTCGTACTAATGGTAAAAAGCCGATTGGTCTTTTTTGTTCAGATAAGTTGTCCCACCTTATGAGGAAACCATTCGAACGGACTGATCAGAAGAGGTCTCCTGAGAGCGAACCAAATGAAGAATAAAATAATAAAAATGCAAAAAAATTGACCAAAAATGGTGTCACTCTTAACAGTTGTTCTTGTTGGCTGCTGGTCGCCATCAACATTGGTCCCCATCTGAACAAAATTAAAAAAACTTCACACGACTATGATCAAACATGGTAGCAGCAGCGCGGTAGACTGGAGAAGATACGGGTTGGAATGAGTAATTTTGAACGGCTCTTTCAGGAAGTGATATGAACGTAAAGAAGTAGAAGAGTGCCAGAAATACTCTCATTTGCACATGAACTGGGTTTTGACGGGAGACTAAACTGAATCCAACCGAATAAGCAGAAGAGTATTTTCGATCAAGTTGGGCCAGTATACGATATTGATTAGGGTGTTGAGAGGAACAAAACCATTAAATCTAACGTTTGCTATTGTTGTATGCTTTCTTTGCGAACTTGCAAAAACAACCTCCTAGGAAAACAATGAAGCCTGTTCGGGCTTCCGACATCCCAAGTGAATGACAGTTCCGGTCTATTCTGGCCTCGTCTCCTTGACCGGTACATTCCTCAAAAATGGTCCGTGTTACAAGCTGTGATATCTCCAGGGTCCTCCTGAATGACCTCACAGAAGGACAACTGTATGCGTGGCACACGGTTTTACATATTGACCAATGCTATTTGTCGTCATAGAAACACAACACGGAAACTGGACTTTCATAGTTCCTTCTATTCTGGCTAAAGCAAATGGAATGGTGCTCATGGAGCTTCTGAGTGCAACTCCCTATTTACTTTAATCTGTGGGCTGAAGGGAGAATCTTCCGCTCGGTGTGGTCAAGAATTACACCAGTTGCATTATAATTACTTCTGCATGTGATGGCAGACTTTTTGGACGTAGCGAACCGAAACTTCCCCGGTAAGCGGATGTCTCTTAATGTACTTCTGACGTTTAGTTAATACTTTTTGTTGGACTAATGTTATGACAAATATGTGACTCACACATAAGTGGGAAGTTACTCGTGCTATAACAAAACACCGACTTCAAAACGAAGAGAGCAACAAGCGGGAATCATCTGATGTGACAGTGGCCAAAATAAACCCGTGTATTTATACGAAGTTGTACAATAGTTACCTATGTTCTAGCATACAAACAGTAAACCACGGAGTTAGATTACGGAAAAAGGGCGAACATGTAAAGGAAAAAGAACGTCAGCTGTGATGTTCTCGCGAACCACTCCAAACTGATGGAGGTAATAAGGCCGACGGCATCACAATATGGCTGATTTGGTATGCACTTTTATCTGTGCTGGCGTGAAAATCTAGTTAGAAGGACGACTATGGTTTTCAACCAGTCTTTTGCTCAATAACTTGACCGGAAGGTTGTGGTGGATGGCATGAGACTGTTGAACAAGTCACTATAAATTTGGATAGCCAAGTGAAACAACCTGGTATGAGGAAATTTGGCCAATCCCAATGTGCTCAAACCACTACAATTTAGGACGGATCCAGTCGCTTCCCCATAACATTGTTTCTGAGACTCACTGACCATGCTCGTATTGTTGCACAAACATTCAATTCCCCAAAATGGACTTAATGGCACCATTCATATGTGTTGAGTGGAGTCGGCTGCCTCTGTAGCTGTTAAGTCCCATTAGGCTTGGCCTATCGCATCGTTATTGACGTTTCTTGTAGCTACTGAATCCACCGACGAGCTTCACTGGCGCACTTTCGCAAACCCACAACCTACAAAATCGTCGAACTTGTATCGAGATTGTCTTGGTGAATATCTGGAGGGATAGGCACCTGCTTCTGAATGTGGCAGGGCGAAATTCAGAAGCAGTGTAAAAAGGACCCAATCGTTTCTAGAATCAGTGGCATTAGAACAAGTGAACAGCAGACGAGCAATGTTTCCTGCGTGTGATCCTACGGCAATTTGCAACACGATATTAATTAACTAAAAAATGGAAATGGAAATTTTCTCGACGGCACACTACTCCTACGGTTGTTGAAAACTCTCCGATAGTCCACGACCATTCTCGCTTTTCTAGGGGATCATCAGGTAAGCACATTTTCCGAAGTTCCTTCAACTTTATGCTCTACTTGAACCTAAAAATTTCGCCATTCGCGAAATACACTCACTTTCGAACTAATTTGGTTGCACGAGATTCAGCTGGGATTCTGCAGAGAGTAGTTTACTGTTTGGCATTAAGTTGCGCAATATCCCATTTGCAAATGTTAAAGATTAGGTCAGATCCAATCATTGTAGAATCGGTTTACGCCTGATTCCAGACAGTTGTTTTTCGGTGTCCGTAATAGCCTTTGCGCATGGAGATCAGGTTTGGGCATCCGAATGGGTATCACCAAGAAGACAGCAAGCAGTCGAGCTCACGAGAACGTCCAGTGATTTGCCGGGACCTGGGATATGAACTTTGATAGAAATGACCTTATGATTAGAACCAATCAGCTGCGCCTGAACTGAGTTGGTATTTGGTTTTTTAACTCCACGGACTAACCCAACTGGGTAGTGTTTACGGATTTCATCAGACAATTGACTTGCTGTATGACCAGAGCACGATAAATTCAAATAAGTACACACGAAAGCTGATTATAAGTCGGGTAGATTGTCCCTTGGCTGAATAAGCAGAACATATTTAGACCAAAAGATCACCGTAAATTCGCTGCTACATAGGTCACTCCGATGTATGTTTGAAGCCTCCATGATACCAGCTCGGCCATGGGGCCATATTTCAAGCTAAAAAGCCCGCAGTTCGCGGCGCTAATGTTCAAGTTTTAGAACAATCAAGTACCTCGTTTTGAAACGCCGCAACTGATATCATAACATTTCAGGTACTTTAATCATCCGTTTGCATACACGGTCAAATGTCATGCAAATATCACGAAATTAGGATGCAGACACCAAAACAATGGAATTAGGCGAAATTGTAACGTTTCAGATCACCTTAGGAGTCATACGTTGGAAGGGGACAGGGAATCGATTTTCAGCAATAAAGCTTTCCCTTGAATTCGCGAAGCTCCAGCAAAATCGTGAACGGGGTGATCTATATGATAAGACGATGTACGTACACTCTGGACAGCCGTAAAAATAATACAGGCGCCAAATAAAACATGTGCGATGAGTGGTCGGGGCTCATATTTGGTCTAACTTTACAGCTGCATTCAAAGCTCAAACCAACTTGTGCAGTAGGTAGAGTTAAGTCTGTTCCAAGGTATTCGTTCAAAAAAAACTACGTTGTCTGTTTTCAACGTTTTCAAGTGATCAGCAAGAAAATCAAACTGAAGATGTAGATAAGTCTTCAGCATCGTGTATACATATACAAAATACCTAGAGACAACGGAATCATACTTACAGGAATGACCTAGCGACATTAGATAAGGTGCCATCAAGCGAGGTGTAAAATTGGAAGACGGAAAAGCCAATGATTTTCTGAAATCCTACCACAATGGGTAACCAAAAGAAAAAGAAATCGTTCAGCCCCCTCTTTTAGAATACGTAACTAAAAGAGCAAAACCTCAAATGTTGGTCGACGATAGGCGTAGTGCCGCTCACGCACTTGATGTAGTCGATGCATTCATGCCTGTTCGAAGGTTAGCCGTGTTACGAAGAGCATCACGATTATGATCTTGTGCTTCAAACCGTAAGCCAGGTAGATTTCTGAATATAGGTGCGACTGATCAGCTCCACATCTGTAGAACACGCTCCTGCTCGCAAACGACTACAAACAACCTAGTCAATGCAGCACACGGAAATTCACCTTTTCAGAATGCTGACCTGGCAGCTCGATGGTGCTTCAAAGCAGAAAGTCCTGTTGGCAGATCAGAAACAGATAGGAGGTCAGAACTCACAGGACGTGGCTAGAGTGAAAGGCAGTTACAGGTGCGTGGCCAGTCAAACTGCTTCTGAAAATGCTCCACTCAGCGATATGAACGCTGGTTTTTACCATATATTGGATTGTCAAGATTATCCTTGATTGACTCACTCTGATCCGTTAGGATCATTTTTGGTAGCCAGTGGTTGGCCACGTGATGCAGTACCACTCAAGTGATCGCCGTCGTGCGTTGATTTAGTACGGCTGCCGCCTCGACAGGTGCTCTGTCATTATTACGATATATTGATTTCCGCTGGTTGTCACCGGAAAAGGGCCCATTACGTCAACGGACCATAACTCGCCTATCTCTGATACGGGGATGGGTTCCATGAGATGAATTGCCCCTGTTGTATCTCTTTTCATCAGTTGGCACCGCTTACAGGCCACCACATAATACATTACCTCACTTCTCATCCCGGGCCAGTGGACCCTCTGCCGAAGTAAGTCGTATGTCTTGGTGCACCCTGTGTGTGCCATCTCGTGGCATTGGACGATCAGCTTCCGTCACAAGACGCGAGGTATCGTCCAGCTTTAACACCTTTTCGGTGCCATGCCACCCGAGGTATCAGGGGCAGCACATCAGAATCGGTGGTGTTCGAGAACATTATGCAGGCTTCATTCAGACTCAGCCTATCGAAGTGACTCTGGAACGTTTCCAATTATTTGTCTCCCTCTCCGTTCTCAATACTCCTTCCATCCAACAAGGCGGCTGCAACCTTCCGTGACACAGGATCATGCCGCTGGAGTTGTGTTAACCTTCCGGGATCCAGTTCGATGACGAGGCTATTGGCACCAATCATAATCTTCGGGGCCTCATCTCCAGACTCTGGTCTTGACAGCCAGGTGGTTCCCCTTCCCTGGCACGTGTCGGATCGTGAAGTCGTATTCTCGTAACCGGATTGCCCAGCCAACTAGCTTTCCGCGAGGATCTCTGCTGGTCCTGATCCACTCTAGGAGTTTGTGATCGGTCTCGACATGAAATCTTTGACCCAGCAAGTATGGCCTCTACTTATCCAGGACCCAGACAATCGCTAAACAATCTTTCTTAATAGTTGAGTACCTCTGCTCAGCATTAGTTAGGACGCGACTGGCATATTCGATGACCCCATTCCCCTGATTTAGGACAGCACCGATACCGCGGTCACTAGCGTCCGCTGCAACAGTAAACATCTCTCCGACCCTGGGCAGTTCGGTGCAGCATCCGCGCTCTGACACCTTCGAAGGACTCATGCGCTTCTCTTGTCCATTCGAAGTTCCGATTTTGATGCAAGTCGTACAGTGGAGTAACAACCGTGTTGAAATTCTTGACAAACCGGCTGTAGTATGCTGCTCGTCCGAGAAACTGAAATAGGGACCGCTTCGAATTGGAGACTGCACAGCCCTGGATCTTTGCCAGTTTTTCTGGAAGTGGGCCAACCTCTCCGTGACCCACTTTATGCCCGAGAAGTGTTGCCGAACTTCGAGCGAGTTGTGTCGTGGCTTCATTTATCCGTAGGCCGATACTAATAATCTTTCAGCTGTAAAAACCCTTCGCCGCGAAGTCGTTTATCAGCAAACACCAACTAAGCAGTTACAAGCTCTTGGACAGGAAAATAAACGTCTCATATGCACATAGTTTTCAAAAACTGAACATTCTCACGCGTCGTTTTGAACTTTCATGGATATTCATTGACTATCACGCAATTGTAAACGAACACTGTAAAGCAGTTCCACAAGTTCCGTAACAAACTTCACCTTCCACTAGACGCGGAGCGGAGCTTCGAGAAGACCACAGACTACTCTAATGCCTCATCAGTAGTACCCGCCATTCCGCAACGATGAACTCAAATACTAGCTTTCCCCTGCACGCACAGCCTGTCTCCCACGAGCTTTGTTAACTTTGTTCATCCACTTTGAAGTAATGATCTATTTATCCCAAAATACAACCGAACCTTCTGACCCCGCGACCTACGGCCGTACCTGCCAATGGTCCTCGCTACACGGGGGCCGCTACTCCTCGCTTTTGTCTACTTACTCCCTTCAATCTTGTCAACTTCAGCGTCCGAAAGTTAATGAACACATACCAACAGGTTGATTCAGCACGACCTTTAGACACTTGAAGTTGACGTACGTTGCCTGTCAGAGACACATTCATATCACGACAGAACATTGACTTACCTGGCTACTTCAAGTACTGCGTCCTTCTGGAAACTGACTAGTCAGAGTGATGTGGATATTGCTCTGAATGAAAGAGCTGAGGCTGCGTTTTTGGACTAGATTCCAGCCAACAGTCGTCATTTACGCAGTGTTATCGCTCAGTGGTTGGAGCGCGAATTTATTGACCGGAAGGTCCGTGGTTCGAACCCGACCAATGCCTCTCGACTTCCGCTGTCTAGGCTTGGACAACCTGGCGGTATCCCAGACCTCGTGCTTCCTGTGGGCGGCTCGGTAGCTAGGCACCGAAAAGCTGTTGCAGCTGAAGGATTTAGTTAAGCGCTACTGTAGAACGCTACCCCAAAAACCACGCACCGCTCAACAATTTTGCCTACGTACCCAATGACTACGGTTCCAAAATAAAAATGAGCTGTCAGCGCCTGCATAACCTGTCTCGCAGAGTACCCAGGTAAGGTATCGTGATTTCTGCAGGTGATATAAATGCACTTCGTAGGACGCTTGGGACAAGCGCGTTTGAGAGATTCTTCAACGATACTATGCGACCGTACAACGGAGTCAGATTTTTCAGCTTACGCTGAGAACAGTGTACTCATCGACAGTACTGACTTCTTGCGGTCGGGACGACGTGCTACTTGAATCTCTCCATCGCAATACATGAATGCGCACAAATAGGTCACATATAGCTGTTAGTTATTTACTGCAAGGTTTTGCCCAGGACTGCCGCTCCCACTGGTCGACCCGTATAGACCGACCATGTAATGTTAATAGCAAAAAATGTTGACTCGAATCAGTGGGCGAAAAAAAAAAATGATTGCTGCTAAGCTAGACCTGAAGAGCCTATCTGATCCTGCTGCAAACACCCCATCAGAACATTTCTGCTAATCACCACGACCTGACAGTTCCCAACTACATTAGGCATAGCTGAGATCCACGATTTATTCAGCTGGCCTAGCTAGTTGCGGCCAGACTAAGCGCAGAAAAGCGCGTTGGACATCTACGGACTCTCTCCAGCTGATCGATGAGCGTATTGACCTACCGGCACATGGTGCACCCAACGAAGCATACTTAAGATTAGGGTAATCAGAGAACCGTGGTGGCGCCAGCGTCCACACGCGATGGAAGCTGTTGTTGAATCCGGAAGCTTTCAGACGCTGTTCCAACTTATACGTGAAACGGGGGTTAACGGACAAGCCCTCAGTGAAACTTCTCGCGGCGGAGACGATGTATTCACTTACAATCTAAACCGACTACGTCGCTGGGTGGAACATTTTTAGTCGCAGCTGAAAGGACCACCAATATCGTTGCCACCGCAACATACAGCAAGGCTCCCACATTGGCCAAATTTCGGAGTAGGTCAGCCGACTGCGCTGAAGCGACATAAAGCACCGGGTCCTGATGAACTCCCACCAGCTTTATTCGAAGGCGATAGCTAGATTTTAAGCTCCCGGTAGATATCGCAGCGGTTCCCTTCTTCAATGGAGTCTAACAGAATTGCCCCATATCCCCTCTCCTACCTAACTATGCAGCGCATATATGACACAAATCGGTAGGAGGCTACACTGCAAATAATGGGGTGGAGCTGTCCCCAGGTTGTCCAACAGCGCGAGCCGCCCAGCGATCGACGTCTCCTTGTGGGATGTCCTTTGCACTATCCAAGCGTAAAGTGATCTCCCAGGAATGATAAGAGCTGCTTCCTAAGACCACACTAAGAAGCGAAATCTTGGGAAAAGTTTACAGTCTCATAAACTTGCCAAGTTGCACACCTGGCGAAGTGCGGAACGAAGCTCCTCCACGATTAGTTCTACATTTGCCAACTTCCGACGCCTTTGGCGTCTTTGGTTGAAGGGTGAGTTTTCAACACCTCTGTGCGAACCGGCCTGCCATGTTTGCGAAACGTAAAAATGATAATAAAAAGATCATTCAGCTGTAGCACCCTTTCGGTGCCTAGCTGCCATGCCACCAGAAGGAAGCACGAGGGCTGGGATATTGCCAGGTTACCCAAGCCTAAACAGGGAAAGTCGAGAGGCAGAGGTGGGGTTCGAACCACGGACGTTCCGGTCAGTAAATTCGCGCCCTAACCACTGAGCCAATCGAATCGACTACGTTGCGAAACGCAGTCGATTCGACTGGCTCATGAAAGCACACAAATCGTTCGTGAACGATGGTTGTTGGGAACTAAGTAATGTGAAAGAATTACCGGGATAAGGCAGACTAAAAGGGCGTTGGTAACCTCGGACATGTCACTAAACTGCGCAGGGTGTCCTAGAAAGGTGCTTCGTTGCGCAGTCTTCCAGATGTTTACAGCCATGTAACGCACTCTATGGATCATGGCATTCGCATCAAGATCTAATGAAGACTGACTACATGACATAGATGCACATGCATACCCATTTTGTTTAGTCGATGTAGTACAGACGATTGGGTCACCGTTGGTCATTAGCCGCCATGCAAGCAGAGAGAAGGACCCTAAACTGTCTGGAACCCTCTAGTATCACGAGCGAAAGAAGGCATTTCGTGCTTCTCAACTTCAGATCACCCAAGGGTAACCATTCCAATAGCTAACTCTTCGTAGAAAAAGAACTTCGTGCGATGCGCTTGTCCTAATAAGTCGGCGAGGTAATCTGAAAAAATTGCCCACGTTGGAAACTGCCGACATTGCTAACTTTTCGGTGGGCAAAAAAGATAGGCTTGACCAATGCGACTAACAAGCGGCTAACAATTCATAGCATGGAAAATCCTGAAACGGGGTATCCAAGATGTGGGGAATACTGACGGAGCTGACGAACCAGTGTCTCTGCACAGAGCAATTCGAATGACGGAAAACTTCAAGTCCTGCGTAACAGTTCCACAGAAGATATGCTTGGTATTGAAGGAATAGCTAATTCGTCCGATGAACGGTTTGAGCAGCGGATCACTACCAACACATGCTGCAATTTCAAGCACGAAGCCCACGAAACCGTAGTGATAGTTTGTGTAGGTCGCGCAGAAGCAACGACTTTGCCAAGAACCTTTCGCGTCTCAGAAGTTAACAAACGAGCAAAATAGTCTTAATTCGTCCAGCGGATGGCAAATTCCTCTGGCAATTGTGACTCACTTGAAAACGGTAGGTAGTTGAGATAAGCTCACTGCAGGGTCCGACGGCACGACCGGTCGGGAAATTGAGTTGGTTTAGGAAATAGAACCCAAACATGTTAAGGAAACCAACGAAAATGAAGAACCAAAGCTTTTGCAATTAATTTCCATGTCCCTGAGCGGCAAACAACTTCCGAACTACAGAGTATAACCATTTTGCTATTAGTCGATAGTCTACCGGGCTATGTTTTAAACGAAGACCTCGACGAGGCTCTACTCCGACATGAAAGCAAGGGACATAGAAGGGAGCTCACGAGTTCACTCTCCATAAGTCTCCACAAACCGTAAGAGAACTGGAAAATTTGTACCTGTAAACTTGTTGGCTATCCGCGAGTCACTGATCTCTTAAAAAAGATGTTCTGGTGGCCAGTGAAGCGTTCGCCATCTAGCCCGACCAGTTTCGTTTACGGGGTTAGAGCAGTGGGACGAGATTCACAGGTATCTGCTCCAATGGCCGGGACCTTATTATGTATCAGCACAACCTACTGCGGTTGATGCCAACCTGACAGCGTGCCGGAAAAGTCCGTCACTAGAATTGGCCTTGTCCAACCTAAACTTGTTAACGCCTGGAAGTATACCGACCTCGTGGCAGGCTAAAAACTCATGATCCCACTTGTGACAGCCTTAGGGATGATACACGTCGGACACAATAGCTGCACAATACACCTACCAATTTAGACAAAGCGACAATCAGTGGAACCGACGCTATACCCACTGGACACACCCACTGTTCCATCCCGACATTATCCCAAGTCTCTTGTCTAAGTGTAAGCTGGATCTTCAATGCATCAGTAATTACTCTGAAAATTTGGTCACACTGAATGTAATTGGTAAGGCCTCAAAATATGGGAAACAGCCAGTTGACTTCTGGGCTCCGAGCGGCAATAACGGGGCCACGTAAAACATGCCTACACTGCACTGCGTAAGACAGATTTTCGAGTGCAAGCCAGAGAGTTCTGACCTCCGCCGGTGGAAGCATTATCTACTAGGTATCAGCGAAACGTGTAAGTGTCGGTTAAAATGTGTCTGCCGGTTACCTCGCCACCGGCAGAGGCAACGCACATAAGGAACAAACTAAACTGCCCAAATCATCTTCAACCTCATCGCCCTTTTCGAATCTAAACCAGCAGGAAATTGGCACACCAGACAAGCTCGCCGTGTTGAGTAGGTGGCGGCATGCTTGCCACTAGGGCCGATCGCGGCACGTTCTGCAGCAACGCGCAAGAACTGTTGTAGTGTTGCGAAGGGTGCAACGTCTCAAACTCGTACTAGATAAATTGTTTGATTACAGGACCTGAAGGGGCGTCTCTTTACACCTCTTACTCGCAATGCAACAAAGCACTCGTGTGACGTGTGTCGCTCTACTCACAGCCAGCTGCAAGCAATTGTAACAACCAGAGAAGAGACCTTTCCAAAAATGGCTTTTTACTTTTAATAGGGCGCCGCGCTAGCGATCACAACGGTCATCGAGAGCAACGAAGATCGTTCGCATTAAAGAATATATTCCCACTTATGGTCAAGACATCGTCAGCCACTAAGAAAAGTAATGCTAAAAGTGGAACTAGACTTCCGTTGTCCAGTGTACTGCGAGACTCTAGGCGGCCGGTTTGCTGCCCAGCCTGTAGTAGACGTAGACATCTTTGAATTTGTCGAAACCGGCCAAGACACCGCCACCTGCAACACCGCGAAGAATGTTGGCCATTGCACCTTTCATCATTGACATGAAGCCCTCGTTACGCAGGATCTGAGTTGCGCAATCGATCGAACTCTTATACTTCACGGCCTGTCCTAAAATGAACAATAATGTGCTGTAAAAGCTAATTACTAACCGGAAGTCATCATCATGCGTCGTCGAATGGTGTCGATCGGATAGGAGATTAGCCCCGCGGTAACCGTGACACCGTATCCGAGACAGAAGCTGATAAGCACACCGGCGTCTTCACCAAGTGCGAGGGGTTTGATTGTATCGTATAGCCCAAAATAGAAACCTCGGTAGACAATAATACCAACGCAGGAGATAACGAAACCGCGATACAACCCAACGATACCATCACTCTTAAATGTTTTTCTACAAACGGATAAGCAATTTAGTCAGGAACTTACGAATATACATCAATCAGGCCGTTGAATTCTCGGGATCCGCCTTTTTTCATGGACTTGGCGTCATTAGCCAACCGCGTTCGAGCATAATCCAGTGAATACACGAACACGAGTGACATGGCACCAGCAGCCCCGCCGCTGACAACATTTTTATAGAAAGATATCCAATAAGGATCATCCTTCCTGGGGTTGAAAAGCTTCTTCACCTTGTCCTTGAAGGCGAAATTCAGTGCCTGCGTTGGAAAGTACCGAAGGCAGTTTGGCAAGTTCCCCCGCCAAAAGGGCAGAATACCTAAGAAATAATGAAGTCACCCATGCAACCCACCTTCATGCTTGAAGGTGTGTACTGTGCAATCGATCACCCCACGGTACGGCCGATCAAGGCGACCCTGCTTGATCATCTCATCCTGGTTCTGGATGAGAAGCTTTACACGTTCTATTGGAGCCGCTGCCGTCTTAGCTATTACAGCGGCTGCTCCACTGAGCAAAAAATTCTCTGCAAAACTGAGGCCTTTGACATCCTTTCCTCCTTCACCCATCTTGACCTGGGGAAACTAACGCGCCAAGCTGGGAA
>SJOL01012137.1:0-11055 GCA_004794785.1 Opisthorchis felineus | reverse complement strand
CACTGATGGTATTATCTGGACCGGTCATCAAAAATTGCCAACCTTCTTTCTAGGTGATATAAAGAGCACATTCGACCATGGGGTCATTAGGATTGGTTGGACAAAAGAAAGCACCTTTATTTACCTCATTTTGTCAATTTACTCAACTCGCCGTTAGTTCAAATATGTTTCATACCGAATCCCCTTCATAGGATACATGCGCTCAAAAGCAATTATTTCATACTATGTTGTATCGTTCTGGATGTTGTCAGCATCCAAATGTTCAAGTCAAACGATGTCTTTCAATCCGCCGTCAAAGCGTAATCATTCTCGGAAAAAAATTATCTAACCCTATTTGGAATACCACATTGAGGTCATCCGAACGGTCGCATCTAAATATTTCCGCTCCGAAGGAGGTCGATGGGAAGAAGCGTGCTTACGCTGAACTACCAATTCCAGCTGATGTGCCCAAGCACTTTGTTTGAAATAATGACGAGGATATCCCCTTACAGTCGCATGTGCCTACAAACGCAACCATGCAAAATAACTCCAACTTAGTCGTCCGACTTTGTATTGAATATGCACAAGGCCGTTAACATAGCATATATAGAGATATTTGTGTGAGGATATAATTGTATCTGTGATCATTTCCTCTATCGCTTTCAGTTATCGAGGTGGACAGCCTGCTGTCGGAGTATGCTCTTTTGTGTTAGTCACAACTGTATTTACGAACATGATTGTAAAATATCAAACATACTTCCCGCTTCATATTTCGATGGTCCCTTAGCTGCACTTCATTCTGCACTCCGGCACTTGGTTAAAACCGAGCTCTGGAAAATTCGCAGTCAGCATGAACCTTACCTCAGCTTTACATCCAGGAGCCTGTTGTGAGTCCTCGCCGTGACAAGCCTCTTGACTTGCGCTGTGAAATTAAAGAGCATTGCTTCCCCGTTATTTCGTTTTTGCCCTTCCGGTGAAGGAAAGACGATGATCGACAGGAACACATGTTTCGACGCGGGAAGCCTGCATTTGAAACGGCATGTAGCAGCAGAATTAATGGTCTCACAGAGCGGTGTGAAGAATTTCTTGATCGAAATAAAACTGTACCACATTGCTGTTATCGTAATTCAGGACGTCTTTGAGATTCACTTATCGCTTCAAAATTGAATTTAATAATGACACTCACTCTCATTCAGCCCATGCTTATGGATTTGCTTGACTATGTCAGTGGACGCACTGTTAACAGACGGTATGTACATGTTCGTTTCGCAGATTTCTGTGAAAATGCGCCGGCGGAAGATAACCTTGCAATAGTGCACATCTGAACAGCACACTGATTCAGCTGAATGACGCAACATGTGGTAGTCCCCAGGGCTAGCCGATAAACACGGCTGCCGTCAAGTCCAGGAATTGGTCCTTCACTTCCCAAGTTTTCAGCAGTGGAATGGCTTGTCACGTAAAAATATTCCGTAGTTCGAATCAGATATCGAACACAATGCACTGAAGGATACTAGGTTTTCTGCTGTCAAATTTCTATGCGCGAGAGTAAAATGTTGCTGACTTTACACTAAGTAACTATTGACCCAAGATATAAGGAACCGTATGAATATGATAACAACCCAAGAAAAACGGGTTACTACTACGTTTTGAGTTTTTCATCAAAATTATTAGCGGGGTCGGAATGACATTACAGATGGTCTTGTTAATTAGGCCTCTAAAGAATGGCCATCAACTCAAGCAGAAGCCTCATTAATACTCCAGCGAAAAACAAACAGGCAGTGGTCTTCTAATACCACCGTGACAATGAGCGGTTTTGACTTTGGTCTACCTGAGAAGTTGATCAATAAATTAAGACTGCGTGTTTCCATACCATCAGGACCAAATATATGTAACAAGCAACGACGGCGGGCCGACCCAGGCAAAATTCCCTTTTGATGAGCGTTATCAACTTATATTTGTCGCCGATGCGTATAGTGAAATTTGTGACAGCCCACAATCATTGTGAATATAAATCTTTGTCACAAATCATACTAAGTGAGCAGCTCCACTAGGCCATGCGTAATTGCGTCAGTTTATCCCGTTTCATTATGTATTGAGTGCGTATGAAGTACACTGAGCTGTATCAATTGGTATCCATGGGTCATTTTCCATCGAGATATTATATACTGCCGGTCTTGCCAACCATACTTAAGTTGTACTTTGGCGAATAGCTGACAGCAATTGACTATGGGCAATCTCCTGTAAATAGCATCGTTCTTATCTGATCTAAGACAACTGGCAGACGGCACAGTTTCGTTTTGATATTTTAGCTTTGTAGTCTGCCAATCACGACCCAGTAGAATCGTCATGTGTTTGTTAGAAGAAAAAGCCTGGAAGATTTGATGAAGTGAATGTGATCAAACCACAATTTGTTCGTCATGCTTTTCCTGGTATGAGCTGGATATGCAGTGGTCGAAAAAGTAGTGCATTAGCTTCCTTGGATCACCAGGCTCAACACGTGATTTATTAGTCCGCAGGAAACATAATTTCTATGATAAATAGGTTTTTTACATGATGATTTTATTCCTTCACCACAAGACCACCGCAATCAGCCGCACAATGTTATGCGTGCGGTAATGACCACCGGTGAAATTTTAGCAAAATGGTCACCCAAAAACTCAAAACTTTTATGAAATGCAATTATATTAACTGGCTTACAGCACAAGCTGCTCGCCGTAGGTGTGCTGTGAATAGTAAGTCCCTGAATGCCCTCACTAATGAGTAACCTGAGCGATCACTCTGCATCCAACAGATGAAAATAGCGTCCGTTCGGCTGGGACCTTCAGCATCCACTTAAATCATTGCTACATTATTCAGTCAGTGAGAGACGAATAACTCCGTAGTTCTTACAATTCGGGCTACTAATTTTCGCGGAATAAAAAAAATCTGATGAGTAACAACTAGTAGGCTGGTTCAGTCACTCGTGGGTCAAACAATTAAACAAACATTACGCATTCAAGATTACCGCGCTTTCTGTCGTCAGTTGTCAATTGAAAAATATCAAGCACTTCAAACCAGCTAGTCTTAATCATAAGCCCCAAGGATCCGTAGTGCGAGTGCACAACCTGATTAGCAAAGTGACCAATATGATAACCAATCACGTTCACGACACCCGCATAGTCACGTCAAATGTGACTAAACACGGTCGCAATATTATATGAGCACAAGTAACACGAAGAAATTATGCACACTTATGATATCCCTAGAAGCTAATTGACAAAGAGGGCGAACAAACACACCACCGACGGAGCCAGCAATAAATTATTCTCATGCGATTTATGATTCAGATCGATAACGGTGGAGTTTGTTACTAAGAAGCCCCTCAGGTTATTACGTTTATTTTTGGATTGCTTTTCCGATTTCGGCAGACTTACACTCAGAATTTTTCAGAATTGCTTTCCAAAACAGCTATTATGACCCCTGACAATTTTGCCTTTTTAGCGGTCGCATATAAACCGATTCGAGCCTCCAACAATCACCGCTTTAGTCTTGAAGTGTGGATAGATGGAAATCTCAATCACCTTTTCAGGGTCATACACACATCTAAGCATCCGAAATATATTGCGCCATGCATGATGTGTGGAATGATAACACATGAGTTAGCATACTGACTGTCAGGTTATCAGCCTGCCCAATAGAGCGTGTATATTTAGCGTTGGTCAATTAGTAGTGTTTCCGTGGTGGTTTAATTTATCATCTGGAACTGGCAGTTGGAACAATAACCGCCGATCCAGCAGGGTCGGTTATCCAGTTGTACCATTCACGGAAAACGTACAACCTTCATACTCGAAAGATTGGAATTCAAAACAACTCGTTCTGCATTCTAAATTTCAGGTTTTAAGTGTCTCCGAATGCGCTAAACGTGTGCGTATGCTCCACGGATAATGCAAACGGCTGTCGAATCAAAGTCTGAAACTCTGTGGAGTTTCACTAACTGTTCCACTTTGTTTTAGACTAACCTCAAGGCATGCAAGTATTTCATGTAAGCAGACCAAACGCTTGTATTTCCTCAGCCTCGGAGTAAGCACGAGGTCAACTTGCAATGACCTGACCAACTATTTGTTTGCGTTACACCAAGAGAACACTACATGTGGTGGCTGCGTGAAATACCACGAAACTAAAAACCGACAAGCCTCACTGTAACGTGGTCCGACTGGGCCACTTTTTCTCAGTTTGAGACTTGCCGTAAATGGGCTAAGCTTTCGGACCACCATTTGAATCAAACCCTAGAGCTTTGGCGCTTATCGCAGCGCTTCCATGAACTGCGGCCTAAACCCCGTCAGCAATCAGCAATCGAAATTCTCGTGCTTGCTTTCAATAGTTTCGTGAAGTATGAAGAACACATCAAGTATGATTCGCCGGACATTTCCGTCAATATGTGGATGGATTAGAACACGGATTGAAATCTTCAATAATGTTCCACCGTGGTTTGATTTGTTTGTGCGTTATCAGGTAGGGGCAAGGACAAGTTTGGCGTTATATGCAACAGGGAAAAACTAAACAACGTTGAACTACGTAGCGCGTGCTTGCGCTTCAGTGCTAACTAAATGAATGATGTCTAACATATGATATTATGTTCTATCGATAGCAGCATGTACTGACTTGGAAAGATGTGAGCTATCTAAGTGGGACGTCTGTTCGCATATGGATTATATTTTCATCTCTGTAACTAGATCTTGGATTGTCATGAAACTGGCCATGACATGTACTTTTTAGCCATACTTTGGACAAAACAGTTTGCTGTAGACAGCAGACGCGGTGAACAACATTTGTGGTTCCCAGTGCAAAAAAGTGTATTTAGCGTCCACCGATGTAGGTGGTGGGAACTGCAATAGACCCTCAGGTCGTAGACCACAATAACGGATTCACTACCCATCGGCATTCGTGGCACGGTTTCATTGTGCAAAGTTTACCTCCGATGGCGGCGGTGTCCTCTGCCTCCCAGAGGACACTGTGGGAAATATTGGCGCATCTCCTACCAGAGGCCAGAATCCGTGTACTAGGTTTAAGCCCGGGCTTTGTGGAAACAAGCATTATGCTCACATAGACTCCAGCTACCCTAAAGTTGCATGGGCCAAATGCCGAACAAATCTCCTTATCTTAAGCTCAGCACTGTGGCGTTGAATGCAGTCTGGGTGAAAATTAAAGGGACTACACATCAGTGATCCATATAGCTCTTATCGATTTGACACTAAACCACCTAATGTCATGTTTGATTATCTGATTCATTTGGTTTGAGGGATGACATGACAGCTGGCACGGAGTTCTAAAAAAACTAAGGTAATAATCGGTCTCGATAAATAGATTCCTAATTTTATGTTTTCTACGCGGAAGCCAAAAAAGCGTCACGCGCTTTAACTGAGCAATTTTAAACCAAACTCAAAACATCATGGGCCGACGATTTGTGAGTTCCAGATAACTGCTGCTAGTTTAATATCCATCAAACATGTACGGGTCGTTAGGAGTCTCCCTTTAATTAGTCCATATGAAGAGAATTGCATTCCCAAATGAAAATTAAAGCCGATACTTCTGGTGAAACAAAAATACAAAAATAACGCCGAAGCTTCCGTGATCCCCGAGGGAATCGAGTAAACTTTTGAAATGAACTAAACATTATTCGCTGTGTCATAGCATTTCAAGCAAAATAATACGTCAATTGGAAGTGCACTGGTTAATTTGACTATTCGCAATTGTGCAGCGCTTCAATGTGCCTCCGAAGACTGTCGGCACGACTGAATGTTCTTCCACAGAAGTCACAGCCGTGATTCGCCTCCGTTCCGTGCACGGTCCTTCTGTGCCGGGAAACATCTACACTTCTGCTGAACGTTCTAGAACATTCTTCGCACAACTGTCGCTCCACCCCTTGGTGTGCGGATTCTCGATGCAGTCGCAGACCGTTCCAAGTGCGGAAGCATTTGCCACAATCCGGGCACGGGGAACCATGTACTTCAGATTCGCGAACCTGTTTGCTCGATGTCCTGGAGGGTAAATCGACCTTGTCTGCATGCGTTCGCCGATAGTGCCGAGGAAGTTCACCTGAATGCTTGAAAAATTGTGTACAAAAGTCACATTGTAAATCTCGGTTGCTTAAGTGCGTCCTTTGATGTTCTAATTCTTTCGAAAGGAATGAGAAACATTTGGCACATTCTGGACATCGAAAGTCTGCTTTGCGTCCAGCAAATAGCAAAGGATTATGCAAGCAAGACACCTGCATGGTCTTGTTTTTGCGTTTCGCTTGAAGCCGCGCTGACCAGGCGCACTGAAACCTGCCACCCTGTGGTTGCTCACAAGACATTATCTCACCATTTCTCATCTGAGCTGGCGAATTTGCAATGTGTTGATTATCTGATTAAATAAAGCAAAACATCATTATTTCAATGAATTTTTTATGCATTTCTCGTCGACAGGGACGTATGCACCCTAGTGTGCAAGTTTCACAACGCCCTCCAGAAATGCTTCTAATTTGGTGGCTTTCAGCAGTCCACCAACAAGAGTATCTCTCGGCCTCAATTTCAAGAAGATATTTTCATTTTTGCTCAGCTGGTAGACATATCATGGAACTGACGCAGTCTCGTGTTGTAATCGACTCGACTCAACCATTCATTAAAGTTTTCCGTATACCAAGATTACTTGTCAACATGACCACAAACCATTCGCCTAATCAACCACCCCCTATGCTTGATTCCTATGGATCGATCACCAAGACCACATGAGCAGAATTGTGGGTAAAAAACTGCCGCCATACAAACAAATCAGTTCCCGGAGTAAAATGTGCTTGTGATTTATCGAGAAACTCTAACCGCAATTCATTGTGCGTCTAGTAATCAACTCAGATTATAACGGAACTAATTATCTCGAAATTTGAATCTCCCCAGACCAATCAGTTGCGCCTATTCGACCGATATATTCACGGGGTTCTCAAACAGTAGTTTTCGGATTTGGATTTGTAGGAATGAATTTCACACGTGGATGGCTTTCTCCAAAGTTATCTCAGAAAACTAATGGCTTCCTGTGATTCACGCAATTCGAATATAGACCAGTGTAAAATATGGTAGCAGTGTTCTACAATTAAATAGTGCTTTGATAACAAAAATGAAGCGAATTCTTACGAGTCGATTGATGCAGACGTTTTAGCGATATGGACTAAGTAGATAATAGTTATCTGATACCCAAGATGCGGCGTCAACCGCAAAACGTGATCAGCCACGTGAAAACACGTCGACTGACTGCCAGGAATGTTTAAATTTCGTTCCATCCACATAAATCGGTCTTCTAGGGTCAAACATTTACACCTTCACACAATGCACAATAAGTCTCCACCTCCTGATGAACTATAAAAACACGTGGGTGACTACGGTAATAGGTAAACGTCACCTAACGCCACAATGGGGTGGATCCACGAGCTCCACGAAACGATTTATCACAAAACAGGCAGCCTTTTGCTGAGTGCCAACAAACGGTGCCTACTGGTTCGGTACAGTTGAAGATTACCCTGGTTCTTTATTGGGCTGCAAGAATATGCTATCTCGGCAAACGATGTCGTTACCATCTGTCCACAGTGATGGGCAAGGCTGAATCATTTAGCTGTGAAATAACTGACACACTCTCTGGAGGTTGGTTCTTGGAGTATGAACAGATTTGACGCAGTAAATTAAATGCAAATTCCAGGATCCCAAAGACAACTTGGAGTAAAAATACGTGTATTTTTTTGGATGCCGAATAATCGTTCATTACGTTTCAAGTTCTTTGGAATTATTGGGATGATGTTCACTAAGAATATTCATGGTGGATTTCCGTAGATCTCCACTGCTGTTTCATACTTACTTTAATCTGATACAATTCATAACATTTTATTTGGTGAAATTAATTCTTGCCAGAGACCAGCTTTCACACTAAGTGTTCACTGTTACCTGCACGACGATCAATATAGCACAACTGTGTTATGCCCAGTCTCCTAAATTCAATTGCCAGTAAACCAAGTATGAAACAATATTGTAGTTTTTGGCGCACCAGCGTGCATTGATTTCACGTACAATGTGAAATCGGCATTGAAACTACCCACATGTCTCCAAACTGCCAACCTTTTGAACAAACAATATTTCACAGAACGATTAAAAATCCCATGAGCGAATTTCCCCCCCTTGTGCACCCGCTCAACAAATGTCCGTGAGATGTGGATGTCCTGACTGAAGTATGAGTGGCGGTGTTAATGAGGTCCAAGGGCAAGCTAGTCGCACTGCTGATTGGCGACTCATATCCCAAGTGATTTGTAATCATCCCACTAACCAGGATATCGTTGGATCCAAACTCTTTGAATTACGTGAAATGATAATCGGCATTGAATCATAGTGAAGATGAAACAACTCCCTGGTTCTTCTCGGCTATTCTGAATAGATTAGCCTCACATACCGGGTGAGTTGACTATCCGAATGAAGTAAGTCAGAATGGGAGTTGGGACCTTTGGACAAAGTTGACCAGCATGATGTCCGTGATATTTTCCATCCATTGATAATCAACTAGTAGCAGAGAACCGGATAATCCTGAATGCACAATGCGACAAATTGCTTGACCTACGGGGTGATTGACTTAGCTCACTACTGATGAGTTACTGTCCACGCCAAGAATACGCTGGGCAATCTGCATCCACATAGGACAATTGGGAAGTACAAATGTTAGCTCACAGAATTTCTGAGACCTTTTGCATGGCCATCGATGGTCACATTACACTGGCGAATATTAACGCCAGCTGAGCATGGTATGGTTGATCACGTTGGAATATCGGTTAGAAATATGTATCTGTGTTTGACAATATCCATACTCAATTCAAAACCTCTTATAACCATGGAAAGTGTTTCGCTTGAGTACCAAAATAGAGTAGTTTGGAGTAACCCGGTGGAGTACGTGGCCCAATGAATTCTTGGCGTTCCGTGCGTTTCGATGAACACTGTTCATTTCAGTCGTTGTTTTGAGACGTTTGCGGACAATATTGTAGCAGTCAGGAAACAGTGATAGGCTATATGACTGTGGATGATGCCTTTTGTTCAACACAGCCAACGGGTTCATAGACCAAGAAACCCTTTAATAATGCAGTACTTTTTATCACATTTGCGTGTCAGATCCCTTAGAAGCCTTACCATCTAACAATGACTGTCCGATTCTAGTGGCTCGGATTTTTCAAACTACCAAGATACAAAGTCAAAACAAGCCCGTCTAACCTGAAAACTGTCCCAGGCCAGTCAAAAGTTGATTCTGTTTAGCACATTTATAATGCTGGATGACTAACATACGGGGCGTAATTTGCAAACAAACCATTCAACTCGGCGACTGAAATAAACGTTAAATCTATGTATACTTTACATTCACTTCCGAAAAAATGTCCAAAACACGTATGAATTGCGATATCCACAATTGCGACAAAATTTGGCAAAAAAAAGACAAATTCGAAAGTAAGGATAGGCGATTCGTATGCGGTGCTTACTAGATACCATTATTCCGACAGATCTGATCAGAATTTCATTTATTTTCGTACGTGCTAATCCAGCTTGCCTATGGAACATTTGGCATGCAGGAAAATTGGAGCGCTTACGAACCACAGACCCAGTTTCGGTGCCAGATATTTCCAAAAACTTATGCAGCTTCTTCTTCGGAGTTCGCAGCTACCCTTTTCATTTTCATATTCTAGCAGTTAACGGATCAAAAAGCGTGTAATTGGGTTGCAATACGTCTGTCGATTACGATATCTTCGACCTTATTCCTCTGAGGTACAGTTTTAGAAGACGTTGAAACCGTACAAGGCTCCATAACATTGGCTTCCTTGATGGGCTTACTGGATTCAGCGAGGCCAAATGTAATTGGTTGAAGTCGCTTGAAAAATTGGAGTAGTGACAGATCGCCAAATATGCTCAAATGTGACAAAAAAATTAACACAACAATGGTATCTCCAGTGGAGTTCTAAACATGGTGCCGGATAAAATTGTGTTTGTAAGGAGTCCGCATCAAATTAAAGTGCACTTAGGCCTTTTTCATGTTGGTTTAAAATGGATTAGATACACTGCTTGGTCACATTTTAACGTTGCATAAGAATGAAACCCAAGTATGACCAGGCACTGAAACAGAGTTGCGCTCTTAGGATGCTGCTTGTGATGGTGCCTCGGGAAAACCAGGCTTGAAATCTGAGCTGGGAATGACCTCGGTAGTATATTTCATCTTTCAGTTGCCGTTTGAGCCTCATGAGCTAGTCAATTCACATGGCCCACCAGAGTTAAATTCTACTAAGTTACTTGTGATCAATTGTGGTCTTATTAGAATTTCCCTTTCTGATTCAAACATCAGATCTATAACCTCCGTGGCTTCCTTCGAAAATGCGTCCCGTGAGTTTACGTTGGAAGGACCGGGATAGTTTCATCCATAACATGATTACCCAAATTCGCATAGCGTGAGCCGCAACCTTTATGCTTGCATGACATCCTAGCTCGTCGACTGTCCAAAGTCTAAGACCAAGGGAATGGACTGCTTCCGAGCTCTTGTAGACGATGATTGATCTACAAGTACTTGCTATCTTCACTAAGCACTAGCATTCTATCTCCTGTGGATAGGTTTGCTAAAAGCAATTTGGTGGCACTGACGGATGCCAAGTAAGTTAAACGAAGCCCACATATGCGTTTCCGGAGGTATCCATAGCTACCATCAATCAGGTTCTAACCTGAATAAGAAAAAACCGGTTCCCAATTTCCAAAATTACCCAAAAGAACCAAGTGATCAAACATGAAGCACAGTGTTTTACCGCGGAATACGCCATGTCCTTACACAATTCAACACAATTCAACAGAGTCTTCCAGAAAGTAATGTTACACTACGAAGCCAGTCACGCTGTTCTCAGTGTATGCATTCTTTGTGATAGAAATAGTTAAACTCTCGAGCATTTGTGGCCCGCACATGATGTGCTGTAATTGAAAGCATGAAAAGTAAGTTGATAGCGCTCATCGAAGAATAATTTTCGACGTATGTCTATTTCGCCACCACTGCCGCCTTTTATAT
>SJOL01012105.1:0-12852 GCA_004794785.1 Opisthorchis felineus | reverse complement strand
ATTCAGCACCCAGTCTGGTCCTGCCATCACACTGCCATAAGCGCTGCACTGCCTACACAAATCCAAGAGCCTACGAAAACTACCTGCTTTTGTGAGAGTGACCCTGACGCCATAGTAGCCTTAGGTATGGAGATGGTTGGCGAAGAAAAGCGGGCAGCTGCATTTTGTTCAATTGATTTAGTATTTTTATACTCATATAGGAAGCCGGAAGACCATGGACTTGGACTGTTCGCTGTTGCTCGAAGTTCCGAAATGAGGCTGAGAGTAGAAGGAAAAGCTCCCCCTCGGCTTGGCGGTTGTGTATGATGGTGGTATCTAATAGGATACAAAGTAAAACAAACACTCCGACTTGCTAGGTAGGAAGCGGGCTTGGGCAAATTTCGGTAGGTATAGGTAATCAGTGAGCTTGTGATAACTTAGGTTGGTAGGATCAAATGATAACGACATTGGTAGGTTTATTTTCCTAGTTGTAGGGAGCATGCTAATATGGGCATGATCGGGTCGTTACACTTGAACGTGGTGGGCAACAGCACAACGAGAAGAATGGTGCAACCAACCAGACACGCCAGTTACGTGGAAAGTCATCGTGGTTGTGGGAACCAAAAAACTAGAAAAATGGGGCACGCGGTATGGCTAATTCAATTAGGAGGCCGGTTGACTTGAACTAAAACTGAAAAACCGTTGCTGGCCACGAGTGACCTTGAGCCAGTGTCACAAGAAGCAAAAATGGGGATGGATGTGGAGAAATTCAAAGTGAAGACTAATGGCAATTTGCGTCTCAGGAATATGGTTAACATTGAAACTGAGTAGACTCACTAGTGTCGCTGTTGTCGATAAGACAGGTATGAAGGATATTTTAGATGGGAAAATAATGCTGGTGCATAGGGGCAAACGAACACTGTCAATAAAATTGTTGAACTTGTGGAAGGGGCAGAATGAAATGCAGCGGATAACAGGGGTGGCTAAATCCAAACTAAAGGTTCGGTATGTTAGAACGAATTCGTCCCTAATGCGGTTGGGGTCGGGTGAACAATTTGTTGGTAGTTGCGAGTACAGGTCTGGATGGGCGACAGTAGGAAGAAAATAGTTGCAGGAGTGCCAAGAGACTGATTATGTCAATGTCGTCCCACCATTGCACTGGCATACCTCGGTTTCTGGACAGTCCCGTAGCGGACGTCGAGGTTGCGGCAATCGGACAGGGGATGCGCCTTCCCGTGGAGGCTGAATCTGGTTGAGACGAGAAGATTGACACAGGTAGAGTCAGGCAGATGTAAAATCACGTCTAATTTCGATTTGATTGGAAGACTATGTGGGTGTGAACCGGGGACCAGCCATAATGAATGAATTAATGGATGACCACCGTACGAGGCGTTCGGGGCGGCCACTGCCGAAGTTTGAAGCTTGGGAAGATGGGGGATCGGGGGGAGATAAATAAGGCCTGGTGAGTTGGAGAAGATATCAGATAGGATGGAGTCCATCAAGAGAATAAAACAACTTAAAGTTTATTACAGCCAGGGTGGCGACAACAAGTGGCTAAATGAGATGGGAAATAGATGGATTTATGCTTAGCAGCCTAGCAATCAAGCACCGGCTGGGATTGCCAACACGAAGCTATTGTAGTACGAGAGGAATATATACAAGAACAGTATAAGTATGAAGAGGTGTTGTGAGAAGGGACGGCAAACGCAACGAGGGCTGGTGGGATCGAACCTCGAAAATAATAGGCTGGTTTGTCTGGAGTTTTCTACGCGAGATAGACGGTACCATAATTTGGGATGGATAGTAAATGTAACAGAAAGGGCCGTCACTCCCCAAAGCAATGCTATCAGCTTCAATCAGCAAGTGGTGCATGGCGAAGAAAGTTTATAGGCACTAACGTTGGAGGCTTTAATTGAAGGGTTGCGAACTTCATTGCTGTCTATGTTTATTTCTTTTAAGTGACTACTCCGGGGAGCAGTAGAGAGGAACGCGTGTGTTGTGTTTGGCTGACGAAGTAGCTTCTATGTGGTGTAACCTTAACCAGGACAAAGGTGGCTACAGCTTTGCACGTCGATGTAATCAATGGGTGCCGCAGAGTATCATGAAGGTATCGCATGCACACGTTGACAGATGAATGTTCAGCTTTCTATCATCTGTAGTGTAAAGCGCTGGCAGATAAATGACGCACCAGAGAAAAGTCCAAACCAGCAGCTACAGACAGACAAAAGCCGTGATCTTTTATGGATTTCCTGAATCAAATGCCGGGCTCAGAACCACCGGCAATGAGCGATGCGCCCATGCTACTGGAGAGGTGGCGGGCATACGAACGTACCATGGAGCAACGTAACAGGGAGGCCTTTCCTACAGAGCGCACCCGACCATCACACAAAGTTTTCATCCTTCGTGCATGCTACCAGATCCGCAAGGTGGAAGACTGCCAAGCAGTTCTATTTGCTACCAGCTACCGGATATTTCCCCTGGTAGGGAGAAGGCCGGGCCAGTTAAACAGCTCAGTCAATTTGGACGAGCAAACAGCAGACAGCCATTGGTACAGGTAGGTGACGGAGAAGGCAAATGAAATGGCAGCTATCATTAGGACAATGGAAATAGAACATCGGAATTCAGAGCGAGTGCACTATGGCTAGACGGTGACGGAGCGTTAGTGTGAACTTCTACGTCAAACAGAGGCACTCCGCGATGTTGTATGTGTGTATGTTAAGTGGGCTGTAGAGCCATAGAAGAATTTCATCTATTGCGCATCATCAGACAGACCATATTTTTCGGGGCGTATAATGTGCTCTTGTAATGAAAAACGTTGACTTCTGTATGGTTTATGTTAGTAAGTTAGAGCTAAGCCAAACAAAGCACCAGCCGTTGGACATATATGTCAAAGTGATCCAGGGCTGAGACCTAGCTAGAACGAGGCATGTTGTTCGGGAAGAAGCCAGGCCAGCAACACAACGCACTCAGATCAAGCAGGCATTCAGCAGACCACCGTGGCTTGAAGCAAGTTGAGGAGATAGCAGGATATAGTAACGGGACCTTTTACTTGCCCACTAACCGTATCGTCGTTAAACTGAAATGTATATTGGATCCGATTCATTGTGGAGATCGGGGGATGGTTGAGTAATAAGTAAGGCGGCAGAAGTTTCACAAATAAGGAATTTATCCACGGACTCCGAAAAGGTATGATAGTGTGTCTTATTTCGTAGCTGATCGGGGAGACTGTTCCAAAAGAGGTAGTGGCTTAGGTAAGTAAGCCGGAGGGCGCACTAAGAGGCTGCTGGAAAGACGGAGCTTATAGCGAGAACCTGAGTTTATGTTTGGTCCAGCCTCTGCTGTGAAGGCTTTTTGGTGCAGCAGACGGTGCAGGAGAGTTAGATTTAGCTTAAACACTCTGAGCCATAGTGGTTCAAGACCCCAGCTTACGCAGCGGGAGCGGTGTAGGTTAGAGCTGGACTGTAGAAACAACTTTTTGGTGAATGAGTGCTGGACGCTTTCAAGTGCTTGTCTGCAGCTTTGAGTGTACAGGAAAGGGAATGCATGAAAGGTTTCCAGTATTTATCGCGCGCACTGTTTGAAATTTGTCACCTTTGTGTCTTGAAGATGAAAGGAGTATAACACTAGAAAACAGAGCCTGCGTGCTCGAGCGACCTGAAACCGGACTTGTTGGGGAAATCTAAACGTACAAGAGTTTTCGAGACCAAAGTCTTTGACCTCCGCGGAATACGTTCGCAGTTCGCCATTAACTGTGGATGCATCAACCAGGAGGGAGCAGCGTCAGGAAGTTATTTGAGACTTTGCGGAAGAGAAGCTTAGGCCAGAGGCATTCGACCAATGAATCAGTCAGTCTAAGTCTTGTTGGATGTGATGAAATGCAAGTTTTGCAGAGAGAGAAAATGTATGGACGATTTTAATATCGTCTGCAAAGAGTAAAGCCTTACCATGGGAGACGACGCCAAAGACGTCGCTGACATGCAGTAGGAAGGGGATGAAATCGGCTCGCTCCCTTGAATGACTCCACTAGTGATTGGTAGCACAGATGACTGCTTTTTGTTAATTTGCGTTATTTGTGTTCCATCAGAGAGATAGGAGGTGAACCACTGAAATAAGGTCCCAGTGATGCCAATGGAGCTAAGCTCCCGTAGCAGGGATGCACGAAGGACCTGCTCAAAAGCTTTTTGGATATCTAGGTCAACTGTCACAGTAGAGTGCCCGGCGTCGTAGGATGCTGTGATGGTCTCAAAGAAGTGGAGTTGGCAGCCACTGACGGAGCTCTGAGACGGGAATCCGTACTGCCGGTCATATATGGCACTTTTAGCCTGGGGGATCAGACTTTCAAGGATTCTCATTAAAAGGGGTATGGCGGATCCCCATGTAGTTGAAAGTAGTTTGTCTAGATCCGGATTTGATATGCGGACGGACTACAGATTGCTTCCACCGAGAAGGGACGATTCTAGAGTTTATCGAGTGAGCAGAAAGATTAAGGACAAGGATTTCGATGCATTAACTGCCATGTCCCAGAACACGGGGTGGAAGGCCATCGGCCCCCGGGCGCGAGGGCGTCCTTAAGGGTTTGAAGAAGTGCAGAAACATCAGCTAGCGGAATTGGTCACGTTTTAAAGAGACGGTTGGCTACTTTGATCGTTAGGAGCCAAGAAGTATGCGGCAGGGATTATGGATTTGAGTTTAGGAGGAAGGGGCAAGTAGCAGCTAGCGAAGTAAGCGTTTGGATTGTCTTCTATTAATGTATATATATATATATTATTATACTGACAGGATCTTCGATAGCACAACGTTCTGTGGAAAGCCAACAAGCAATTGAGTAACTGCTTAGGGTACAAAGCTAACGGAACAGTCGGCTGAGTAATTTAGAGTAAGAAGGGGCTCAGAGGGCGGCGATTTCTTATCCGTGCTCGAGAGATACCCGCAGGTAGTCTCGTTCGACTGAGAGCTTATTGATGGGAACTACTAATGAGAAATCGTGAGATTTCCGATATTCCCCGCTCGCCCGGTGTATTTCGGTATCCAAGTTCTTTATTAACTTACCATGGTGAGAGATACCAAGGTGAAAACTATGTGTGGGGGATACAGGGTAAGGATTGATCAAAAGATTGTGATGGATGTCATAGGTGCGCTGTGTATTTGTCGAGACAAAGAAGTAGCTCCAGCCCCGGGAAGCCAGCAAAGATGTAAAAGCTTATAAAACATCTGGAGGGAGGAGATGAGACAAGGAAGGACTCGGAGGAGCAGTCGGGCTATAACTGACTGCGTTGCAAGAAACCATGCAGCGCTCATTTCCTTGGGAGCGTGGACCAACTACAGCCAGATGACCTTTGTTTGAGGAAGTGTAAGCCACGACTGGGGCTACGCACAATTCGGGACAAACACTCCACACCAAGTTGGGCAAGCAGCGAGGAGTAACGAGTAAGGCCCGTGGTGGAAGACCAGGAGATATCCGGTGGGTTGAAGTCACCCAGCACAAATTTAGACGAATAAGGAAGGGCCTGTGCGGTAGAGATAATGTGGGACAAGTCAACAATAGAGAAGAGTAGGGGGCTGGTGGTAGACAGATGCAACCTACTAGTACAGGTCGGTTGGTCAGTTCTGTGGAGATCCAGATGGTCCCCGGAATCCCTTCCTGGATAAAATCTTCAGTGAGGGCTGAACGAAGTTTTAATTTGCAATAGGTGGCACGGTCACCGCTCCTTGATTTCTTTCCGTCAGAACGGTGAATATTATAATCAGGGGTTAGGATAACCCTGTCCGGAGGTTCAACCCAGAGCCATGTTTCATTAACACACCACCCATTAACACCACCCACCAGTTGGGAATAAACATTATTATTATTATTATTATTAAATCAGACTTGGCCGTGCAATGGTGTTAATGGCCCGGAGGTTATGGACTTCAGGCGGTAACGAGCGGGCATTGAACAGCATTATTGACAAGCTCATGGGTGAGCACATAGTACTAAGTAGGAAGTTTCTAGCCTCGCACAGGGTGGAGTTTGGTACTAGAGGAACTTGGTGAGTGGAGATGGGTTAACATGAGGGAGGGTTTACTGGACGTGTGTTGGGAATCAGTGGAGGAGTATTCAGAACTGATGGTAGGTGGGTAAATAGTTGGTCAAAAAAGGTCTGAACTCAAAACGGATGGTGATGTATCAGGCTTGGTATGGGGTAGGGAATGTTCCTGAGGGAAAAGCGCGCAGTTAAATGGAGAATTGTCGGCCGTGTCATCTTCCACATCGTCAGTAGGTGTATTCACGTATTCACGGATTGATACACAAGCTTTAGCCCAAGTTTCCCGGGTCGGTTTTTTCTTGTCGTTCAGCGGCTGTCGTACACCTGAAAGGCACAAGCGAAAAAGGGTGTAGCACTGCTTTTTAATTTCTCAGCGCGGGGCAGTATGCTTCCAGCACGAGGACTCGCATAAAAAAGTGTCTAATAGTGCTTTGAACTGGGTTCTAGAAGAAGCGTAGACAACCATCGGGGGAAGGTTATAACGCGCAGCCAATGCACTAAAGGAGAAAACATTCTTCCTAATAAAAGTGTGCGCGCTGGGCTTGAAAATCTTCTTACCATACCCCCGCCGTGTGTTTTCTGGCTCAACGGTGACAAACCTGCTGGTCAAACCTTGTTTAAACAGGGCACAAGTAAAAATTAGGTCCCCTCTGAGGCGAAGATATTCGAGGGGAAAGAGGTCTAGCACCGCGAGACGCGTTTCGTAGTCCACAGTTTCAAGGCCGGCAACCATTTTCGTGGCAACTCGCTGGACACGCTCAATGAAGGTTACGTCCCTCGTGCGTCCTGATTAGACAAGTTGGTTGGCATATTCAAGAAGCGGTCCGATGTAGGCCCCATGGAGTATCCGGAAGTCAATGAGAGTAATACGGGCAAAAGTGCCCCGAATCATCTGTAGAACGGCGGATGCCTTTTGAGCCGATTTCTCATGGTGCAGTGAGGACTTTTTTGAAGAGAGCCAGATACCCGGATCCTTTTTGGCATCTATCTTCGTAATGTCTTCTGGACCATTCTCACCATGCACGACATAGGCGTTCGCTGAGTCTCCTCCGAATGACATGTGGACGCAAAGTTCATCATTCAGAGGAAGTTGCCAGTCCAACGACCACTGCTTCGCAGCGTCTGCATCCACTTGAAGGGCACTGGTATTGGTACTCCACGATTTCAAGTCGTCCGCAAAAAGTAGACATGGACTTGAAAGACGTCTGGAAGCTCATCGACGTATATCAGAAACAGCAGTGGTCCCAGAACGGAGCCTTGAGGAACTCCAATGGAGACCGGCGCCGGATAAGAGTAGGTTGAGCCTACTTTCACTCGGAATGTTCTGTCTGACAGGAATGCCTTGATCCAGAGTAGGATTTTCCCTTGAACCCCGTAAGACTCGAGTTTGTGGAGCAGCGGGACGTGTGGGACTCGATCGAATGCGTTTGAGAAGTCGAAAAATATGGCACCCGACATGAGTCCCTCGTCCTTGGCTCGGGTTAAGCTGTCCATAAATACGAGCATGTTCGTCACGCAAGAACAGTTTGGGAGAAATCCGTGTTGAACTGGAGGTATCAAGTTTTTGGAGGTAAGGTGGTCTAGGATGGCTCGCCCCAGAGTGCGTTCCATCACTTTGCACGGCACGCTAGTGAGGCTTATAGGCCTGTAGCTGCCAGGCGATGGTCGGTCACCAGTTTTGTAGATTGATGTGACAATCGATTCCTTCCAAGCAGAGGGAAGTTGGCCTTCGTCAAGCGACTGACGAAACACCAGATAGAAATGATTTGCCAGAGTGCACGACGTTTCCTTCAGGATCCTTGGGTAAACTTCATCGGGCCCCAATGCGCAGAACGGGTTGATCTTGTGCAAGAGTTGACGAACGTCCTTCACCGTGAAGACCCAATCGGTTAGAGGCCGTTCGTAGTTACGCCTTGACAAGATTAGATGTGACGAGGACGACGGGGCTGAATATAGGCCTGCATAGTGTTCTCTGTAGACCTCAGATACCACCATTGGGTCGCTCGTCGGTTGCCCGTTCCTGTTCCTCAAGGAAAATGTGGATGGCTTGTTTCTGTGGCGATGTCTCATGTATTTAAACAGCGCTTTTCTATTTTTCCGGGAGAGGTCTGGATTGGCGGCTTGTTTTCGTATGTTCCATTGGCGGATTTCTGATTTACAGCGGTTCCGCATTTTACGAAATGCCAGCTCGTCTTCTGTGTCTCCTGTAGTCAACTTTTTGGAAAACAGTTGAGATCTCTTTTCCAGAAGACACCAAGTCCTTTTAGGTAGCTTGCGGCTGGTTATTTTGGGACTAAAACTGCATCAGCCTCGTGAACTTTCTGGACAATGGTCCTGTATAAGTCTCCCACTGAGGCTGGTCCCAGTTTAACTGGATCAAGAAAGGTGCGCATTCCTGAGAAGTATGCACGGCAGAAGTTTCGAATCCACGTTTGAGGTTCGGGATTCCTGGTCCGGTAGCAGATGAAATCAAAGGTCAGGACACAGTGGTCACTATGTCCCAGGGGAGCGTTAATTATCACCTGAGCGACGAAGTGCCTTTAGTTGGTGATGACCAAATCCAGGAGGGATGTTAGTCGGCCTGCGCGGTATCTGGTGGGTGCAACGACATGTTGAGTCCGAGCGCTCTGTTGAACGACTTTGGTCAGCGCCGCTGAAAAAAGTCCGCTTGATCCGACGCGCTGGAGCTCCACGCAGGAGGCCTTTGGAGCGTTGTAGTCACCTACCAGCAAGACATGGGTGGAGTGGTTGCTGGAGGAGAGTTGCCCAAGGGTTCGTATGAAGAATTGGTCATCTTCCGGAGGACTCGGGGGGCAACGGTAGACCACACCGAGAAGGAAAGAATCAGACCCACACAGCGGGGTTTGAATCCACGCTGCATCATAAAAAGGTGCATGAGTGGTATCAGGGAGGGCAATCGGGACGAGTAAGATCGCATTTAAGTACAAAGCAACCCCACCAGTCCTCCCTCGTTTTGAGTCAGCTCAAAAAACAGAGTGACCGTCTATCGAGATCTCTGCGTCAGAGACATCTGGTGTGAGCCAGGTCTCAGTGAATGTTATTTTGGACGGCTGTTCAAGGCAAACTGGCTGTTTAATATCGCAAAGTTTGTTGAAAAGGCTGAGGCAGCTTGTGGACAAGCATTTCAACAACGTCTCTGCTGCCTCCAAAGGTGAGGAGTCGAGGGGTGTGTAACCAGAGGAGTTAGCAGACTTAATAGTTGTACGTCGGGTTTGGTTCAAGGCTCCGAAGGGGCCTCTGCGGCATACTGGCCAGCTTCCTGTCTTGGTGGTTTCGGGGGCTGCTTTTCATTTGCAGGGTTTTTTGCCCCGTGGGAGCCCGGTTTGCGCGGGTCTTTTACCTTATGGGGACGAAGTTTTTCCCCCGAGGGCAAAAATTACGACCGCTGGTACTTGCAGCTCTTTCAATACCGCCTTCTGCACGGCCAGGTTTGCTGTTGTTTAAAAATTTGCGGAAAGCTTGGGTCTGTTTAGTTACTTGGGCATTTTGTCACGGTTTGATCGGAAAGGTGTCTTTGTGAGACCCTGAGCGCTGGGTAGCAGCACCGAAAAGTAGTTCTTTTGGTGGCGCTTCCATGAGACCCGTTTTTGCAGAGGACTGCACCTTGAGGCCAGCCAGCAGTTTTCTGATTTGGCGAATCTTATGTGGTTTGTTTGGCTGCGGTCGCCTTTCTTATGTGTTTGTGTGGACTCTGCGATCAGCGTGGCCAACTGGGTGTACGAGGGATTTTTCGGTTCGCTGTGGTCAGGTTTGTGGCTTTGGCTGTCGGGGTCATGGGCGACGACTTTGACCACAATCGAAGAGGCCACTTCCGACGAAGTGGGGCTAACGATTGACAGTTCGCATTCTCAGTGGTTGTAGGGTTCTCGCGGCATTTTCCGACGTTGAGGTCAGCGCATTTGGTTGATTTGTCGGTTGGCTTCGCCGCTTGTCTCCACACGTCTGACCCAGTCCAGCTCAGAAGTTGTGACTAGGGTGTGGGGTTCACTTCCGCACCATTATCGTCTGATACGGAAAGAAGCGTAGATAGCTCTAATTACTTTGGGCGCTGTGTCCACGTGAGGCTTGCCTCCTCCATAGCATCGCTGCCTTGGGTAGTCAAGGGGTCTGCGGCGGTTGAGTAGAAACTGCAATCCGGAGTCGCGGCCTGTTGCGTCGGCTTGCTTTCAGGAACACAAGGGGCTATAACTACAATCGGTTTCGCCATAAGTTTGGGGTCGGCTGAACTGGCGCCAAGAGGAACCCTATATCACACATTTCCCCTAGAACTGTCGTGGCCCAGCTTTCGCGCCTCTAGAGGGCGATCCTCAGATATACGCCTGATCGTTGGGTAGGTTTGTGAATGCTGACATCCCGGTCCAAGATATTCTGTACGGCAGATGGGGAGGAAAGGATGACTGGAAGCTCATCTTTTCTGGCGTAACCGATCTGCGTGATGCAATTCGTGGTCAGGCTTCGTGAGGAAACTGCCAGGGAGCGACAATGCCTTCTTCGTTGGCGTGATTTCTCTGGAGAACGACCCCTAGATGATCAGCCTGCTCTACCTTACGCGCCTGTTCACCAGAGACGCACTGGCAGCCTTTGATGCCGCATCCCAGGGCTGGATGAGCGTCTTGGCAGCAGGCGGACCCGGGATGGATACCACAAGGTACTCGTTCCGCGAAGAAGGTCCTTTATCAACTTTCGTCCATGTCGCTCTGTTCTCCGTGTTTTCAGCCTCCAGCGCTTTGGAAAGAAGCTCCAGTTTCGCGTTGAGTGTCCCGATTAAAGCGGAACATTCACGCTGGCCTTTTAGATTTAGCAGTGGGGATTTGGTTTCGCTTTTGATTGCTCTCTTCTTAGTTGCGGAATGAATTGCACCCTTAAGTTAGAGGCAGCTGGCGCAGACAAACGGGTCGGGAGAGTTAGCTAGTTGGCTAACCTGGTCGTCCTGTAAACCCGTGCATTTAAAGTGCCACGAGGTCCTGCAGGTGTAGCATTGCATACCACGTCTAAAATTCGGCGGACATCCATTTCGCCCATATCGGTTGTGGTCCACCGATGGCTGCAGAGAGCAGCCTGTATTGATTTGGTTCATAATTGGGAATGGGTGCAAAATAGGAACTGAGTGCGAAATAACAGAGGTTATCACGTAAATGCCATGTTAGAGTGGAGAAATTTCAACAAATGACACGTGTGAACTCTGTAAATAGATTGGACAGCGAAAGAATTCTTTCACAAATTTGCACGAGGCGAAAAGGAAACCGATGTCGAACTTACCGCGCAACCTGTAGAGGGAGGTATGGTTCAGAAAGAGGTGGTGGCTGCGGGGGGTGGGGGTGGGCGGCAGCCGAAAATGGTGTTCAGGCTGGACGAAAGCAGGCGGGCAGTGTAGTGTAAACAGAGGTGGGTCAGAGGTAGCCACTGGTCGTTGCGGTTACGAGGTACGTGTGGTTTGATGTAAAGTTTAAGGGTCGTACAGGTGGAGCTGCACGCAGCTTTGTGGGAGAGGGAAGGCGGTGCTGGAGTAGGTAACTGCCGAACAGGGACCTCAGGCAAGTATTATGCGGGCGACCAGGTGGCGGAAATTGATAGGGACTAAGAGTAGGTAACGGTTTTTGCGGGTTACTGATCCTTCCATGGACCAGGCTTGCATGTTTTGGGAGTCACAGGTGTATTTATCTACCACTCGAGGTATGGTTAGGTTTGTAGACGAGGGGCGAATAGTGGGAAGTCGATGAGTTAGTGCAAGAGAGGGCGTTACCATACCAGGCTTTGACAGCAGACATTTGAGCCCGAGGAGGCGCTTTGGTGAGAAGGGACGGAGAGCCATTAGATCAGGGGGTCTGGAGCAAGAGACAGTGCTGTCACCTTCGATTGCAGCGCCGGATTGGGGCTGGTAAGCTACCACATCTGTTACATCAGCAGTGAGTTTTGTTGCCGCGATTGAGGTCAGATGTGGCATAGGTAGGTGCCCAAAGGTAAAAGTGGAAGGTTCATGGTCGTAACTGGGAGATGCGGGACTTGAAGCCGTCAAGCACTTTTGTATGGCGCCAGGGCACCGGGCGGCATCACGGCATTGCGAGCTTAGACAAGGAACAACCCCAGGGTAGTGAAGATTTGGGAGAGGATCAGAGCTGGAATTTCGAGATTTTGGGGATAACCCGTCAAACTTAGCATTAGGAAGGGGCAGCCGGAAGACAGACCGGTTACATTGTTGTCGGGGATGGTTGGCAGCCCAACAGAACTTGAGGCAACTCTAGGAGAATCCGGGCCATTGGCCGACTCAGTAAGCTTTTGTTTGAAACAAGCCTTCTTCGGCTGCTATGTATACATACGTCGACGGAGATATGGCTCGCGTAGTTGTGCAAGGGGTTGGTTTCATGGGAAGTCTATGATTGAGTCACACCCAACGTACTGCCTGGTGCAGATTGTTGAAGGATAGAGGGATTCCTCTGGCACTTTTTGGTGGCCGACTCTGGAGGTCTGGAGAGTGAATTTTTTGTAAGCGGCCTTTGCAGTCACGTACGAGCAGCTTTGACCTTTACGGTTTGCAATGTTTGGGTAGAGTAAAGAAGGGCCCGGGATGTTAGTAGACGTAGTGCATCGTTTTCATCCCTGAATCTCATTAGTGTTGGACAATGCAAGGATGGTTTCGACTTTCGCAGCCGTTCAGCTGCTCAGGCTGTGTGAAGCATGTTACCTGCTGTCAGGATAGCAGCTTGTGTGTGCTCCAGCGCGATGTGATCAGGGGCGTTGTATATAAGGACTTGGTGATGGTATTCCATATGCTGGCCAATCTCAGAAGTATATGTGTCTGTTTAGTGTTATTCCGTCCTCAACGAAA
>SJOL01012104.1:2030332-2080315 GCA_004794785.1 Opisthorchis felineus | reverse complement strand
TATATATATAAACATTATATACCACCCGGATGGTGTGTCAATGGGCGGACCCAGGTAACACTTGCATGGTGCAATATCGGGGGAGGGGGTACGGCGTCACACTGAGACTTAAAGAAATTGACGGCTGACGCTGGTGCCGGTGCTCATTGTTATGCGATCATGTTCAGGCCGGATGATGGCTTGTGACAGGCCTTTGCACGTTCAGCGGCCGATCTTATTCCCCGGGGTTGACATTAGCACCAAGGGTTTCCGCGCAGTTTTGTCGTGAGGGCTTTCAACAGGAAATATGGATCGCATCAGGCTGTCCCACCTCGCGGTATGAAAAGCTGTCGACCCACTTGCGCGGAACCTAGTTCTTATCCAACGGAAGTCCAGTGCCGGCAGTCTAGTGAAGGACTACTACTTATAAGATGGCTGAAAACTTTTTGACAGCCCATGACCGGTTTCACCCTTTGATGATCATCAGGTAGGTAGGTTTCCGTCAACCTTATGTTCTCATTGAACGCGAATTGTGTACTTTATGCTACTATATGTTCATCACGTTTACCTCAACATCTGCTGCTCTAGCTCATTGGCTCGCAGTGAATGGCAAGCAACCGGTTTCACCGCAGAACCCTCCACCTGACTTTCTCGCACGAATGAGACAATTTAGTGGCTCGATCGGTAAGCGCGATTCCGGTCAGTTAGAGGACCGCAATGATGCCGCTTCCGAAGATCCCACCCATGGCAAACGTCCGAATCCGCCCCTTAGTGCAAGCAAAGTGCGATCAACTGCGGATGGCGACGTTGTCAGTGGGGTTCCTCATCCCAGAACAATTTCCTCCATATCCGTGGAGGTAAGTGTCGTAAGGGTTTAGTTAGACTGACTTGGGCGGTTTTGATATGTCTCTGTGTGGTGTATATAAATTGCGTCCCGTTCTGCTTGTAAGGTCGTTGTTTATTTATTTTTTGGACAAAAACATGACGCTACAGCCAATTCAAAGCTACATGAAGGCTCCCACCGCGTTACCTCTCTCTAGAAAATAAGGCAGCGAATACGAACTTTTTTGTAAACAACGATTATGGCAATGCGCGATCAGTGGCGTTTGTCCTTGTTTTGGCTTCTGGCTTTGGTGATGGTGGACACAATCTTTCCACCATATTTCCCTTTAGGTTTTATGAGATCAAAGAATTCTCTTGTTCCATTTTTACTGCCAACTTAATATGTATCTACACATTTTAACCAGTTGTTCGCATTTGGAGAATCTGACACCCCGCATAACAGGTACAGATGAACAGATGCCAGCATCACAAATGTGTTGGTCACACTTAAAACTACATTGCATATGGTCGGTGGTTTCTCATACTGTAATGGTTTATATTCCTTGTTCAAGAACTGGACGCATATAGTTGGTACTAATACTAATTATTCAGCTGTAGCACCCTTCCGGTGCCTAGCTGCCATGCCACCCGAAGGAAGCACGAGGGCTGAGATAGTGCCAGGTTGCCCAAGCCTAGACAGGGGAAGTCGAGAGGCTGATGTCGGGTTCGAACCACGGACCTTCCGGTCAGTAAATTCGCGCTCTAGCCACTTGAGCCATATCGCCCTAGTTGGTAGGGGAACAGCAATGTTGATGTGGCTGACTCCTACACAGCATACCCATTAGATAAGCCACTCTATCTTTGCTCACTGATTTGGGACAAGATAGCTTAGTGGTTAAGGGGCGAGCTTACTAACCTGAAGGTCCGTGGTTCGAACCCGACCTCTGCATCTCGACTTCCTCTGTGTAGGCTTGGGCAACCTGGCAGTATCCCAGCCCTCGTGCTTCCTTCGGGTGGCATGGAAGCTGGGAACTGAAAGGATATTACAGCTGAAAGTTTTTTTATTTAGACCGACACGTGCGTTTTGCAACTGCTTATTTGAGCATTCCAACTAACCATCGTGCCATAATGGAACGAGGATTTTTTTCGCAGTTTCGGTAACTGACCAGATTCAATTGATCGCATCAAACTAACGGAGAAGAAGAAAAGCCATTCACGCATACATATAGTACATGTTAAACAAAGACGGTCACGTGATCCATAACAAAATAACGAGACTTGCTTACAGTCGTCTTTTTAACCAGGCACTCCGAGCTGGTTTACTTACTCGTCAAACTTACGGCCTCCCTCTTGTTTGTCTTTCTGTTTCCAGCGACGTCCGCATGAAGTCAGTCAAGAGGTGATGATTTACTTCCGGGAACTAACCGAAGCCTGTGTGGGTGCGTGTGAAAAGCGTCGGCACGAGGCATTGGATAATGCCACTTTGGATCCGGGGTTGCAACCAATCCTACCCTACTTGGTAACGTTCATCACAGAGGGGGTACGTCAGTCGCCCAACAGTTCTTTTGCAGGACGTTTTATGTAGCTTTTGAATACCTCACAGCTCTTTGGAAGAAACATCCTAGGTATACTGCGAAGGTGAACAGGCTTAGCGATTTCTACTTTGTTACACCATAAAGAAAATATCGAAGAAGGAATTATGACCATTCAAACTTTTCTTCAAAATGAATATCCCGAACAGGCAAAGTCCTCCATTAATTCACAAGGAAATACTTTATCACCATGGCATAACACCAAGATAAAATAAACAACATACAAAAATAACTAATGCTTAACAGTATTTTACGTGACCTTGGTCTCATTTTCCTCGTTTTATGAAGCCAGGTGTACCTGGTCCTACCACTACAAACCAAACGAAGACACAAGTGAGTGCCAGTGAAGAGTCGAATGCAACTTACTTCATTTCGCCGACCTGTGCTATGACAGCCCGGTGGATTTACTATACTGTTTGTCACTCTTCAAGGTCGTTCAGCCTAGGGAACAGGGAGGCTGAGGTACTGTCAGGTTGCCCAGGCCTAGACAGGAGCAGTCGAATCACGGACCTTCGGGTTCGCGCGTTAACTGCTGTGCTATCTCGAGCTCGTCCTGGTTGAACAGGACAGTGCCACTGAAAGATTACAAACGCCGGTGTCGTTTGATGTATCGTACAAAACACAGGTATTAGAAAGCAATGGAATACAGGCTCAAGTGCTGATGGTTCATGTAAGCATCAGATGTTTGTTCAACTTGATCGGAAAAACGCGTCTCTGCTACCCAAAAAATTATTGCAAAAACGGCTGGTTGATTGGGTGAGAAGTCGGTCAACTAAGAACTGACACTTATATAAAGGGTTGGTTTGATAGGTCTGAAGGAGATCAATCGATTTATTGCAGGCTGAAGACGTCCAACTTTATGTCAGGACCGAGTGACAGAGATGTGTCGCATACTTTTTTCCAACTATCTGTCAGAAAGTTCTTTCATCTTGGCTGAAAAATACACTGACACACTGAAGTTTGTCAAAAGTATGACCTTTCGGGCAACAAAAAAAGGGATGCTTTTGAGGATCTGAAAGTTCACCCTTTCATTTGAGCAAATAGTAAGCCAATAAGTAGTATGGTTGCATGCCAAATATTCAAGTGCACCACATGTGTTAGCGTATTGTGATGTGTTTGTCTAAGATAGGAGATTTGGGTAAAAGTTATAGCAAGTTGGCAAGGCTATCCGTCACTGACTGAAATAAGGGATAGTAGTCTTTCTTGAGCAACCCGAGGAATACAGCGACCCGGAGCAGCAAATCAGTTGCAAGGCCAGATGTACCAACATGTAAATAATGATATAATAATGGTTCACCTGTAACACCCTAGCTGCCATACCACCCGAAGGAAGCACGAGGGCTCGGATACTGCCAGGTTGCCCAAGCCTAGAATAAGGAAGTCCAGATGCAGATGTCGGGTTCGAACCACGGACCTTCCGATCAGTTTATTCGCGCTCTAACCACTGAGCCATCTCGCCCCCAACATACTTGGAGGTGGGAGCGCGAGATAGATGCGAGACGCAGAGCCCATAGCACAAAATGCGTCTAGTTGGAAGTGGGTGACTAAATGTTAAAGGTGGATCGGAAATGAGGAGGCGATTAACGATTGTCGGAGATGGTTATCTCACTTACTTCATCATGGATGATCTGGGAAAGTCAGCCTTGTTGACAGTGGGAATTGAAATTTCCTTCCCCGAATGAGAGAAATTCCTACGTCCCAAACGTCCAGAACATTGAATGGCAGGGAACATTCCAGATGCCAACCCATGGGAACATTAAGCTCGGTCTGCAGATTCATGTGAACTTCATGAATGCCAAACCTATAGACGAACACTACATCATCAGTATATTTACGGTTTCAAAAGGTCGAGAATGTTCAGGACACAAACATCCAAAGATGGGAGGAAGTTTGATAGTAGATTCATTTCTTACGGTCTGAATTCATAACAACTCGCTGTTGTTGCAACAGTCGAAAAGCAGTTGCACCTAAGCAGACTGAAGTCACAGTGGTTTGGCGATATAGCGTTGTTTGAGGTTAGAACGTGATCATTCAGTCAGCCCTAATTAGAAAATCCTGCTGTTAGGTTCTCGATCTACAATGAAACTTTACGAGCCCTGTAACCTAATCAGTCGGCCTGACGAATCATTTACATCAAAGTTGAAATGTCGTCTAGCACCAACTCTAACGAAATTTCTGAAACAGTGGATTCTCAGTGGGATCCAAGCGTTTTCCAATTGACTGAACCGGAGGATTTATTCTTTCTGGTTTGATAGTTGCTCTTCTTTGTTGTGTCACTTGAAGTCACTCACAGAGGTGGTCTTTTTGCTGGTAATTCTCTTATGGTGTTCCTAACCTATTGTCTGGTCGGGCCTTTTTCACCTCTAGTGTCGAGCCAATTTTTATTATTACGCGGGTGATTTGTGCTGCAGTGGAGAAATTGTTCACTGTGACATTACAACTACTCTTATAAAACGGTCATCTAATAGACAGAACACCACATGGTGTATCCAATGGGGAGAACTGACTGTTTAGCTTACTTAACGGCCTTAATGGGGTGTGAACGTAGAGGTATACTTACCAGCTGATTTCTAGTCGCGATCAGAGTTCAACTGGTCACTTGACCTCTATGACTCACCATCCACCAATCGGGATTGGATAATGAAGGACGTGTCAGCAATCTGATCGGCACTAGTAGCCACACCGGCACGTCAGGATGCTGAGCACAAATCGCTAGTGATTTCAATCTGTCCAATATGTTGGCAGTGCAAGTCCCAGGTCATAATTGTCCCCTAATTTCAGGAGAGATAACACTGGAAGGCAATCAAATAGAAGGTCCTTGATCTGTGACAAGAAATCTGAAACACGAGAAATTCGGTTGAGTCTCCCGTGAAACCCAAATTGATATGCAAATGAGTGTATGTGCTGAAACACTGGGCTTTTTAGGAAATACTTGTTGAACGTCGTCACTGATTTAGCTAACGCATCTTGATCGGTGTGCTCATGCAACAGATTTTGGATTCCTAATTTGTTTCTCATCCGTTTCATAAAGAACATGAAGTGGTTGTCAAACCGCAGGCCACAAACAGCCCCGTTACAAGACAGTTTAACGTTTCACGCTTAGCTATTCAGGACGTACTTAATGACAAAGAACGACTGTTGAGTGCCGTTCAGAGCATATTGGCGCCATTTTAATATTGATCAGCAATACAAAGAGATCAGCTAAATGATATTGAGGTTCAGAAACACGAGAGATTCAGAACAGGATCCCATTACTGGAAACCATCGTATTCGCAAAAGCAGTGGCAGTCGTTGCACAGTCTCATCAACCGTCTTTCTAGGCTTCGAAAGGATGGTTTCGATGTTGTTATGAACCGATTCCAATCATAATTTGACATCACCTTATTATGTTCTTAGGCTTGTGTGTTTTCCTGTGTAACACGTTCAGCCGTAACACCCTTGCGGTGCCTAGTTGCCATGCCACCCAAAGGAAGCACGAGGGCTGGGATACTGCCAGGTTGCCCAAGCCTAGACAGAGGAAGTCGAGAGGCAGAGGTCGGGTTCGAACCACGGATCTTCCGGTCAGTGACTTCGCGCTCTAACCACTTGGGCGATCTCGCCCCCAAAGAGCCATCTCTGTAACACGGAACACTGTTGGCATATATATCCAACGGTCTTCACGCTTGCTTTCCGAGGGTGTATTCAGATGTATTTAAAACTGACGGAGCTGCCTTGTATTGCAAAATGCTTACGAGAAAGCCCAAGCCTACATGCGCATTGGAGACCGTATCATTTTGACTTCCAGATGACCTTATCATCCTACCCTTCGGTGGAGGCATGAGTCTTGAGAAACTTCCACCGTTGGTCGTTAGGACCTGTCGGTCATCAAAATGCCTTCAAACTATTGGTCTGCGGCTTATACAATCATTCAGCGATGGTTGGATAACCTCTGCAGTTTCTGACGTTTGTCGTTTTAAGTCAACCGAAAAAAAATGATGGCTTTCGGCAGTCATCGTTTACGGATGAAGTGTGAGCCATAAACTTTCGAACCAAATGGAAAAAAGGCTGCCGGTCAGCAAATAGCATAGCACCAGTATATTTTACGAGATTTCCGGCAATAAATTAGCCCCGGTATATTGTCATTCAAGTCTCTATTTGGATGACTTGGCTTTTTGACCCATGATGGAACTGCACTCCACGTTAACTTCCCTCAGCACCTGAAGACACAATAACAAACGCAAAACAGCAGCCAAGATGAAACGTGAGTTTTCATCACAGCGAAGCAGGGACTACCAATACTGTATTGGCTTCACTGCGAATCTCACGCATCTTGAAAACACAGTGAATGCACTTCTTGCCAGCAAGTTCTAAGTGTCCCCTGATTTGCATCAACGATATCGACCGTTTTGGACACCGCAGTTAACAGCAGTACCTCTAGAGTGAACTGGGATCTTACCGGATCCATTGGTTTACCTATGGGAAGCATTACAAAATGATTGTGCCCACAAATGAAGACCATCGTTACAAATCTGAGTTTGAGATTTTCCCCGTAAGATATGTCTCTTGTGGCATTCGGAAAAAGTGGGATGTTCATGACGGCTGGACGTTAGTGGCTTTCATTCAACACTGGTTCATCTCTTCGACAGTTGAGGCGTTGCCAAATCACTGAAAAACACAAACTGTGAGAAAAGATCGGTTGGTTTGTTAAAAAAATCAAACAGCTACAAAGTGCGGGAGCATGTGCGGTAAGTTGACGCAAAAGATTTCAGTAGGTCGATACGGACCACGAAAAGCAGGGTGGGATTCCGAAGACCTCATTTCTGTAAGAATCTTGTTGTATGGTTCAGTGGAAAACTGGTGCGTGTGAGGACCTGATGCTTTTCAAGGGAAGTATAGTTAACACTGAAACCCCCCACAGAAGACAATATGATGGGATCGGGGCATTCGAAATCTGGTACATCTGACAAGCTGTACAGGATGCTACTTTAGACAGACTTGAATGTCGGTAGTGTGAAAAGATTTTTAGAATCCCCAATGAAGATTTCGTTTTACAAGTGAAATCAGTTTATGCTGGAGGGCCGATAGGCACTGTACAGCCGTTTCATCCTTATTGGGAATCATCAGCAGTACGCATTTGACGAAGTCCCCAACCCTTGACCTCCCGTCTAGTAGCTTGAACCCTAACCGTTGGGCCACTAGCGACTGATCAGCAATGTGATTAACTTGTACTTGGAAAGGATATGGAGCCACTCATCCTTCACTCCCGAGATCCACATCACTTTTCGAGTGACGACTTCTCAAACGGAATTTTAACTCATCGGGTGAACTTTATTCTTCCTCTGAACTACTTATACATTGTTGATAGTGTGAAGACGAAATTTTTATTGAAATGCTGACATCTCGCATTTCGTACCTCCTTGCTCTTTCTATGACATGTACATAGGTGATCCTGTGTTTTGAATATTGTTGCATACGAAACTGTGCGCCACTCCACTTCTATCTTTGTAATTGTTCGTGCTCACTGTTGGCCATTTTCTAATGCGGAGTTAATGGTGTTGAGTTGGGCCGGCCCTGTCCTTGTGCCTTATTTTGCACGGCTTTTTAGATGTGGGGCGCGGTGCACTGTTGGTCTCCCTTGGTAGATAGCACACCATCTCTTCATCAGCGTGTATCATCGAGCGTTGTAGGCTCGTTACACCACAATTGGTGCCGATGTTTAATCCCCAAAGTCCCAGTTGTTTTCATTTTGCGCTATCATCACGTTGTTTGAATAAGTAGCATGTTGGAACTCCCCGTCGCCAGTTGAATGTACGGTTTTACTCCGTTTGTTTGTTTCTAGAAATTGCATTAGGTAGGGATGGTGAAAGTCGTCCCACAGCAGTTTCAACACTGCATCTGTAGACAGCTCCCAGTCCATGGTTGACTCTCTCAGTTTTGTCCGCTTGCACTGTATCCCATTTCATTACACACCTGCTCCCATTTGGTTCTCTGGTAATACCGTCTGTGTAAACAACGTGGTAGGATAAACTTTTCATTTGATAATGTGTTCCATTTAGAGCTGTTCACTTCTCCGTCCATCCCGATTCTCTGCAAATTTTCTTTTCTCCTAACAACAGGTTCGCGTGAATGTTACCAACCACAATCTGGCTATTCTAATCTATCTAATGCGATTGGTCAAAGCTCTCGTAGACAATTCTCATATTTCTTTGGAACCTTATCTGCACCTACTTGTGCCGACAGTGATCACGTGCGTGCTCAATAGACAGTTGTGTGCTAAACCAATCACCGACAACCATTGGGCCTTGCGCGATTTTGCCGCGAAACAGTTGGTCACCTTGTGTAATCGGTATGTCAGGTTTTCTTCTCGAGTAGTTTTATCGCAGTGAAGTTTTCTTTCGTCCTCGATGTCCACCTCTAGGGCCCAATAAATCAAATAGTTCCTCAGAGGGACCCACGCAACTCCGAGGAAGCATGCGGTCTTGTTAATTTTTCTGACCCTCTGCAGGAATGGTCGGATCGTGGACCTCTCAGTCAGTGGTTTTCCTCACCATTGATGATAACTTAACTGCTTTAACCTTCCCATTTTTCTTTGGGGATCCATTCGTGAACTCATCCGGTTAATAGGACGCGACCAACCATTCAGAGGTGTCATTCGCTAGCACAAAAACAAATCGCCATTTTAATTGAATTTTGTTTTCAGACGGTCTGACAGTTCTCGTAAACCTTTGGACTGTCCCCCCAATGCATTTGGTGATTGCGGGAAATTTTATTCCTGAGTGCTTGATCTATTGTTGTCCTTTTTTGCACAGTCATAACACCTCAACCAACGAACTATACAACCGGGTTACACGAGAACTTTCGAGTTCTTTGCACAGTTGGATCGATGGAGCCAGTGCGGTATCCGGTACGGATTCCGGTGCAAAGTTGTCGGACGTGGTCGATTCAAAGCTTTCCACAAACCGGACTGACCATGCGAGACCGGACAAGGTCTCAAGTACTTTGGACAAGCGGAGTACAAGTTTGGGTACCGCCGTCAACTCCATGAACACTTTGTATGGCATCTTGGTCGCGCTGGCCGAATTCGGTGCCCAGTCCCTCCGGATTTTGGTGTTTCCTCTCTTACCTGCACTCTGTCATCGGCTGACAATGATGGTAGAACCACCGTCTACACCAACCACAGAGTCTGTGGATTCACTGTCCACATTTCAGCCACCAACCAACCGCCTTTCACCGGCAGATCAACGTTCTTTCGACTTCCTCAAGGTTATGTTGACGGTTGGTCGCCAAAATTGCCTTTATATATCCCGGCAGGGATACACTGTACAAATTCACAACCTATCCAACCAATAAATAAACATGGGAATAAGTCTAGATTATGTAGGTTCGAAAGGACTTCAGCGGGAAGACACTGATCGAGACCATTTTGTATCAACTGGACATTTATTTGAGGGCTGGCCAGGTAGGATATTATGGTCCTGTGCTAAGTGGTCGTTCTTGTAGCTAGTAGGTGAAACGGGTTATAACTTCAGAACAGGGCCAGTGCTGGTCATCTTTTCGGTGTCTTGTGAAGTGAAGAAACCCTTACGGTGTCCGGCGTTCTGAGGCCATACAAAACCTCAGTTTAGCTGGCAGGTGGTGGTTTGGGGACCGGAAAAATAAACACCACAGATGGAAAGGACCAGTCTTAGTGGAGCCCTATGATGTTATCCACATTCTTGCCGAAGTAAATTTGTGTGCAGCAGTTGAAAAGAAGGGCAAATTTCGGACACAACTCGGTAATAAAGTAAACAACTCTTGGAGAGCACATTGCAAAGCACTATAGAGTCGTCCATAGTCAAGAAGACCGAACTGCCCGCATAAGAGAACGGCTTGGTTGGTTCTTTAGAAAACCGTCATAACCCGCTTGCTTGTACTACGATGTTTGGTCCTCCCTTCAGCACCCACAATCGCGGTAGCGCGTAACCTGCGCAAGGTAGCTGCATTCCTAACTTTCAACATGTTCACAAAGTGGACGCCTTTTTTCTGCAGAATCAACAGGCGAATTTCCAACACCGGGGACATTTCACCGGTGCGTGCACGTTTTCAACCTTTCCGCGGCCATACTTGCGTATCGTTAATAAAGTGCTTCCAGCCTGTTTTTAAGGGGGCAGCTGTTACGGGACTCTGCAGATGCTCGTTTGAGCGACGAGGTTTAGCCACACTGACGCTTGAACCCGGCTGTACCCCTTGGGCTGGACTTTTCCGATGTATCGCTCCCCTCAGATTGTCCATCGGACACTAGGATTAGATAGGCTCGTGATGTTTCCCTTCGTTCTTCTAGCGTTGGCTTGTTTGTCCCATAACCTTTTTTCTGTCGACCTTACGTGTTCTACATACTCTCCGGAGACCAGCCGCTCTTAATGACCGAACACCACGTCAAGTGGACGGATGTGTTGCCTGTGGGCCACGGACAAACAAAGGCAGGGCTTAATTGGCCAGAATGTCAGCCAATCAGGAGCACGCATCTATAGTTCGGCGCTACTCGCCTCCTCACAAGGATTCTAGCGTGACTTTGAGGAACATTCGGTAATAACTTTATAAATACAGTTGGAATAATCTTTCTTTGTCTCCATAAAGGGCTGTCTCCAGCTACCGTGCCTCTTGGTATAACAAAGTGGGTGTAGCAGGAAGCCAACTACCGGCATAGAGGTTGCATCACCGTCAGCAAGGCACAACACATACCCACGTTCGTGTTCACCAACAAACTCCGGCGTACACACACACATACGCTAGTCCACTCAGATTGATTATTCCTCACTTCTTTACTCCGCTGTTCAATCGATAATACTTCAGTAACAGTCGATCGCTTGTCATCTGCTGTACAGACTTTCGGCCATGGACTGACACCCCACAGTGCCAAACCGTTTTTTGGGATCTTTGATCGTGCGGATCAGGTTACATGAACCAGATACGCAAGTGAATTGTAGACGCAGCCTTTTCTCCCAACAGGCTTCAAGGTGGAACGGAACGGAGCAGTTTTGCCCTACTGCAACCTGTACTACGCGCCCCGTGAGACACGGCGAAATAAAGCGGGACTATCGTGTAAAACTGCACTGTTGTGTTCCATCTTCAAGTGGACTGTGTTGTTGCATGTAGCACACACGAACGTCAACCATTTATTGCATTTTACTTATTGGTTGACTTGGTGTTCAGAACTGGCACATTGATTTTAGGCCATCCACAGGTTGGACCATCAGCCGGTCTCTGTTCAGTATCAACTGTTTTTGTCCGCCTAGATGTCTGTCTGCCACCAGCCATATATATATATATATATATATATATATATATATATATATGCATTAGTTTAGTACAGAGGAAGAGTTACACATCCGGTTTTGTGCGAGATCGCGCAGTTTCCTGACTGAACACGCAGCTTAGTACTATTGGACTATCAAAATCGCATTCTACTCCTCCCTCTACAGAACCGAATCGCTCCCTTGCTTGCGGATTGGAGAACCCGTCAGAATTTGGGTACCACATTGGATGACTATCGTGCGGCCTATAAATGCATGGCTACTTGCCTACACTTGGCCAGCCGTTCTGCATCGAGTGGCAACGTCAGCACTTCAGCAGGCGGTGGAACTTCACACACGAACACTACGTCATCTAGTTCAGACATTCTCCCGCGAGCCTCTTTAGTGACCAACTCCAGTATAACGCTTGTGACCACAACGAAACAGGAAGACGTCAGTGGTCGGACCCCACTTCATCTTGTTTGTAGCCGCTGAGTAAGTTGTCCAATTGAGGAAAATGTTGGTAGCACTTGTGGCGTAGATGGTCGTTGGTTTGTTCGTTGACCTGATCAATTTGATTGGAAACGTTTCATCACCAATGGGGGTGATATCATCAGAACGTTGTTAGGGAGCAAATTAGAGCGCATCAGTGGGTCAGTAGATGATGGCCTGGAAGGCCAAGCTCAAAGGTCACATGGTCACCGACCAGTCAGGACAGGTTAACCAACCAGCCTATAGAACTGCCCGATCGAACAGCCAATCGTGATCTAAGGTCAACCCCATCCAGCAGTAGTCATTCTAACAAAAGCAACAATACCCAACGCACAACCAATAACCCATCGCTCGCCCACTCCGCTCCCCAACAATGCACCGATGCTGCAACCTTGGTTGGTGACGAAACGTTTGCAACCAAATTGCCCAGCCCAGTGACAAAACAAGGACCATCTAAGTAAGATTTTTTTATGCTTTACCTTTCTACATGTTGTATAGCCGGTGGTAATTGGTTGGTTGATTAGCCGTGATAATCGAGCAGACTGGTGAATGGCAACATATCAGCGACCGAAACCGTGACGTGTCGAAATCACACTCAAGAGTACGGGAACCTCATCCTCGTGAGGTTACAAAACCTATTTGGGACATCAATCGATAGGAAATCGAAGGTGAATTTCCTTCTCACTTTTCCGCTGATTAACTACGCCACGAGCCTCATGGTGTCCACGTAACCCATGCAAAGAACATTCTTGTCATGCTCTAAAGCTGCTATCTAGACGAGTTCTGACACTCGTTCTCACTAACAGCTAAGCTGATTCAATTTACTCCCATGTTTTTCGATCGATGCAGATCGGCCACTTTGGAATTGGTTTGCCTAAAAAGAACTGTATACAACGACCTGTTTAAGATTTGACAAATAGGTTTTTCGGAATTTCATCCAGCCATAACTAGCGAAGCAACGAACACCTGTTTCGCTTCTACTGGAACTCATCATCACTATCTTCGATGCGATCTGGACCACATTTGGTGAATTCAAACCGCAATGTTTCTTAGAGGTTCCGAGAATTCATGAACATATCTCATGTTTCGGTTGTTTGTCTGTTCACCGCGCTCGGCATTTGGATTGCAAACGTTACATCACCAACCGAGGTGACATCGTCAGTTCGGGGTTGAGTTGGTCAATTCCTTCTCTTCTTTTCCACTCAACCCCGCACTGATGATGTCACCTCGATTGGTCGTGAAACGTTTGCAATCCAACTGCCAAGCTCGGCGAACAGACCAACAACCAAGCAGCGTACCCGAGCTACCTACATTCCGCAACATTGCCGTATCACGGATTTTCCTTAGAGGTAGTACTCAAGTTAGCATGCACACATTGGAAATGACCAAAACCGTTTCTTCGAGACGCTCGTTAGTTGGAGGTTTTTTTTCAAGATAGGGAGTGCTGGACTAATCAGTCCTGTTGCAGTTTCGTATGAAAATTTCAGTCGTTCACGCTAGCATTCCTTCATTTCAGGAGAAACGTCCCCGGTGTGGATTGACTGTACTTCCGCTTTCCCCCATTTTGTAAATAAATTCCCTTTTTTCATGCGCATTATCTATTGATTTGGTCTGGCGTTTCGTAATGGATCCTTGGCGCGCGGTGCGTCATTGTTAATTTGGTTTCCCGCTCACGAAGTTTACAATAATGACTTCCTGGTGTTGGAGACTGAGCTGTGCGTGTTGTATTCTCGATTGAGGTATGCATGAGTTTCATAGGTGACGTTTTCAGCGTCGAATGGATTTCATTCGATGTAATGCAATCAATCAATCACCCACCTGTTCTTAGCCAACGTTCAGCCTAAATAAACTGCGAAAAAGGAGTTTGCGCATGCAATCGAGTTGCCTGGTATTGATTCGACCCGGGTCTACTTTACAGCGACAACCTTTTTAGAGCAATTACGTCAGGCCGGCGCCTTTGGGATACCTTCTGGATTATCATAGACCTAGTGGCTTTTTCTGTTCCGGAAGCGATATTGAGCGCCAATTTTAAGCAATGTTGTCTCCACTTTCACCGTTTATAAGCCACTTACACTGTCTGACTGTATAGCATGAGGAACAAGCTTCATTTCATTCGGATAAGTTATTCTACAGAAACCGGAATCAGGTTGAAACGGTCTCTACAGGGGTCGACTTCAGATGAGGTCTAAGGTTACCGCGGCGGGAGGGGTCATCGTGAAACTAGTTTTGCGGTGAACCATTCACTCACTGCCAGTTCCCATAGACCCGTCAGGTAACGATTCAGTTCCATATATTAGTCAAGAAGAGGCGTCCAGCAGGCACCCTTGGCATTACGTTCCCCGGGGTGTCCTGAAAGGTCACCTAATCGATAGACTCACTCGTTGCGGTTATTCGGTTTTTATTCGGGGCGTTGAACTAATTGCCCGTCTTTCACACATTTCCACCTCTTGTGACGCTAATCCAGGTGTACAGCATGGCTCGTATTTGAAATGTTCGGAGTCCAAACCTAAGGAGTGAAGCGGTAGTTCCCTTCTGGCCCTCTGTGGTATGAAATTGCTATGGTACTGGCGCCGGGACAGATGTAGAACGGCTTCAGTGAGGCGAATTACACTGTCTTTTTAACCTTTTCTGTACCTTCTTTTGAGATAACAAGGGTTTCATTGCATGCACAGTTCACTTGAAATTTGGCTGTATATTGGCTTTCAGTGGTCCTTGGCAAAGAGCCGTATTCATCACGACGTTATATACCATTTGAGTGAAAGAAAATTGAGCTGTGCGTGTATGTATATATGTATATTTATTTCGCCTTTCTCGGAAGCCTATGCGCTAGAAAATGTGTACAAGAGGTCATTCGCGAATAAGGAAATCAATGTCATTGGCGCGAGATTTGGGTAGATGTATTGTTTGGCGACGGAAGTTTCATACAAATATCCGGTAACTATCCGTAATTCATGGAGTAAAATGAGCGGAGAAACAATACTCTCGGAACTGTAATCGTTGTTGAAGTCGAAGGAAAATGCATTAAAGGAAAAAAGGAAAAAATACTAATGTCAATAATATCGGTAGGAATAATCGTGAAACCAAGCAAAGTTGTTTTGAGATATGTATGTGTGCATATGTGTGTGTACAACGGAGGGTCTTGACTTGCTCACTATTCCGCTTGCCAAGTGAACGCTTGTTCTTCAGCAACAAGAAGCTCCGCGGGGCGGCTCTATCAGCTGCAGGACATGATGGGACCGCGGATTTCGAAAGCTGAGGTGAGCATGTGTACCTTCTGCTCGTTTAGAAACAGGTCTCCAATACAGCCGGTAAAATTATGTTGATATTCCCATGGGATACCTGTAATGTTTAGCATGGCACCACCTGAAACATAAAGAGAAACTGTCAGACCCCAGAGAATGATCGCAGTATCTGTTACTCCATTTGTCACTCCCTTGAAACCAAATCTGTTGGTTCGTTTTTTTTGTCCTAGCCAGTAAGGAAATTTTAGAAACCTTAACAGTAAGTACTAATGAGCAACTTGGCAGTGCGGAGAGATGCTTTAGTGGTTAGAACGCGAATTTACTGACCGGAAGGTCCGTGGTTCAAACCCGACCTCTGCGTCTCGACTTCTCCTGTCTAGGCTTGGGCAACCTGGCAGTGCTTCCTTCTGGTGGCATGTTAACGCGCAGATGCATTTTCATGTTTTGCCATCAAATTATGAAGACGAACCACGGTTGAACACTAACCTCACCTTAGACCGATCAACCTTGTATCAGTCAAGGTTTGCCGGATGGCCACATCAGGGCCTGTTTTTGTGATTCACCATCAACAGAGCCGAAATTTACTATCTGCGGCTGTGCCCGTGGGTGATGTTTTGTTTAGTGGGTCAGTCCTAACTCTAACATTTGAGTAAGACACGCTCCTAAGCCCTAGTTTGGGGGGCCCGCTAACTGAGATGCGCTGCGCGAACAAGCCCGCCGATGCGCAATTATCCCTTGAGATAGAGGGCAGACTGTCTGTCTCTAGGTCGGACCACCACCAGTCTCAACTGGGCAAGTCACCACTTACGGGGGAAATTGCGAGAAATGGAACCTCCAGAGAAATCTGTCCTACGTATGAAAGGTCAGTTATTTAGATGCAACCAGGTGGTTTGTCAGTACGGGACATTCTGATGCATCTGTAGATCATTAAATCTCGGACCCTCATTGTGCCTTCGGGCGAATGAAAGCGGGGCTCGAGAGGATAGACTGGCGGGTTCAGTGAGTGGGAGCAAAACGGATACTCACAAAATGTCACCTATATGCTCATGCAAAAATCACTGAAGTTTTGGCACACGACATCAAGAGGAGGTCGGATTTTTGGGGCATGAAACGGTTCTCAGGGACTAGTAACTGGTCTCGGATCCGTTTATGACATACTTGATCAGCGAAGCGTCAGAAGTCTTCACCCAAATCTCTGCAGTTTATTCAAGTAGATGTCATGCCTGATTTGTACAATACGGACGAAACCAAGTATTTTTTTAATCGAAATGATTACAAGGCTTGTGTCGAAGGGTTGGGGAAGTTGTCGTCAGAGCACCTCCAACATTTACCGAAGCTCCCAGATTTTCAGAAGATATATGACTTTTGCCACAGACTTACCAATGAACACAAAGTTCTCAAAATGCAAACCGTTCTGCTTGATTACTTGGAAAGTCGACGGATTCGTCTCGTGCGTTTCGTCTCCATTAGATTCAGGATGGACACACGGATTGTTGTCTGGCGATCGGACACCCGTCCACGCAGTACCTTGACGGGGAATGCACGCACTTATGGACATTTTAGTGTTCGTGATGGATTTTACTTATCGGTGCGTCCAAGGGGGCAAACGTTGTTGTAGTCATAAAACGTTTGGATTGCGCAAAATACGACACTGAAGGGACCTCAGCAGCCAAGAATGGTATTTTTAACAAGAACTTAAAATCCAGATGGCTCTCTAGATTAAAAACGAGGGCTCTCCTCTCAAAAAGTGGGCCACCTTCGATAGGAGCTGCTTGTACTGTGAAACAATCGACCCCGGAAAAGAAAAAAAACTTAACCGCATTTACTCACCCATCAGTACATAGTTGTCCTGGTGCATGCTCTGAGATGGAACAGAGAATTCACCGGAAGCCATCTGATGATCGACAATGAGCGTTGCTCTTCTGCCACTCCTGTTGAAGGATTGCAATGGATCAAACAGAGTTCTATCTACGTAATAATTCATTAAATTTACTGAATTCCCCTTTGTAACTTGATCTTCTGTTCGTGAGATTAGTTTTAGCCGTAAAAGGAACTGTTTGGCCCTCACGGACATTAGCGAAACTTACTAGCACAAAATATAACTACAGATCAGAGGAGCTCTTGCCGCTAAATCGATCACCCGGAACCCGAATTAAAAAGTTTTAGCCCCATCTTGACTATATGTGCTCGAATAGTGAAGTGATCTTTGCGAGCCATGTTTCAAGCCCGCTGAACACACCAGCAGCTAGTGACCCTCCAGGACACCAGTTCCGCTATTTACAGCTATGCATAGGCTGCAAGTAGCTCGGTGGTCAAGGAGCGAACTTATTGACCTGATGGTCTGTGGTTCGAAACCAAATTCGTCATCTGAACTGCTCGTATATATGATTGGGCAACCTGGCAGTATCTCAACCGCCATGCTTCCTTCGCGTGGCATGGCAGCTATGCACCGAATGAGTCATACAGCTGTGCATGGGCACCCAATTTGAGACATTCAAGAAGCCTACTCATGATCGAATGGAAACCGAATCTGGGGAGAGTAAGGAGAACGATTGACTTCACTAGGACTGTTTGGCCGACTGGATTAAATGACACTTCCGTTTTGTTGTTCGTGGAACCGAATTGCATATCCAAACGGACTAATCCTGTTTTACTCATGTGAATTATTTGGCAAGTATCAGATCTGGGAATTCTGTCTTTGAGGAATCTAGGTCTTGATGTATGACTGGTGGAATGCAATCTTATCAGCGGATTGTCATGACGGTATTAAACTTACGGGCGGTTCAGTGCTCGAATGGAATTAATTGACCACCAGTTTAAGAGAGCTTTTAAAACTCTGAAAGCTAACCACGTGTCTGACAGATTCCCCAGCGTTAGCCCAGTGTAATGGCGGGGCGCTTTGTTAGTTTGTAAAGTTTGTTGCAAGGCCCACTTCTCTGGCTGAGTACGATCGCAATTCGCAACACTGATTTGCGGACGAGTATTCGAAAATGCTAAACGAACATTAACCTATACAAAATTGGACGAGACTTAGCGTAAGTAGATATGCTATGCTAATTTATGCATCATCGAAGTAGCCGGTCAGAATTGACAGAGAAATTATAATAAGCCAAATCTCTGAGAGCTTTTTTGCCCGGTCCGATGGTGGTCGCTTTGGCAAGGACCCAACTTCTTTTTCACAAGTTGCTAGAGATCGATGGATCCGGAGGTCCTGACCTTTGGTATCTTATGGACCCGCGAGACAGGCAAGGTGGGTTTAATCTATAACACAGTTACTCAGATATGGCATGCTATTTCTGTAATTCGTACTCCTGTTCGTTTTCCAATGTTATAGGCCACAGGTTATCTAGAAATGACGAGAAAATATGCTTCGCCCATGCTTATATCAGACTTCTGCAGGTGATATACCACTGACATTCGAATAAAGTAATAGCGCTCGTTGGAATTTTGAAGCTGGCTAGTTAACTAGAGTTTCTATGGGAAATTCGTTCTAAGTTCTTCCTTATTCACACTGGGACGGCTACCTCTTCCCTCTTCGGTGAAGGCAAACGGAACGGGTGGACAGTGTTCGGGGGTACGTTTCGGGAGCTTACCCATGGGTCAAACTGTACAAAAAACTTACCGCACCACATTGACAGTATGGCATTTCCCATCGTTCAACTCCATTTTTGATTGTATCTGTAACAGATTTGTTGACGTGCGACCGGTGATGAGTGCTATTCTCCTATCGGACGCAGCAGTTGTAATTTCGGAGACAATAAAGATTCCGAACTCCACACGGCCTTTACGTAGCGCGATCATGGTCAGTTCCCTCTGGTCATACAGTTTGGATTGCAGATAGCCTGGCCTCTTTGTTTCGGGAAGAGTATCCCCGATCATCAGAATTAGTCCATCTTGACTGGCTGTTTGTAGTTGTAGTCGCATGTAGTAGTCAGTCCTGAATTCGGGAAGGAAAATATACTGATGAGGCTAACCAAATCGAAGCCAACGCTGATCTTCTCCAGTCCGCAAGAGGAACCAAACCATCAACTAGGACAGTGAAATCAACATGGAAACGTTTCTGCGTACAAACCCCAACTTTCAACAAAAGTTATCCATTGTACCCAGACACGAACTTCCCTTTGAAAGACGGTGTCCCCTCGTTCCCGTTCTACAGATCATTGACGCACTTGTTTCCAAGATACCAGAGGACTTCATTTTTAATTGTATGGTCCCTAAGTACCACGGAAAATTGGATCGAATTAACCGTATCTAGGTTTCGCACACTGCGTGGGTCATTCAGCTGGAGAGACAAATTTTTAGTACATCAGTCGTGCAGAAACTTTACCACTTCGATCTGTAATTCAGTGAACCGACGAAATCGATGGGTGTTCGGATGTTTCGATGGTGCGTGTGCCTGATTGCAACCGGTAATCACCGCAAGTAAATGTGGGCATACGGCAGGACCGGAGCAAATAGACATATCAGCACCACACTCTGCAACATAATTATGGAATATTTTTCACCCAGAATGATCTTTTGGTTTAAACCACTTGGTGCCAACCTGCGCCACTACTTCATATCCTAACCGAGGAGTCTATTCTTTTCAAGTTTATTTGCATTAGCTTACAATGATAGACTTTAGAGGACTCTCTCTATTATGCGAAGTTACCTGGAGGCATATCGATCCAGGAACCACTGTTGCTTCTGATTATTCTAAGAGGCCGCTTAGGAATTTCTCGTAGGGAAGAATTTTAAAGACCCACATTGATGGCTCATCAGATATGAATTCACCAACAACCGGAAAATTGTTTGTTGGTCCAACTCACCTAGAGGTGGGGACATTTGGCGATCGTAGTACATCCGTAGTGGATCACTCCTCAAGCGAATACTAGTTACTAATTCGGGCTTGATACAGCAGCCGATGAAGCTTGTCTGGTTAATGTGGTTAAAGCATGAACAAAACCTATTAAAGAAAACCGTGGCTCTCACTCCAAATGCTTTTTGACGGAATGCTCACGTTGGACGACCTATGAGGTGGTAACGCGAAATGAGAGCGACTAACATCCAGTGGGGCGTTGTGGGATCTTTGCGCTTCCCTGGGTGGGGTCCAGATGGTTGGGAACCATACAGGGCGTGGCACGTAAACGACCCCGTTGACGAGTTTGCTGCCTAGATGAAAGTTGTCTATCGTTTTGTGCTAAGATTGTGTTGGGTGAGGTTCGCAACGGGGGCTGGGTCAATCCGACCGGTGATGCGTTCCCCCAGCATGGTGTATATTTCAATGGTTTTGAAAGTTCTGTACACTTCATTCCCACTTCATTCTTACAATAAATCTCTGCCGCTCCCCTTTTTCACTTTGTACTGGGACCCCTTGCCCCATAGTAATATGACAGCTGAAAACAAGCCTCCAATGCTGGTTTATTGCTGCCAATAATCATAACAATTACTTGACATTCGCCCCCGTCATTTTTTGGACTTTTGTTTTCGATTTACAGTAATCACCGAGCCCTATGGGTTACTTATGACAGGTGAATGGACTGGACCAGTGCTTTAACAGGGAGGGGTGTAATCTTAGTTAGGGCCTATCGGTGAAGTGGCAACGTGTCACGGACGTTATATTTCCTATTGTACGCATCTCACAAGTGTATCCCCACGACATTCGTCTTAGGGGTACTGATGTCGCGCATGTACGAAACCAAAGTCTCAAACCTTTGGGCTTACCCAACGTAACCTTTCAAATGTAGCTACGATCCCCCATTTATTGTTGTGTCACTATTCTGGAGAGGTCTCACGATGAGGGAGGCATATCTGACGAATGAACAATCAACCGGGTGAAAAACCCTCATACATTATTGCACACTCAGTCCCGGCCTGAACGGAGACCGACAGGACATCCGTTTGACTTGTTGTGCAGGTGAAATTAATCTGACCACACTGTGTCACCTTTTCACTCAACTGGTCGTTTCTATCAGGTCCCCCTTCCCCATGGGTTACCATACGGGTCTATTCAGCTTGGCATCAAGGTCGTTCTCGTTAAGCCCGATTTGAGTACACCAGCCTCGTTTGTTTTATCCGCGGTTCATCCCATAGTTTATGTGGAATATCTGGAGGCAGAAGTTAAGTTCCACTTCATTCCTGGCCCGATATGTGCTCCTATTGGTCAAAATGATTCCTTCAGCACAATTACCGTCAGCCATAAACCGCATACGAGTTGCGAATTTTGGTTAGTTCATGCTTGCTTCATGTGGTTTCTTGGACGACTCGGGTCTTTCATGACATATTCTGATAATTCAGCTTTTGGTGTATCAGGACTGGCCATCAGTTGTCGAGTTTGTTTTCTTTAGTTGTGGGTGGTTGCGGGGTTCGTAGAATGTGCACTGCGGATGGGCGCTATTAAGAGGGAAAGTCTGGTCCACTGTCTGGTCCCCTTTGGTGTGAACTCACCAGAATAATTATGCCAAGAAAGGAATGGAACCGTTCAGGCGAATGATCAGAATGTGAATTTTACAGATCTCACAACCATTTATAACTAATCGGAAAATCGTCTAGCAGGTTTCCAGCGTCCTGACAGACTAGTCAGTCGATCGATACAACCAGGACAGTTAGTGGTTCGTCGTTCGAGTGGTCTCCCACAAACCAGTCACATCATTAGAGCGTGAACACATCCGCCTGCTCATATATGATAATTCAGGTGCCTGTGTGCCGGTGAAGTATTGGTAACACGCTTGCCTCGCCTGTCAGATGTCCGGAGTTCACACCCCAGCATGGCTAAGACTGCACTGAGAGTGAGCTCTAATAAGCACAAAACTAGGGTCCACTGCTTCCGCCCTTCTTTGTGGAGTCACCAGAATGACTGCGCAGGTCGGAGCAAGGTGGTTGATCTGTTTGCCGAGGTTGGCAATTACCTTGCGAACGTTCCATCCCCAGTTGAGGAGGCATCGTCAGTTCGAAGCTGAGTGGATGCATCCTCCTTACATGCATGCATTCATGTAGTTTCGAAGAGTATCTACTATCCTGTCGTGTGGTTGGCTAATTCGTAGATGGCATTCTTGTAGTCTTATTGGCCCGTTCGCGATTTGCATTGCGTTCCGGTCTGTATAACCTGCATCCCATTTGCTAGTTGGATGGCTTCTTTTGGGGGATTTCAAGTTCACCCTCCGATTGGTCCGTTCCCGGCTTGTGCTAAGTTGTTGTCGTTGTGGGGAATTCCTTTGATTCTGATTGTTTCGTTCTTAATTGGTATCCTAGTCTCGTCTTCTGGAGTTTAATTGGCCAGTCACACTTGGCCGTTTGTCTTAGTTTTTATTTCTTATGCTGGCCGATGTGGCTGCGTTTGAATGCAATTGAATGTCTGGATGGACCATGAGCCACTTGCAATCCAGGGATAAACACAGATCAAATAAACTCACCCTGGCCCAGTACCGTGATAACAAGACTGAAGCGTGCATTCGTACTACGGTGGCGTGAAAAGCTCTTTCCATGGCATAAGCGGACGTGCAAAGGCTTGTAAAACCCAGCAGTGAGAACAAGTGTTTTGGCAGCACAATCTTGGAACTCTCACTTTTCGTCGTCACTGTCACTTGGATTGATCTGTGCGTTGTTGCTGGTCGCCTACAGAAGTTCAGTTGTTTCTATCCGAGTTGCGTGACTATAGCAAATAATGGAAACTCTCTTACGCAAGTGAGCGCGTGAATGGACAATGTGCTTCAAGTTCACTCTCGAAGGTGTAATCCAAAGATGTCCACCAACTTTACACGGGTTCGGAAGTAAATGCTATTCATTGGATAACACTAAGTTACTGGGGGATATGGCGTTTGACACGTATGACCCCAATCATTGGACACGCTATAAACAACTGACTGCTTCTCTCGACGTCTGCTGTGAACCACACCACTCTGCTGAAGCCATCCGGGTTGGTGCTGACAGACCCTCTTCCCCACCACTTAAACAGTTGGAAGAATGCGCGGGTTATCAAACTGGAAGTCAGACATCTCAACAAGATCCAGGTCATTACGAATTTTATTAGCAAAAGTATCTATGAAATTTGGCGAGCCTTGAAGCAAGTGTGCGACGAAGTGGCGAATCATTGGCCTTCGCACGGTCAAAAGTGAAAGTATGGGTTCTTCAGATCTAACAAATCCACCCACCGGCACGAATAAGCGTAGTGTCTCGGAGGGCATACAATCAGGAGTCTTGTACACCAGCCTTGCTATTAAATGACTGTGCTGATATTCGCAGCGAACCAATGTCCATTCTGTTCCGTCGACATTGTGCCATTCTGAAAATACCACACTTTTGACGTACGACCAAAACGACACCTGCTTGTAGTTTCGTCCCTGTGAAAGAATTCTTCTGGATCAAGTTATAGGTATTCTGTTGGACCAAAGGTCGCATCGATTTGAATATCGTCAGGTTTTCTCCATAGTAAATACTATTGCCGACTGAGTTCGCCTTGTGTGTGTCGACTCACGGATGCATTGGAAGCGTCCCCATAACACGCCTACTTCAGCTTTTCATTAATGCATACGGTGAACAGATCCTAGTCCAGCTTGTTAGAATCTGTTTCACCAGTCTCAAACCGTTCGCAGACTACTTCTTATTCCGATTGCCAACTAACATCCGACATCTGCCATGTTGGTATTTTGCCTTTTTTCTTCGTATACTTAAGGGACACTCTCATTCCAGATGACCTCCTCTAGTCTGAATACGCTGAAGATACAGTAATTGGGACCATCGCGACCCTGACCTCATTTGTAGTTTCAGACTGCACTAGTCAGGCGATCACTTTCTCGCCCTCAAGGTTCTGGGTGCCGAGAATTTATCGTTCATTAGGCATATCTACAATTATACACCTTTTGGATGGTAGGACTTACAGGATGTAACAGGGCTGGACTGTGTACTAGTCATGCAGAGAGAGATGAATCTAAACACTTACATGGACTTTAATAGGTTGAAGTATTTGAAGATCGTATTGCCTGAGAAACGGACTGCCAGCTGTGCACAATTCCTAGTTTCTGGAGTCGCCGCGAATGCATCCTTTCCTTGGCCAATTTTCGGATCTGTTCCAGGTGATTCAACGGTCCTTGGTAGGGCGTCATACTGAACATCATCTTGTGACCACGGTTTCTGTGGCGTTTCGTTATCCGATGTTTGAGAATTTTCTCGCATTGCGTTAATCTCAGCCTGTAACAGAATAAAAAAACTCCGATATTTGGAGAAAACAGTGATTTGCCGAACCTCCGAATCAAATTAACCCCCATTATACAAATGGATACCCGGAAGGAGTAGTTTTTCACAGGCTGACTACAGAAAATAAACCAGTAGAGTATTATGGAAAATTCTCCTCAGAAAGTCCACACAGAACTTGTTCGGCTCCAGAGTGTAACCAATACAACCGGCTTTGCCACGGGACGCTTGCTCATGCTGGAAATTTTATTCTAACCTTATTGTAGCTCAGTATTCATGGTTGGCCACCTTAGGATGGACGTGAAGCCACAGTTGTCTGAAACGCACTGTGCGCCAAAGTAAACGAGGCTGGTCTTCTACCACTGAAATCCACGTGCAACTGGTTTGCATTTCTTGTGAGGATTTGAACGTATGCTCAGTCGTTTAATTCAGCTAACTTCTTCATTGAAGGTTTTCCACGCACTTGTCAGGTTAGACAAGCTGTGTTATCAAAGTGAAGGTCCTGAAAAGCATCGTGGTGTCTCCACCATATGCTTCAATCGATCGTTTTATGCTAGGTTACCCTGCGTTTTTTCGCCGTGTCCCTTGTCTGTACCTTGCCATACGGTGGCATAAAACGCTGCATTATCAAATGAGAAAGACCAATTATCCCATCATGTGTGTAAGTGTTCGAATTATGGCTGAGAGGAGCCAATGCGTACTGAATAGGTTATCTGCGTACAATCGCTGGTGAAGGACAAGATGGCGGCAAAAGACTTTGGGAAGGCAACTTTGAGGATTATAGATGTTTGATCAGTGTATTCGACCGTTGTCCACTCAATTAAGCGTCGGAGTCAAGGTTGCTGGACATCCGAGCTAAGCCTTTACACTGTCTTGTCGGATCAATACCTGTGGCTTCCATTCTTGATAACACAAAGTTTGCATTTTGCTTAACGCGGTATCTACAAATATGGCTGTTCAGCTGGACGGAAAGACCACATAACCATATAACTGATTACTTTTGTCGTGTTTTAAATCCCGTAAGCTAACTAAACGAGTTGTGGGGGATGGCATGATTGCAAAAAATTCAACCCAAAATGATGGCGTATAAGTATCTTTTGGTGAAAAGTGCATTTGTTTATTGTCGACTTGGAGAATTAACACGCAATCCAGATGAGTCACAGTGTAAGATTGAAACGAAATCATAAGGGGAAGTCATTCTAAGGTGCTGGCTACTGGTTAACTTTGACCTGATGGTTTTGCCACACCAACCTTCTAAATTAGGAACACTGAGATAAAACTGTAAGAACGATGCATTTTGGTGTTGTCCCATCTTCGGTTGTGAACCAGTTTAGTTTTTTATTTTGGATTACGGATAAAAACTGATTGCTGCACTCGGACGATTCGGATGCTCGTACTGCTCTGTGAGAACAGACAGGATGTGCCTGATATCTGTGTTTTCTTTGTTCCCGCTGGTTTCGATGTCTCTTTTTCGCCAGTCAAATAACGCACATCAGTGCAATTAGTTTTTTGTCATTTCACGTTCAATCTACGATAGCACATAGTTCAGTTGTAGCTAGAGATCCTGAGTGACTGAATTTTCTACTGAATGGTGGACGACTGCTGTTCGTCAACAACAGACGTGGAATTTCACGTGTCGTTGGGGCTATCCAAAGCCCGAAACAGCTGAACGATGAGAGGTGGTTAAGCCTTTAGTGGGGTAGTGAGGTGGTAGCAAACAGGTATTCAGTGAATCCGATCTATCACCGTTCGAACAGTGCATTAGGACAAATCAAGGCACAATTTGCACACTAGGTATTGTGTAGCATGCAAAAAGTGGGCACAATATTTCCTGATGCCACGCTCAAGGTGAATCCAGTAGTTTACCTCTACCTATAGAATAAAACGTTCGGTTGGGCAACGGAGACTTCAGTCGAAGAATGTGTCCAGCGCCAAAAGCTGCGATTTTTTGGTCAATGTATTGCGCATGCTGAATCATTATTTGCCGAACAGAGTACTATTTTCCGTGCCCAATTCAGAGCGACACAAGAAGAGATGTGGTCAATATTTGACTTGGCATAAGGAAATGAAGTCAATTGCGAAACGTCTGGGTACTGTTGGCGCGACTCGCCTTCCGAGACGGGGTCCGCCTGATTTCCCATTGCATGGTTGGAGACTTTAATCGATGCCAGTAGCGTTCTTGTTGGCATTTTTTTATCCAAACTGCCCGAATGAGTTTCTGAAGGTGTAGACCCATCGGAATGATTGTGGTAGGCTAGTACTAAGTCCATTCTCCGTCCAATTTTATGCTTTTCTTCACGATGCAGCTTTAAAACAAACCATGGTTGTACGGCAGTGGGGCACCAGCGTTGAACACTGATGTAATGCTGTCGACGATGATGGTGTGGACGAATACGATGTTCAAGACATGATAGTATACGAATGTTCCCGCCGTTTTACACTTGGATAGAACCGCATCGCGTGCTGTTTGTCTGCATGACTACCCTCCAGCTTTGTTACAGAAAGCCTAACGAGAGGTTTTCAGTTAGAACTTTAGTGTAACACGGTCCACAAAGTCAATGTTGGTAGGTGTTTTTTTCGAAATCAGTGCACTGCCACAGCTTGTAATACGGTCACTGCATAGAAAGTTGGAGTAGCTAGTAAGGATCCCGAGACTATCTTGATCGAATCCGGGCAAGCAGCTGATACACGTGACTAGGTGGTCAGTCTGTCAGACCCTAAGTCGGATTTCACTGCAACCCACATTACTTCACCTTTGGAAGTAGTCATCCATGAGATGGTCCCCCAAGAGGTGGAAAACTGTACAAGTTTCTACCAGTCGTACTGACCCGACAGAAACAGTCTGATTAATAGTTCATTAATCACTAATTTGCATTTGACTAGATAATTGACTCTTTAGTATGGGCTTCGTACGCAACATTTCGATTTCTGAAATGGATATTTTCATCGAATCGCCATAACGCGAGAATATCACTTTGATCTGATGCAAATTGTATGATGTAAGTGTGCCTTTATCATGCCAGACTGCATGAACACAAATTTCAAAATGATTTGTTTGACAACGCGATTACGAAAAGGAATGGGCATTTTGAGTGCATTAAAAAACGTGCTTTCGGTAGACTTCAACTGGTTCTAGTATCTTTGACGCAAACGACAACTGATGCTCGTTAAGGCCATCCTCGAAAGGCATGGTTATGTTTACCTGTTTTCGTTGGCACGCAAGAGTCTCTGCCCAATTGGCGTCATTCGTTCCATGTTCCCGCATAAATCGAATCAGCTGCGATTGGGTGGAACAGGCACACGACGCTGTTGTTCCAAGAGGCCTACACACCGATTGTAGTTCCCCGATGCGACAGGGGCTGTATGCTGGTCCACAAGGGGGACCTTGCCATTGAGACACGTTCAGCCAGTACTCAGACTTGTCGGACAAAGAATTCTGTGTTACTTCCACGTTCGGAGAAGGAGGACCAACCAGGAATATATCCGCCCCATTGATGTTCATCTGTAACATTGAAAGAAAAGTCCACGATGTTAGTCGGTGTTTTGAAATAATCTTCTGCCCATTCAAATGACAATTTCGATCGACTTGTTCATACAACTCACCAACTATCAGTTATGGTTCCTAATTTGGTTGCGATCCCTCTGAAGGAATGCCAGGAAAAACCATGTTGACTCCTAAGAAATAAATCTCACCTGCTGAATGGCGCCAACCAGTCCAGTTCGAATATCCATAGGAGGAGTTGGGCTGTTGTGAAAATCGTAACCTCCCAGGTAGATGGGACTTGAACTGAGATCAAAACTTGGTAGCTAGATGGAGGAAGCCAGGAAGATGAAGGTCAATTGAGTGCAGAAACAACGTTCTCTAGTTTATCTATTTCGTACTGACCGCATTCGATCTGACTGACCCGAAATATTGTGACTTTTCACACCTTTATGCAACCGATAAGGTGTACACAATTAAAGTATCCTTGGTAGTATACTGTCCGCTGCAAATTAAGTAGCGAGTTGTGGCTTCAGATCTTCACACGAAAGATGTTTTATTTGTGCGCGCGGAGTGCATTTAATATTCCCGATCTTATCCAACACCTTTTTCACCTTTTGCAGTTACTAAGGTTCTTTCATATTATGAGAAAAAAAACTGCTCATCAGTCAGCATTGATAGGTCCGAGGAAACATGAACTCACACTGAGACCGCGCCACTTTTTCAGGTACCGTCGAAGTGCCGCCGGAACCTGAAAGATAAGGTGATGTGTCAAATACACAGAACTGAAAAACTGATGAACTGAACAGTCTCTGATGGAGGTACTCAATAGAAATAAAGTGTATTCAGGCGGTAAATAAATTTACGGGTAAAGATCCATGTGGAAGCTGTGATGAGGTGGTCATTCTAGTACAACCTTTCATAACACGAAGCTGGTTTACTCTACAGCCAATCATTTTCAATGGGGATAACGAATTAGAACCCATGGAGCTGAGACCTTCTGCAAAGGAAAATAAATTGCGCCGAAGCCGCTCAATTCCAAAATCCATGACGGGGCAACAACCTTTGTCCTGGGTTCGAAAGTAACCACTCAAGAAAAGAGAAAAACGCCTAGATCGACGTATCTGAAAACAAGATTTTGTCCTGAGAGTGAAGTCAATCTACATCGGAAAGCCAAAGACCACTGTACAGCTATTTCATCCTTATTGGGGTTCCTCAGTGGTGTGCATGTCATGAAGATCCAGGGAGATCGGAACTCGCATCCTCCAGGCTAGTAGCTAAACACCGGACCTTACGGTCACGAGCGATTGATCAACAGTGCGATTAACTCTCGCACTTATGACTCACCAGCATAGTTGCATCGGCACAGGAGGACAGTACTGGCGAGATTGATGTGAACACGAACTCTGAAAACCACGCAATCACTTACAACGTATCTATAACCGCTGTCTATATGATTGCCACTTCCACCTTCAACTTTCTATTCGCCATTCGATGCTTGGAGATTTCGACAGCCTCGGTTACTAGTTGCCGTATTGTGAATATTGCTTTTTACCACTTATTTATCTAGCGTTTTGAGCGATCCTCCTTTTTGTCTAGTCTTTCACTATTGCATAGTTTGCCTTTGAGTTTCTTGTTTGTCTGCTCTCATCAAATCTGCCAAGCTAATGTGTCAGGGAATATAACCCAGTCCCACCCACACCAACAGACACATTCGTATAGCCTTTCACTCGCACTAAATACATCAGCTAAGACCAGATGGTGACTCAGCTTGAGAAAATTCATTGGATTAGGCCCTAACTTACAAAGTTCCGGAAGGTCCGTGGTTCAAACCTGACCTCTCGCATCCTGACTGCTCCTGTCTAGGCTAGCGCAATCTGACAGTATCTCAGCTCTCGTGCTTCCTTAGGGTAGCATACCGGCTACGCAGTGAAGGGGTGTTACAACTGAATGACGACGACACATGATGACCGTCTCGTATAGCTTCCTTATCCAAATGTGTGTTTGCTCGGTTGTGAAAATCTCTGACGAAAGTTTATTTCTTGACGAAACACCAATCATAACTTTGCTGAAAACTCTTCGACACGCTTGACAAACGCTATTAACGGTAGCCGAAGCGTTGGGACCATAGCCCTAGGCCTTAGGACTGTCTAGTGATACGATAGCTTAAAGGCGGGAGAGAAATTAGGATCAACAGAGGAGTCATTGCCCTGGAGGAGTTCGGCAAATAATCAATAAACTTAGCGAAATACACTCATTTGCGTACCTATTTGGTTTTGACAGGAGACTCACCGGGAACCCAGCTGAATCTCTCTTTTAGGCTGTGCCTCAGCAACTGAATGTGCTGCACAAGGCCGCCTCATGTTTCAGTTGGTTCGATATTTGAGATATCACGATACAATGTATAGACATAATACACTACTCCCAAGGTTGCTGAAAACTTTTTGGCAGCTATGTTCCAGGTGAGTCTCCCGTCAAAACCAAAACTGGTATGTAAATGAGTGTGTTTTGCTGAGTTCGTGCAATGTGGGTTCAATTGGAACATAAATTCGACGGAAACCCGAAGACTGCGCCCACCTGATGAGCCCTAAGAAGGGAGAAAACCGGTCGTTGGCTGTCGAAGAGTTTTCAGCAACCTTATAAGTAGTGCATTACGTCTAGTCAACAAACTTGTTCCTGGTCCTGTTTTTAACTGAGAACTATGACTCATACCACAGAAAGTGACTGCCAAAGCGGTGAAATAGAATGGAACAGAACAGAGGGCGTTAAGTTTGTGAGCATATGGAGAGCGGTTTTAGATCAGTTGAGCTGGTAGCGGCATTCGGCCAGAATTGAGCAGGCCGAGCTTTGAGCTGGATCCAAACCGACCAAAATCCACACAATCTCTCCTCTAACCGAACTGCAATAACTCACACAGCATCAACAAAATTTCCAGCCGAATCTCCAAAGGAAGCAACAACTGGACGGCAACCAAACCAGAATGATGTTTACTCCGCCCTCATTCATCCATCATTAAATTGAATTGCCCGTACAAACCAGATGAAATATATTTCGCTGAGTGACTCGCCCCAAAAATTCAGCCGTAATCATATAGGCAGACAATGCTTTCGTGTCAAAAGGGAAATCTTGCCCGACAAGGTTTATTAGGCTGTCCTGAAGAGACCGGATGACTTATTTTCCACGGGCATTCACAAGAACTCACATGGGAATTTCAACTATTTTAGTTCAGTTCTACAGCCCCCATGAAATTACAGCAGAACAAATGCCGGTCAACGAAGCTAGTTTCCTGACAGGTGCTTTTTATCGGGAATGGTTATCCATTGAGGAAAATTGGGAATTACTACTTGAAACCAAATGAAAATGATTCAATCGGCCTATATAAACCGATTTGGTTCTACCTATTATTCAAAGGTGATAACGTTGAACTCTTCATCAACCATCGACTGATTACAGCCTTCAAAAGAAGATTTCTGCTGCCTCACTAGTGTTTGCCGAGTAAACTGTCTAGCTAAAAAGGGGTTTCTGCCTGCGTCCTACAGGTTTCAAGCGTCCGTGACGCCACCTGACAAACGAGTCAGTCGATCTACACAATCAGGACGCTTCCTCGGTTGCCCTTTGAGGCGTCGGCCAAACAAGCTCCATCATTCAAATATGAACACGTTTGCCAGTCCAGGCGCATCCAGCCTGCGCTGTCGGCGTAGTGGTAACACTCTCCTCACGCATAAGATATCTGAAGTTCAAACCTGGACACGAACAAGCCTGTGCGCTGCTGTTGGGCTCTAATATAGGCGAAGATCAAGCCCCGGGCTAATATACCCCTGCACAAACATCTCACTTATTTACTGTTCAGTGGCCACCAACATTTTTGTCGTAGTTGCGTAACAGAATGTGTGAAAATGGTTCCTGCCAGACTAAGCTGAAAATTTAATTCATTCATACTTACCAGTCGAATACGTTGTGACTGATTCTCGTCAATTTTGAGGCTCATCGCTCTGGGGCGTTTGTCGATGGTGAGAACGTGCCATCGACGGAGCTGAAGCGGGATTCTGTACTGGAGCAACACCGTGTCACTTGATCTCCCAACGGAATCCGGGAACTTTGCATCTAGTGCTCGCAACTCAGTTCGGCATGCGACAACCACGTAACCTTTCGGATCAATATAGACACCTAGGAATGGACCCATTCTCGTTTTGGGCGGGACGAAAAAGAGTAGTCCTGAAATAAAATCAGGTCAATAATGAGTAGCGAAACCCCCTATCCATATAAACTCCGACTTATTACCACGAACTTAACAAGATGGAGGAAGCTGACAGAATTAACACAATCGATTCTGATCGAACATACACTTGAAGACATCACATACCAGGGACTTGTGTCACCAGAAATGTAAGTCCAACGCGTAACTTTTTTCCATTCATTGCTTGCGGTCCCTTTGGTCCCGGTAGTCGGATGAAACTGTCGCCACCAAACTGAGGAATGACGGTCACCACTGTGGGATGGGAATGAGACAAAGTTACGTGCAAGATTTTACTCTCAAAACATAGATGTGATCTTCATCCAACTGGATTGTTTCGCAACTGGATAAGCCGAAGCATCTGGATAGTTGCTTTCTGCTAGACGTGCTACGGCAGTGAGCTTGAGACAGCTCGGTGGTTCAGGCGGAAACCTACAAACCGGAAGGCTCGTGGTTCGAACCCAACCCCGGCATCTCGACTGCTCCTTTCTAGGCTTGAAAGTATATAACCCCTCCTGCTTCCATTGGGTGACATGGCAGCTAGGCACTGTAGGGCTGTTACGACTGAGCGATTTGCGGCAGTGCCGCATCACTGTCAACACTGATGTTTCTCTCTGGCGATGGCGAAACGTGCATAGTTTTGTACTGGTGAAACTCCGACAAGCTGCCCACCAGCATCCTTGTCAAAACACAGTGCTTATCTGAAGCTTCTGTGAACGACCAGCTCAAGTGTACAGGATGAATGAAAAGGTGAACTCTAACTCACAAGCTCACAATGTATGCAAAACTCATATCGTATCGTTGCTTGTTGTCAAGCCTATACCATCAGAACTAATAAATGACTTATTGCACATGTGTCTTACGGAATAACCGGTAAAAAGTCTCAGCACCAAATCAGTATGCTGGTTGATGACTTAGTCAAGTTCAACTTATACCTTGACTACTTATGGTTGTAAAGTATTCAATCTTTCCAAAAACTCCCTCACTAATGAGAACTTCTATGTCAGGGTGGCGTGGCTTTTCATGGCACACACAAGATACCACCTATCCAACTCGAAAGATTCTATTTACTTGAAGCTGTATCTGAAGATACAACTTCAAATCAAAACCTTACCTGTAAGTCAAGTTTTATTTATAGCAAATATATAGTGAGAAACAATACACACTTTTAATATCAACTTGGAGCGATTCTCTAAGGGAGACAAATCCTCCAGACATGTCATCTGCTATATATGTGCAGTTCGGTAAGTATCCCTCTAATATGTTCACCCATTAACTCAAGGTGATCATTGTCGAGAAACAGCTGCAAAGCCGAAATGGTCAAAAAAGAGTGGGTAGTTTTGCAGACAGTTTAGGCAGTAAAACAACAACTTTAAAGAAGATGAAAATCTGTCAGCGTTTTGGATGGATGAAGATATTTTCGAGGACCGGTTAGCTCATCTCTGTTCTAGACAGGATAGCTCAGTGGTTAAGTTGCGAACTTAATAACCGAAAGGTCCGTGGTTCGAACCCAACCCCGGCATCTCGACTACTCCTGCCTAGGCTTGGGCAACTTGGCAACAGCTCATCCGTCATGCTTCCATCTAGTGGTTTGGCAGTTAGGAAACGCAGGGTTGTTATAGCTGAATGATTATTTCTTATAGACGTAATCAGAATGTGATCTAGCTGTAAACACGTCACTAGTGAGTTTGTTCGTTCGTCATCTGTGTTCCAAACTCGAAATTCTTATTCAAGGGAGCGTGGAAATGATGAGGAAGAGGTGGATGACCGTGTCACGATTTCATATAGTCTGTTTCTAGATTGGTTTGGAGAACATTATCGTTGGTGAGAAAAGCCAGGAAACTATGGCCAGCAATAACTTTGCGTCTTCCGAGGAGTTTTCAGCAGCCTTATGAGTAGTGTATTATGTACATATCGTAAGTCACATCGCTTCAAGGCTTTATTCCTGGAAGAACGGACTGTCAGATCACGAGAACTGGAGTAAATTTGGAAGCATTTGCGTGGGATCTAGCTCGAGTCGTCAGAAGTTGCAATTCATAATCGTATTTCTGTGGTTGACCACAGAAAGAACCTGGCATTTTTGGAAGTCGTGGCTGTGGTCATATAGGGACATTGGCGTCAAGTCTATTTTGCCAAGAACTTTTCGCGACCGGATCCTTTGTGACAGTCATGGTAAGTTTGGCTAACCTATAGGAATCCTTTGATACTTTTGCAACGCAACAACAGGGACTTGTATACTGGCATGAACAAGTAAGAAAGTTTATGCGTAGGCTTTTGAGAAAAGAAAACGTTCTGAGAGTTCCATACAACAGCTGGTTTCACCGATTTATCTGTAATCATTCTGCATCTGAACTACTGATAAAGAATAACATGTTTTTTATCTTCATATTGTGGCTTACGGATTGTTTCATATGCCTGTGGTCTTGACCTGCATGAATTTTACTTTCCTGGCCTTTTTCGAGCTCATCACTCGCAGTTGCCACATTGAATGCAACAGACAATTCCGAAGACAGTAGGCAAGTCTGTTTTCGCTTTGGCCACACACATTTATGCGGCTGTCGCGGTCGTTACTAGGATTGAACTGGTACCAAAAATGGGTTTAATGAGCTCCTGCAGCGCCATAAGAAAATATTGAGTGGACAAAATGAGAAACAATGGTACCGTTTTTAACTAGGCTGTTGTAAGTCTACGCTAGTAGGCATAGACAGCCTAAGTCCTGATAGTCCAGCCGTGGTATAGAATCGGCCATTCGTGAGATTTCTTGGCTGAAAACAGTGGAAGCTTCCGGAGTACTTCTTAGAGTGCATACAACCAAGGTAACTGCGTCTGTATCCGGCCGACCGGGTTTCAATTATCCAATAATGCTTAAGACTTTACTCTCCAATCTCGTCTTGATAAAGCGCAAACTTATTTTCGATCAATAGGAGATTAAAGATTGGTCAGTACATATGGAAATTCCAATTCTTTTTTTTTACCTTGTTCACATCGTTGGCCCTGCCATCCGGGCTGGCAGATGCAGTCATACTCGTTTGGACGGGTGGAAACACAAATACCTCCGTTTTGACATGGTTCTTCCCGGGTACAGATTGTAGCTGGTGCTTGGAGCTGTTCCACCGTACTCCCATCCGACTGGATTGATTTGGTGCGATCATCCTCGTGTAACACCTCGGGCGGTGAGCTGAATTCCTCATTGGCACTACATAGTGGTGCTTCGGATAGACCGGAGGTCATTCGTTTTATCCCAATCCATGCCAACTCTGTACCAGCACCACTGAGTAAATCGATTGGTTGAGCTTGCTTGTTTGAACCGGTGATCAAATTTACACGAAGCAGACATCCACCGAATCCATCGTTTTCTCTAGCGCTGGGTGGAGGCCAAGTCCTGTTCAATATAAATTAGGAGTGTGATAATGTTGAGATTGTCCGGCCATCTCAGAAAATAATAAATAACTAAACAACATAAAACATGCGGTAGGGCCTTATGAAGGCCACACATGAGGACTCCGTTGTCCTTCTCATCACATAGGCTTGGACCAGTCGGTCATGTGACATGTGCTTAAAGACACCATAAACGAGAGATTCAGGTGGGTCCCAAGTGATTCTCGCATCAGAACCGACTTTGTTTGCAAATGAGTGTATTTCGCTAATTTTGTGCAATTTGGGTTCAAGTAGAATATAAAGTCGACGGAAACTCGGGGACTGTGCCTACCTGACCAGCCCCAAGAAGGGCGAAACCGGTCATGGGCTGTCGAAGAGTTTTCAGCAACCTTATGAGTAGTGTATTACGTTTATACATGTGACATTATGACCAACAGTTTCGGGCTTCAATCATAAGACAAAATGTTTGCTAATCGCTCTGTAAACAATCACATATACAAACTAAACAACGGCTTGACTCTCGGCAAGGCTGCTACGCACCCTTCCGTGTGGAATGATTTTAAACCGCTGAAATTCCTCCAGTCAGTTGAAAGCTGACGAAATAAAAGCATAAGTCAACTGCTTCACTCACTTTTGAATCGCAGGAAACAAAGGTCGACCAATAACGATAGTCTTGTAGCCTCCTACCGGTTGGGTGATATTTTCTGCTGTAGAGGGCTGGAGTATGGGCGCTTCCGTTACCAGGGTGGTCTGTACACCGTCCAACTGAAGCCATGGCTTGTTGTTATTCACGCCCACACGTATCTGGTGAAGCGTATTAGGGCGTATCGTCTCCGGAGCTTGAACCACATACAACCGGTCCGGTATGCGACCATTCAGGTAGCTGATTGGAGACAAAACGCAGTGTTATGTGAAAATACTTGTTAGGTGTTACATTTGCCACACAGAAATGGTAACTCAGAAGAGTGAGGACTACAAACTCCAGTTTCACTTGTGTACATGTATAGGTTACATAGAGGAACAGAACGAGTAGTACGATGAAGATGTTTCCGGTCGTAACTCAACCACTGGAAAACATACAAATTATTAACCTTGAGGCAAGCATATAGACATAAGGTGTTCTATAGAGGAAAATGTTGGTAACTCAGGTAGCGTAGATAGTCGTTGGTTTGTATACCCATTATTTTACCGGTGGAGATGGCGAAGTACTCCTCCACAATAATCCCCCCTCCATGACAGCCTCTCCAGAATAAAAGTTACTCATCGAGGGAATCCGTAGCCAGCCGTTCCCGCCAGATTTTCACAGTATGCTGACCACCGGAATCGGTTGTGGGTCGTATCCTGCAAGATATCCGGCCAGGAGGGCGTATAACCACGCAGTATTCGGTTTGACTGCAGACTCTTCCATTTTGCACTGCCATGTTATGACTCGCTCCCGACAAACGTTTCACCGGCAGAGATGTGGAATGGAAAAACGGAGCCTTTTGGTTGGCTGGCCTGCTTTTTACACGACCCAACTGCACTTACCTGGTATGCATTACTTGCTGCTCTAGTGATTCCAACCCACTACTCTATACTAGCTTATGAACCAAGTTAGTGCGAAAGACTGTAGTCACCAATCTTCCAAGCCGATGTTGTTTTCACATGCGCCCCACTCCTGAAATGGTATGGCCAATGTCCACTCGGGATAAAGTTCTTGGAGTAGAACCTGTCTTGAGAATTATGCGTAATGTGAGTTTAGAACTACTTAAATCCAAGAAAGAAGATGCTTATCGGGTGGCCATTGTGTGTGTAAGGTGGTTTCGGAATAAACAAGTAACCTATTGCGCGTTTTTGGCATTTTTGGCATTCCACCTCAGTTTAAAAGCCTCTTTCGATGAGGTAACTAAGGATATGAATATACATTTCAGTGAGTGCGTAATAAAATGCGAGGCCAAAGGAAGTAGAAAACCTCCGGACGATCTTACCGAACGCTATTCAGACCAGTGAGTAACTCAACCAATTCGCTCAGAAGCAACAACCAAAACTTGTGTCCGAAATTAGAAGTACACACTATAAGTTATAGTATATTTAAATCCTGGAGAAAAAGTAAACTGAGACAACTGGATTGGTTTCTCAAAAGATAGTTTCTAGAAGCTTCCACATATTTTTCGGGGCGAGTTTTTGGACAACTAGGTATGTTGATGTTGGGTATCATAAAGTACCCTCAAGGACATGCAAACATGTAAATATGTTTGAAGGTATTTCTGTAGATGTATTCATCTGAGTAACAACTTGGAAATTAATTCCTGCGGTGCTGACTAAAGGGGGGAGATGTGTGGAGCTTTAAAGCTTAGCATGTGAAGCACTCCACGGCCCCAAAGATGTTCATCATAGTGAGTAACATTTCCGATCCTGAAATACTTTTTCGCACTTTGCTGTCAGGATAACCTCAGATGGGTACCACATTTCTGATCGGATATTCACCTAAGTTTGGGTCAGCGCGACCTTCCTTATTCAAGCAATGACGGTCAGTGCGTGACCATATTTAGGGCTGGAATTTGTCATCCACTTACAGATTTCGCGACATAATTATAAGAAACCTCATGTACTTCGTCACAAATTCACTAATAATTTATAGAATAAAGAACATTTCGCGAGCATAATTTGAGGCGAAACTCGGAATTTATCGAACTTTGTTTCGCAAGGAGCGACATGGATTCACCGCAGGAGACTGTGTGGCTAAAATCATAGAACCAGTTTCAGGTAATGTTAGTCGGAGAGTGTTTACGGTGACTTATTGTTGCAATTTTGGTTTCCGGTCGCTATCAGTTCAGTTTAACAGCCACAAACCACGTGTTAAGAGTAGGTTGGTTACAGCTGCTATAGTTTCGGCTACCGAAAAACGGGACAACGTGGGAGATACAGCCAAGAACTGGAGGCGTTAGAATGAACACTTAGTTCTGGAAACTGAGCAGGTGTGCATTGAAGAAGATAGATCTGATACATGGGTGCCATTGATTGCGCAATCGGGCCATTTCTGCCGGTGTCACTAAGCATTGGTGACTTAAGCCCCGGGGTCCTCATTCAAAAAGACGGCAGTTTTCGACGGTTTGTGTCTCCATACAGAATGTTCACCTCTCGGTTCATTCCACTCTGCACAAAGCTGAGCAAAAGGTACCTCGCGGAGCAGACGGTTCTCTTGCGTCTGGAGTAAATGTCATAGCCAGTTATTAAACACTACACCATAGTTTTCCTGGGAGTCTGAATGATATCTTGTGATTTAACTCCCCGTTCTGGTTTTGTGACATTTATCTGCTCACCCTTTGTGACGAGGACTTTTGCATCTGTGAACAGTCAACTTGCCACAAGTCCCTCATAGGGGCGCGATCAGAAGTTCAATTTTGGCACTCCAGCGCCTTCACTCCATGGAACAGATGGGCTGAGGGACCAGTTTTTCCATTTACGACAATGAGCGGGCCCAACAATTGTGCACGGCAGAGTCTTGGATGTGAATTATTTCTTATTGCTAGTTCGCTACTGAACCGGTTTCTTTAACCTAGCTCTAAGCACGTCAGTTCAAACTAAACAGCGGTGCATCTGAGTTCGTTTGAACCTAATGCACGTCATAGTGTCCTCACTCTAGATTCACTGCAAACTTTGTGTTCGACGCGTGCGTTATTTGGATGCACTGACACCAGTCGCTGCATCCATCTGCCTGATATGTCTCACCCACCGCGTAAGATTCGCGTGAACTCTGACTTTTTAACCGCATACTAACCTCTAGTGACAAGCAATCGACCTCAGCGACTTCATCAGGCGCATTTAACCTGTTTATGATATGCTAAAAGCCCAGGGTCTGAAGCAATGTAGCTCTTGGCCGAAGGGTCGAGATTCGAACCCAACCTGACTGCTTTGTTGGTCTTATCTAGGGTTAGGTAATCAACCGCTCGCCTTCTTCAAAACTTGCACAGTCTATGCATCAGGTCCGAACGGTTTGATGTGATGTCGATGAAAATATTTCAACTGATAAAGGATGTCTATCCGTACACTTACAAAGTCCATAAAGTTAGCTAAACTATCCGCTCTCTTTGGACTTGTTGTGGCACAGGGTGCGTATTTATTAGAAGATTGAGGGAATCAACTTGTCTGCAGTGCCCCCAGAAGCTTTCTTAATTCACTTTCCTGAAACCTGTGACCCACGCTCATAACAGTAATTACTACTCTACCAAGTTGCCTCTGAATGTATTATCAGCACATAGTTCATATTCTGACCCGTCTTGCTTTGTTGAGGATTGCTCACTATATTCTGAGCCATTCATTCCTGGGGTTACTGACATGCCAAGTGGAGTACTGCTTATCAATCACGTGGTCGTTGATCTGTTTGCCGAGCTTGGCGATTGGCTTACAGAAGTTTTGGCTCCCTTCGAGGTCACATCACTAGAGTGCGGTTGGTTGGGATCGTATCAACAAACAGATCAACAGCCACTAAAGTTCTGACTATTTAAGCCACCTCATCAATCCAGTTCTCAACATATAGTTTGTGAATTGACCAGCTGCACATTTTCTGTTCTAGCCAAACAGCGTAACGGGCGTTGGGATTGTGAAGTGTTTACTCTATTCAGTGGACAGTTATGTTAGGTGTTTCGAGGTCATCCTTGTGGAAGCAACAAATATGTGTCACTCAGAAATGTTTTTGGATAGTTATGATTACTGCGAATTTGTATTCAGTATAATTTTGACTCGGCGAATGTGTGTAGTGTGCGGTCTCAAGACTGCAGTAGGGTCCCAGTCACTTACCCTCATGCAAAGACCTGCACAGGCCCAATACGCTGCAGATAAATTCTGTCAGATGGATTGATTGCAGCGGAATATCCTCATGTTGGAATAGATTTTATGCTACCAGGAAGTTCGGTAGGCATAGCTGAGGTGTATATCAGGTTTTCATTTACCAAGCCATCTCACTAGCTGAATTTCTTCTGGGAAAAATTTGAGAATCAACGCAGTACCTCTTCATTAGATTGCCAAATGGACAACTACAAACTGAGTTCTAGAGAAAAACGACGCACGTAGACAAAACTCTGAGCTACGACAGCAACCATCCAAACTGTCAAAGGCAGAGGTGCATGCGGACACTCTTCAAACGGATCGAGATGCGCCTATTCAAGGTCATTCAAAGAAATGGATACCCGAGAGACTTTATATGGAGATGGCTAGAGAAACCCAGCAGGGCTAACCCAGTGACACTCGGGTAAGGCAAACAAATCACACTTCCCTACATTAAGAACGTTGAATAAATGACCGCAACACCATAAAGACAGCAGCAAACAACGGTGACCCGAAAACCTGTGAATATTATGCGGGGCACTGTTGAAACCAAAAGAAAGACTGAACTCAACAGCGGAGAACAAGGTCATATACACGATTTAAAGCGAAGACTGCGCCAAATACCATGCAGAACACACGGGAGGAAGGTTTTCCACCAAAAGTATGAACACAAGCTCACTGCCATAATGCACGATCAAGGTCCTCTCACCTCTGTCCACGAAGATGGGGAGGGACACCAGTTCAACTGAAATGACGTTCGAATATCAACGCAGACAGGAACAAAGAAGGAATGTGAAGCTACTACTCTGCCAAAGAAGCCGTCAAAAACATTGAAATTGACTCAGTCTAGCAGCCACCAAGAACAATAGAACTCCAGGCCTTCAGAACTCAAAACTACACAAGAAACCAGAGGGAAAACTTGTACAGAAAACAGAGGAGTTAGAATCTAGCAGCTGAATCAGTTGATCTCGCACATTCCTCCAAAACGAGCAAAACAAAGTTGCTTATTAACCGACCAAGCGCAGAGATTGGACGAGAAGCGCAACTAGCCAGCAAAGCTCAACAAAAGACAAATCACAACGCCACGCAAACTGGGAACTAGCCAACCGAAACAGAGATGAAAATTCTAGAAATAGAAGGCATATGGATGGGCACTCAAATCGAGGTGGCACAGACCACAACGCAGCACAGCTTGTGAAAGAACAACCAGACCTGTGGCGAAATCTGTCAGCAGGGAGGTTCAATGAGTCAATCGAATATAAGTTATCTGGACCACAATGCGCTAGAAATTGTGAGCGACCAATGAAATTGCGATAGAACCAATCAACCAGTCACCAAGCTACTCTTTTGTACACTGCATAGAAGCACGCAGGTAAGGATGAATTGCCCAACCAACCGTGTACTGATGGAGCTGCCATCATTGGTGGCGAACAGGCTGCAAACAACTGCCAAGCCTGGTGAACAGATCGACAGCCACATAATCTACAATTAAGTATTTTCCCAAATGCGAATTGCAGGTTTTCCTCTTGAGCAACCGCTCTATTACCTTGCGTGTCTATGACGATACCTCTGGTTAGGCTCATTCACTGTCACCGACGAAGTACTCGTAAATTCTAAGTACCGAGAGTGAGCTGAGGCAAGACAGCCCAGTTGGGTGAGTACTCAACTGATAGAGGAAGTTCAGAGAATGCGCTTTTGTTCAAAACACGTAATTCGTGTTTCAGGATGGACAAACCTTTCTGTTAGCTTTCTCTCAGTTCACCGCCATAACTCGCTTTACCAAACGGTCGCCGCAGTTTTCCAAATGTCTGGTTCTGGCACATTGGAACATCTGGATCAGCCAGATGGTCGCCACCAATTTTCACATTACCGGTGTAACGGCGGATACTACTGATGAGGCATACGAGTAGTATTTGGTTTTGTCATAACTCCGCCTCGCGTCCAATGGAAGGTGCACATCATGGCGTTTATTACGGAATCTGTGAAACTACTTTGCAGCGTTCGTTTACAATTCCGTGCTAGTCAATGAATATCCACGAAAGTCCAAGAAGACGCGTGAGGATGTTCAGTTTTTAAAATTAAGGTGCGTATGAGATGTTTGCTTTCCCGTCCAATAGCTTGTAACTGTTTAGTTGGTGTTTGCTAATAAACAAATCCGCGGCGAAGGGCTTTCTTCTTTACACTGGTAACAGCGACTATGACTGCCTGCCCTTCCTATCCTATTGTGGATGTGACTTATTCCAGCGGGGTAGTTTGGTGATTCCTTTGTATCTGCAGGCTGAAGAAAAATCCAATATCCTTGTGACCGCTCACTAATTCTCCTCTTCTGGTGAGTTTTCAGACGTACACAAAATAACCGTCTTGTTGGGTGCTGTAGTTAGAAGGCTTTGTCTTTCTCCCAAAACCACCGTGTTGAGTTTCCCGATACGGAACTTTGAGTGACGCGTAGGTTCGACAATCCCGAATATCAAAAGGAAGAATTGGGTTCGAAATTCTGCGGCACTATTTACATAAGGGTAAGCAAATGTGTACAACAAACCTCAATTGTTCACGTTCGTAGCGTCAACAAGTGCACAGGTCTATCACTGACCGGCGCAGTGCAGTGTCAACGTACGCACACCAAACAACGGAGAGCGGAATGTGGGTTGCGGTCTTCCCTTCCGACGACAGTCTCGTGATTGTCATTGGCGGTGTGATCACACGGAGCTCGCGAGAAAGCAAGTCAAGGCGGGCTCAGCAAGCGGGACATGAACGCGAATGGGTAAGTGGGTCAGTTGCGCACATTCACACACAGTCACACATACATAAGTGTCCGACCGCCTTTGAGGGACGGTGAGTGGCGGGTACAGATAAGCCAAACAATTGGAGATCAAAAGTACATAGGCTGAGTAAGCAAATGAATGGAGGAATTATCATGAGGTCAAGTTAGATTCAATACACCTACTGTTTTCTATATTGACCAGATAAATCATCCAAGTGACTGCTTCTGCGCATGTTTACCTGACCGACAATGCTAATATACCATTCATAGCGCTGGGGTCATTTGCTATAGGTTTGTTAAACCTCCCATTGGCGTGTGCGAGTAGAAAACCAGGTTTCAGGACACGATGACGAGGTGGACTTGCAGACGACGGTCTTAACAGAACATGTTATGCAACAAAAACACCTCCCTCAAGTGGTACGAGGCATATGCTTCGAACAGTTTGTATGATGCATTTATCAACGGAAGTGGAACCGTTTTAGTTGTCGTACGGGCAAGACTACTACGAATGAAATGCGACAGTCATGGAATGACCTCAGAACTGAGTAATCCTCCCATCGTGTTTATTTATTGTACGCAGATTTCCTGAACGTTTCAGCAAATAAATTTGTGGAATTAAAACTGGCTATGGCCGGGTTCATGGAACACGTGGTCACTCTGTGACAAATGTTGGAACAGTGCCGTTGCTTTCAGCGGTCAGAATAGTCATCTTCCTGACATGCAGACAGCTTTTGATTGTCTCTTTGGATCGAGTCTCAGGGAGATGCAAAGAAGTAGAAATTTATACTCTTCGTGAGTCTAGTGCCAGTGAATGCCTGCTTCGTGTCATTTGAAATCAATCAATTACTGACTATTACACCTGAACTTACCTACATTCCACACGTCCTCCGGAGATGCCCAGACGAAACTGATGATCTTTCAAGTTTTTAACAAGCATTTGCTCTTGTTCAGTTGGAGCTATACGATACTGTAGGAGGTTCCCATCTTGACCGGAAAGCACCACATCTAATTCGATTGTGATTGGCTGTTCAAATGATTGTGGTGCCGGTATTAGCAGCGTGGTTTCCGGACTGAACTGACGTCCGGTAATGATCTCGTTAGTCTGCAGGCTATCCGGTGGTGGTGGTGTGTTATTGTCCGACTTTGATTTGGCCTCTGATTTTAGTGAGAGACTCTCGGTAGCGCGATAACCTGTGTGTAACGGGAAAGTGGAGACCGACTGTGCAGAGCGAGGAAAGCTAAGATGCATGATAAAATGGCTGCAGTTGGAGTCTTTCTAACTATCACAGTGATATTTTTTCAGCATAACGTGTAGCATACTGGCCGCCTCAATATACTAACGACTACGCCTGGTGACTCCTAAAGAGCGTGAAACCGGTAGTGAGCATGTGGACTGTCGACCTACATAATTTATTTTTTTAAAAAAAAACACTCAGACCACTTAAATATGTAAAAGTAGCCTCAACTTGATACGATTTTTGTTCCTCATACCTTTGTCCTGTGGTCCACACAGTCGCACAGCACAGTATACACAGTTATCGCAATGTGTACAACTGAAAGGAAAAAAACGAAAAATACTATGCCACTCACTATCTATCATCTGGCTAAATCACCAAGCCAGAACTTGGCCGCATCTAAAACTTCAACCTGATGTGATTTTCCGCGGGTAGTGTACCATTATAGGTGTCCGTCCACAACAGCAGTGAATGCCATTAATTTGGGTTCGAATCCGTGTTCCTAAGTCCCCGGTTGGAGCCTTTGCCTAATAACATCATTAGACAGATTTGGGCGTGTATTTTCAATGAACCTTTTCAGGCTTCATTTATCTAAATGCTTTCCCGATCGACAGTTCAAGTGATATCTGTAGAATTGACGTTCGCTCCGTGGGATTCAAGCCCAAAACTATGTTGACGAAGAGATTTACTTCAAGAGACGGGGTCAGCTGGTTCCAACTCTTGAAAAACATGCAATTTATCTGTGATTACCATCAAAATGACCCGATGAAGTGAGGAGCCACGTAATAAATTGGTCCGAAAAGATATCCGACCAGGATATGTGGGAACACCAGATCACTGCAAACTGTATTGCTATCAGTAGAAATCGACCGGCCAAACTTGTTTAGCAAAAAATAATAGCTTTGTGCTCATCGTGGACAAACTAAAACTACCTTAAAATATAAGCGCTAGACTACTTACCTTACCTTTGATTTATGCGAGATGGCCGAAGTGGTTAGAGCACGAATTTACTGACCGCTAGGTCCGTGGTTCGAACCCGACCTCTGCCTGTCTAGGCTTGGGCAACCTGGCAGTATCCCAGCCCTCGTGCTTCCTTCTGGTAGCATGGCAGTTAGGCACCGAAAGGGTGCTACAGCTGAACGATTTATTTATTTTTTTATATGCTCTAAACTCTAAACTCTTTAAGAGGAATCTATCTGAAGGAATATGACATCTTCTAGTTCTACTGAAGAATGATTGATTTCCTATTCCTCACCATCTGCGTTCGGTGGTGACATCCAGAGGGGTAGTCACTTTTCCGTAGAACCGTTCTTGACACGCTGGTGCCAGTCTCATGAAAAACGAAATCTCACAGAGTAAAAGCGCTCTGTGTTCTGCAATAGAGCCGACTGATGAATGTTTTCGTCTGTATTATATCCTGTGAACAATTCCTTGGAGAAGTTGAGATAGTCGGCCTAATAGGGAAGTCGGTCCGGTGCAAATGAATTGTCCCTTGAAAAATCGAAAATCGACTGCTCTTGGTGAGTGTCAGATATTGGGCGTTAGAACGTGCGTGGACTTTCAGTCTTCTGGAGGTAAGTATTTACGCCCCATGTTTTAAACCAAATGATTTAAAAACTAAATGCAACTTCCTTCCACTAAAAAATGGATCTCAATGCAACTTTGGCGCGGGATTTCGGATCCGGATAAGGATAGCTTTTTGGTACGTAACGTGGCAGAAACTCCCCTCACCTCATAAACATACATCCTCTTTTCGAAGTAATCATTGCAATTGCCTGTGAAGAATGCCTTCGTCAAACTGGTGAGCTGGTATGAGATTTTAATATTTCCAGCCATAAATCTGTTTTCCTCTCGGATTTACTGCCGATTAGTGTGCTTTCACAGCCGCAACAAGTAACCGTTACTCGGTGTTAGGGAAGGTGCTCAGTTACCAGCTAGAATTCGATATGATCTCATTACATAAATGAGAACAGTGAAAGACAGTTTTAGCCATAGGATGTTTTAGTATTAAGGAACGGTAACCGCACAGTTTGGTAAGCAAGGAACTGTCCTGTATCTATCATCTATAAGACTCTAAACCCACGAATTGGTAATTGTCAAATGGCGGAAAAGTGGGACCATTATGTGACCGTTCACTAGAGCTAATCCATTGAGAACAGAAGATATCGAGTGGCGAAGAGCCGCTTGACAGCGAGTGTAGCTGTATAAACCGATCGACGGCCTATTATTCATTGAGAGCCAGACTTCGAACGAACTTCATTTGTGCCAAACCAATCAAAAATCGAATAGCCACAGTAAGTTATTTGTAAGACCCATAGAGAAGCATAGATGGGTGGATATTGACAAATATGGTTTCACATATAGGGCGGTTGGTATTTCGGTTAGAAAATCCGACTTCCTATCTCAAAAGTCTGTATTGTTCCATCTACTGGTGAGTATGTATGCTGCAAACGGTCCACCCATCATCTTCGCCGTTCAGACATTGCGGACAACAAACCGCCTGAAAGATTGAAGAGATTCCCACGGTAAACAGTAACTTTCAAAATAATACGGATGCTCCTGCTGAGCGGTTAAGTCAAAGCAGTTTATTGGCAAGGTCAGCGAGGGACTTCTTGAATCAGATTGATAAAAATGCTTAGGTAAATTTTTCTCAGCATGCAAAGAAGCATATGAGCGGTAGTAGAGAAATATGCAAGCGTTTTTGTCTTCAATAACTTAGGCCAAGATGCACAAAGATGTACACAATGTCAACAAATTGTTCCAATTCTTTAGTCGTACGACAATAATCTGAAGATCGAGAGGGGTCGTCTTGGAAGCACAGAGTAGGAACCTGGGGACTTTCAAGCCACCTGGTCATCTCGATGTCACACAGGTCCTTCTACATAAAAACACCTAAATAGTTTTCATAAAGGTTGGAATTATAAACTAGGATTAAAAGCTTTCGAGAGACTTCAATAAGAATGTGTACAGAAAAATTCGACTTGTATTTGGTGGGCTTACTACTAACCTGAAGTCACATTTTCCACATTACATCCAGACTTCGTTACATGTCCTCCATCTGGACAAATGGAGCACTGTCGACCGACCACACCTGGGCGACAGTCGCACTGTCCACTTGTTTGGTCACAGTTGGTGCTCACGGAACCATCGGGATGACATGAGCAGGCTGCAGAAGATGTGGAATCGGGTGTAACACAAAACTTCTAGAGGTGATTAGCTATAACGCGAGTCCATTTAAAACCGAGCGGCAAAAAACAACGGCAACATAACGAAGTTGCTATGTTGGGCATAAGATGTCAGAGATCACGACATATTTGGTGATGATCCAAGTCCCACTGGTTTTAAGCTTATCAAGTCATCACTAAGGGCTATGAAGTTTATTATTGCCTACTTGACCTTACACAAGTAGTCAGATTTCCATACAAATGTTTTGCACGGGCTGACACAAGAAATCACCTCAATTGTGCTCATTCAATATTACTACGTAGAGTAAACAAATTCGTCTGGAGATTGGATGCCGATTTTCCCAGCACGGTCACCATCACCGAAACCGTTGTTCAAATGGGGAAGTAATTTAATCGGAATAGGGGGGCCAAGCTGGACTGTTGTCAGCCCTCTCAGGCGTTCCATGGTTACCTTTATTCTTCCTCAGAAACAACCCACCAAGATTCGTTTGCCAACTTCATCAGTCGAGCCATATCCACACACCTGCTGCCTATCCCATGATTTTGGCTAAAAAATAGGAAAGCGAAACTATTCGTCCATTAGCTTCGAGTCAGATACGAAAACCTGACTGTTCCTACCAATCAAGACGAGCAAAATGGCGACGGTGACGACTGACAACGACAAAGGTACGGACACAGGCCAACGTTCGGCATGGTCCCATTTCTTATAGAAATGAAAATTCACGTGAAAAAATCAATCCAGAAGGTTTCAGCTTATTCCGAAGGTCACCACTCGCCATTCCTACTGTAGGAATCGACGGTTCGGTAAAACTAACCGGTTTCCGGCAGAAAAATTGCACTCTGTTATCTAGTCATCATTTGTGTGGCTCGTCACAAGGTTTGAATTTTTTGATATTCCTTTTCTGTCTGGATTTAAGAAAAAATTTGGCTTTGATTTACTTAGCCTTGGACCTGTCAGCTCATTTGATTTACGAAATTAAGACAAGCCAATTGTAGTGGGCGAGCCCGACTAGGTGAAAACGCCAATTGTTGTTTCACATCCCAATGTTTGTACATAAAATTTCGAATGTTTGCAAGGTAATGCATCACTTTAAGCATTTTGCAGCTAACGGGTTCTCAAATTTGCTTCCGAAGCTCACGTTTTTCAAGTCCTAGAAGCCGTGAAGATGGATAAATAAGACTGTGGAATTTCGTGCCTTGTTTTCTACAACCTCAGGCTTCTCGATATTTCTTTGGGGAACAGTGCAGTTATGCCAACTTGTATATCTATTAGAATACTGTATCAAGATGCCGCCATGGATAGGACGGATAGAATTCCGACACAGAGGTGGGCTCACATGGGAGGTTACTAACGCTTGATCAGAAAAAAGGCAGATATTTTAAAATGTCTCTGATAGGTCGGAGGTCAAGGACAACAGCGCTAAGCTTACCGATACACTCATGTCCATTCTGTAGTCCCCAGTAGCCGGCAACACACTGATCACATTTGTCGCCTTGAACATACCACTTGCATCGACATCGACCCCTGTGATCACAGAACTCGGACAGGGCACCAACTTTGTTACACGTGCATTGACTAACCTGCACTCCATCTGTACGGATGAAAGGAGGAGCCTGTTTGAGTACGGAGTCGTCTGTTGACCAACGCTAAATAAACGGTTACAATCTATCTATCTATCTATCTATCTGTCTGGTACACCGTTACAGGGGTAGTGCAGTAGGAATAAAATTAGACGTATGAAGTACTTTAGTTAGCACAATACCCTCAATATAGGACAAACTGCGGTGAAGGACAACCGCAACAGACCATTTTGTCAGTCTCATTTTTCTGTAGATGACTACTTTTAGAGCTTTACGTGATTGGTGGTGTTCAACTGAAGATGTATTCAATATGCCGCCCTAAATCGTGTTCATGCGGGCAGTCGCTGCCTATGCTGACGTGACGTCAACATTGTGTGGGCTAATCAAGGGCAGTTCCTTGTGTACGCTTGCGTGCCGCCATTAAATTTAACCACCGAATGACAAAAAACGCAGGTAAACTGTGACCAGTACATTCTTCGACCGATTCCAACGTGGACTTTAGCGTAGAACAGCTTTGTTTTTGCATCGTTCTACGTATGCCATCCGCTCATTTAGGATGGTATGTCTTAACGTAATTCCCAATTTCAGCTGCAAGTTTACTGATCCAACATCCCATTCCGTGATTCAGTTTGCGTAAGTGGCTAGCCCTTACTTAAGAGTAAAACAAGATGAGGGGAGGAAAATCATACCGTTTTTGGGTGTGAGCGGTGTTCATCAGTCTTGTGGAAACTTCAATGATGATCGAACGTGAATGGGGGATAGTGTAGTTTACAGAG
>SJOL01012104.1:1967418-2016718 GCA_004794785.1 Opisthorchis felineus | reverse complement strand
AACAGTTTGATAATGTTAGATGGGCAGTGACAGGATGATGTGGGAACCACACACGGTAGGAGAATATCAGTTGGTGAATGATACTCAGAGGTGTTTATTCGGGAACCGAACTTTGTTCAACATGCTTTGAGCAGCTGACATCTATGTAGTCACAAGAAATGACACTCGGAAAGATTTGCTTAGGTTTCAGGGTTGTTATAGCCTTGCGTAGGTAAACCTCAAGATATGTCAGGTGACTTTACGAGGTGGAACTATCTTTTACGCTCAAAAGAAACCCGGCCGTCATTCGTTGGCTGCAGTGGTATGGAATCCATATGGCACTCTAATCGGCCTTGCCTGCAGAAAGAATTCCTCAATAGCGAATATGATTTTGGAAGTCATACGGCTATTCTATTGGCGTGCCAATTAGCCAATCATATTCGGGCACGTGACTACTTCGACTGTTGTAAATATGGTGAAGATGAGTGAAGGATTTAGTTACGCGACAACTCTCACTATCAGTCAGTTTCCGTTTCAATCGGAAACAGATTGAAAATTAGTATGTCAAATGGGAAAAGGCGAAAGATTTAGGGCTATCCACACTTAATTGCACTTCAGCATAACGCGAGTCTTGAAAACCATCAGCACAAGAGATCTCAGTTGTGAGAAGACGAATGACGGTGAAATAGTTCTGTTAAATATGATGATCGGCCGATTTTTCACAGTTCTATTTCAGCCGACTTGAATCCGGGAATTTACGACTTCTTCTTTTCGCTAGAGGTTTCATTGCTGATAGAACTGACGTTATCAGTAAATCAGTGACAAGTAGTCTTTGGAACAGCACCTCTCAGAATGAGTCGTTTGTAAGGAATCTAGATTCATTCATGTCCCGTTGGAGGGCCAAGTCTAATTCTGTCTGTAGAAGGGCGACACATTTGACCGAATAATGTCAAGTAACTACATGTCATGGATACATAAGTTCACGGACTAAAGCAAACTAAGTTCTCACTTTGAAAAAATGCTGCTATCCCATGTAGAAAGCACCCACGCAATGAACTCTATAGAAAACAGAATGAATGCGGCAACCTTGAGGTACAAAACAGTTAACAGAATGTGGCAAATCAGTCTGTTTATTACATCATTCGCCGTTGTTTGAGCAGTACTCGTCTATTTGAGTGGAGGACACGGCTTTTAGGGAAAGTGGTGCACAGCTCCGAGATAACAGAGGTGCAATCTTAGAACTGAACCTTTTGGAGTGAAGTCATACTATGAAGAAATGTTGCATTTTCGACTTCAGACGGTTTCATAGAAACCCGTTTCGCTGTTTCTTTATAAAGTTCCTCTGACCTAGAAGCGTGAAACACTCTTTTACACTCGGGGAAGCAGGTGAAAAGTGATGTGAGTCGATCCCGTTACTAACTCAACGTAAACGTCCAAACTGCCATTCCTATCCACTCTTCTGGCAAAAGTACATAGTTTTTTCCAACTTTCATGCTAATGAAGGTTGATAAACTGCTTATGACCGGAGATTTATGTCTTTCCGCTGTTCACCTGAAAGTTTTTGTGTCTATATTTCATCGTTAGGGCTCACTTAGACTTGCAGACAGGATCTGGAGGCTAAAGCTTATTTTACAACACCTGTAAGAATGCACCTGTCATTCTTAGGCGCTTGACTCAACCGGATGAAGGAAAGATTAGAACTACTGAAACAACTGTCATGTGGCTTTGAGTTAAACAAATGCTCCCAAGGTTTTCTTGGACGCCACTACTTCAGTGTAGTTAATACAGAATGTAGCAAGTGTATGACTAGTCGAGCCATGGACATGTGTGACCTTCACCATAACGCGAGACATATTGACCAGTCTTATCCATTTATCTCGTAGTACATTTTTATGGCTGCGACCTTTATATTTCTGGACGTTGTTTTACAACTTCAGAGGCTGCTGAAGGAAAAAAAGCCCCGGAATTCACAATTTTTGAGCGTCTAACGACGTACCGAAAATTCGGCCTGGATACCTCACATAGTCCAGGCCTCTGACAGATGGGAAGAATGTTGAAAACGCGCTCACCCATCGATGTCTACATCAATCACTTTGACAACTACAAAGTTTTGCCTAACAGCTCCGGATTCAAGACGACATCGATCGCTTTGACGAGAGCCAACCGATTAGCAAGCGTAGACCCGCCGAAATAAGGAGTCATTATGATTCTGAAGCTGCAACACTGTAACGTATGACGTCTTGATAGTGTTACCGTTCACCCTGAATAAAACTACATGTAATCGGGTACCCAAATGCTGAAAATCCAAGTTGTGATCGGGTGTTTATTGCAGCTAATCAATAAACTACGAAAAATTTTCTCATTACGAAACAGGTGAACACGGAGCCCATCCCAGACGGATCAACGACAAATTAAAGGATGAAACAATCGTAGTGCCTAAAAGGTTACATTCCAAGACTGCTTCATCTGGTCTGCATCTTTTATATCAGTCGTATCGGGCGAGATGGCCAAGTGGTCAGAGCGCAAATTTGCTGACCGGAAGGTCCGTGGTTCGAACCCGACCTCTGCGTCTCGACATCCCCTGTCTAGGCTCGGGCAACCTGGCAGTATCTCAGCGCTCGTGCTTCCTTTGGGTGGCATGCAGCCAGATACCGAACTGAACGACACTTTGGACACACTCATACCAGTTGTATGCTACACGGATTGGCCTGTGTTATCCTAATGGGTGAAGTTGTCTTTCATAGGCTACGGTGAGTCCCACCAAGACAGCAGTGACAGCTAAGTTCACTGTGTGCCCAGTCTCGGCAAAGCACTGTGACAGAAAGGTAACCATCTTGACATCACAAACGTGCTTCATTAGTAGAACCGTTTTACTCAGCTCTGCACTGGTGATATCACGAAATAAGTTTACCAGCGCACAGCAGGAACTAGCAAAACAAATGTTTTGCATTCGTTATGCCCGGTGACAACACTCGGAAGCCTTTAGAGCGGTCGGTGGCGGTTTCTAGGGGTCGGTAGACAAGAGGGATGAGAAGTTAGACTCTATTAATCAGATCGGACCGCCACTGCAAAAGCCTGAAAGCAGTACACATGACACAGCATAGTGTAGGGCACCGTTGCAACTAACAGCGTTGCGGCGGGTTTTCTCACTGCAGTGAAGTGATTTCTCGTGGAGACAAGGCAAATTTTTGTCGTAACAATCTCTTCAAAGCATGTTGCAGTTACAGAGAACATTTCTAACATCACTGACGCATGCTCATCACCAGAACGGAATAACCGCGCATCATCAGAGTTCTGAAGGTCAATAATTTGTGTGGAAGAAAAATGGATTGGTTACGAAAACAAGAACCTTGTGGCACGCAGTTAAGAAACAGGGGACTGAGGATCCAAGAACAAATTGGTTACATTGAGCAACGTTTGTGAGGAACAACTGCAAAATACTAAATGGACTGCTGGGTATTTTGTGTTGACTACTCTGTGCGAATAATCTCAAAACCCGGAGTCTGTGGACAAAACAGCTTCTTCTGAGGACCCGATTCGGAAAATAAACGCACAGACTTGCCTATTTGAACGTTTTATGGTGGTTTGAAGTAACAATCCAAAGGTTGGCAATTATACTGGTACTGTCTGCTTGTTGTTCATTTTTTCGTTGCACATAACTAGCGCCATCAACTTTAAACCATGCGATAACGAGTCAGTGAGCGCATGGTAACAGCCCTTAAGTGCACAGTCGTGACGACAGTTGGATAATTTCACAAATGACACCATCATCCTGAGGTAAAACGATGACGCCAGCATGCTCTCATGTGGGACTACGCTTAGGGTGACTGGTGCCCACAGCTCCAAGATCGTATTCCTTCAGGTCAACATCTTTTTCCACGATTTTCTCGTATAGTCACAATTGGAACCATGCACATTACTTGTGAGCCGGCAGGCAGTGTTTCGGCAACTAAGAGCGGAAGCAAAACGGTTCATTTTAAATTCGTTTGGCTGACCTTTAAAAAAATTTGAAACAGTACGCATTGAATTTTTTACTGCCGAAGATTTGCCATATAAATCGACCTCATTTAATTGCCGATTAACCTACCTGCTTGTGGGCGAACAGCCACTACATCTTCAGAATTGCTGTCAAGCCGTTTTCGACAACTAGCTCCAGACGGATCTGCGTTGATTTCCTTTCCTTGCAAACATGCCTGCCGTTTCAATTCACATTCGCTTCGGTACAGTAGTCCATCCGTACCACACACCTCAGCATCCAGTAGCGACGATGTTGGTGGACACGCATCTCGACAAACACATTGGCCGTTCCGACACTGGTATCCCAGGGGACAACCGTTGGGGCAGGCTTCTGTAGTAGATCGGAAAGAAGGTCTGGTTGATAGACGATAGCAAAAACTGGCATCAGAGTTTGATTAGAAGAACTATGTTTCCATAGAAGATTGAGAAAACTAGCCAAACAACTGCACAATCAAAAAATTTGAGAAGTCAAAGAGCAGCAATGCGCGAGGCGCATTTAAATGGAGTCTTCCAGTACTACGGAGAGTTGGGCACCCCTCGTATCCACATGATTCAACTGCAACTCGGTCGTATCCCATTTGCTTTTATACCGGTCGCCACTACGTGTGGTCGGTCTGTATAAGACAAGGGTGTCAGATATTTATGCCTGACTCAGCGGCAAAAGGTTGTACTCCTCAGCGGGAGCAAACTTTACTTATGCAGCGAAGTACACAGACCAAACCTGGTTAGGTCCAAAAGCAATGCGCCATGGTTAGCCCTTGATTGGTGAAGCATTACAGGTCATTTATTTAATTCTTTCAAGCCATGCTGAAATGGTTGGTAAAAGTTGAGAAGATCGCACGGCGCGAAACGAGCAATCATTCGGTGGCGTTATGGGGCATCCTCATATGTGACCAAATGTAACCCCTTTTCACATACCCTGAATCTCTGAATCCAATTTGTACTGAAAACACGAGAAGCACTCTACAGCTGTTTCATCGTTACTGAGATTCATTAGAAGTGTGCATCTGAGAAGTCGTCACTGGAGGAGCCAGTCAATACGAGACCAAGTGATGCGGTTTCCGTTATTGAAGGATGAGTGGCGCCATATCCTGTCTTAGTGAGAGCTAATCATACTGCTGATCAGCCGCTCGTGGTCAAACGTTTAAGTGTTCAGACTACCAGCTGAAAGTTTAGTGGGTTCGAGACTCCCTAGAGTTTTGTGAGGTTTTCATTGTACAGTGCTTCTCAGATTTTCAGTATAGATTGGCTTCACCTACAGGAAAAAAACCATTATACCTGCTTGACAACCTTCCTCAGTTCACTAGAAGTCTGATATGGACCTTGTACTTCTATTGTTTCTTCGTCATTACACTCCGCACAGGAATTATCTGAGTTGCGTACAGTGCGCAACTTTATACGAGGAAAGAACGCCATTTAACACTTATACAAAAACACGGAATGTTTTGGTGTCCTTTGAGCACACTGACAAGATACAAATGAGGCAGTGGTTGTCCATTCACCATCAAATCTAGTTGAATACCATTTCGGGAAGGTAAAAAGGCAAACTGTTGGCACCGGTGGCGTTGTCACGGTTACCATGGGACAGGAAGTTAATCAGAACTAATCAGTTATCACTTGGGGGCAGCAGCAGCTTCGGCAGCCATCTCCAAGTTGGCGTTTATAAGGTAAACAATTTGAAATTACGGTTGCTTAGCTCAAACCCCTTCCTAACACACCATAGAAGCATTAGCATCGTCGAAATCAATAAATTAGAGAAAATATCGTTGCTCAGCTTCCATATTGCCATGAAAAACAGTGCTCTAGTAAGGGATAGTAAGAAAAGGGAAGGGTGGAGACTTGGTACCATCAGCCTTATGTTCCTATGGAGCAAGATAAAAAACCGGATGTCTACACCTCGGATTTGCAACGAGATTTGCGTACCTGAGTATCTTATGAATGTAAGATGCCGTCAGTGAGAAGGACTCAACGTCCTTTGCAAAACTTACCTGGCATAAGCCCACAATCTAACGACAGCTGAAATTTGGCTAAACGAACATCATGGTCAGGAAGTGACAAAATGCTCACCAGTGGGACGCAAAATGTGTTATACCATGCAGGATTCCCAACCACGTGAAAAGAAGCTCACGTGGTGCAAAGATCCCACAACCATCATTCTGGTGATAGTTAACGTTTGGAATTACCAAGATGTTGCAATGTCTTCCGACAATCTTTTGCCAATCGGGTTCCGGAGTGGAAAACACTGTTTTCTGTGGTAGACTGCCGTTGAACGTGCGTGGTAGATATCCCAGCCACCTTAACTTGAAGAGTTTTACGTTTTACTGCAGTGATACTGATTCATTACCAAATACTCACTTAAAGACAATCGTTCAGCCGTAACACCCTTTCGGTGCCTAGCTGTCATGCCACCGGAAGGAAGAACGAGGGCTGGGATACTGCTAGGTTGCCCAAGCCTAGAGATCGGAAGTCGAGGTGCAGAGCTCGGTTTCGAACCACGGACCTTCCGGTCAGTAAATTCGCACTCTAACCACTGAGCCATCTCGCCTCAATACTCACTTACATACCACTTTACTGCGAAGACATTTTCTCTAGCTAACTTCTTTTACAATGATCAAACGTTTGAGTTCCTTTATAGTTTGAATCGGAGGAAGCAAGTTACACAAGCATATATTTGCTTTGTACGCTTCAGTGAAATTCGTTGTTTACACCACGAAAGAGACAAGTAAGCAAGTTTCGTTCACGCCCTAATAATGCGTGCATTGACTTCTGTGACGGTAGAGTTACGGATTATACGACTGACCAGCTTGGCCAACAGGCCAACAAACGCCAGTCCCCATCCCCGGGGTTTCAGATAAATGCAGGGGGTAGGATCCTGGAGCGATAATTGCACGCTGAAGGCGCAAAACGGCCACTTTGGATTTGCAAAATGGTTCACGTAAGCAGTAGAAAAGTGCGTACTCCAATTGTTCGTTCAAAACCTCACCCATTCATACAGTCCGTTTTCATGTCGGGATCAGCTTCGACCCGTGGATCAAACTATTTTTGACAGGAATGATGACTACTAGAGGAGTTGCCCCAAAACTTCTGGAGTCCGTCTGAAGGCAGTCACGATTGGAATATTCACAGGATATATCACCGCTTCTGTCGTAGGTGGCCGTCATTCTATAACTATTTATTCTGAGGTTCTGGCCAACATAATTCACAATTTACATGGACTGCAGAAACCTCGGTGACATCACCGCACTTTTGGTTCAACTCAATGTCACTCAGTTAATTGCGAAACCCGATTATCCCATTCTGATTCGCTGCATCTCGATTCTTCGTTTCGCAAAACTTTTCCCTGTTCTTTCTATCATCTCCATATATCGAGAACATAAATTTAGCTGATTACTGTTATTTTACCCTGGGGAAGATGAATCCAATGGGAGGAGTTGATGCATGGAACTGACCAGGAAAACTTTACCAGGTTTGTGGGATTTTTGGTTTAAGAAATCAGCTTTCGGTAGTTCACTTTAGTTGCTGCACAATGAATGGCAGTTGCCCCAATCAACGTAAGTAATCCTTCCACCAAGCATGGATGCTGGTGACTGAGAAGTACTCCAATAATGCTCGACTGTCAGCCAGGCAAGAATCCACAGTTTAATAGAGGAGTTGAACGTAATCAAGTTAATTAGCCTTGGTGAGTTCTAACTGCATTTAGGAACTAAACAGTTTAGAATGCCGAAGCAATTTTAAACATTTGTCACATTAGATAATGAAGGGATGGAGCAAGTTTCTGAGGTATGAATTGTAATGAGTCCCTTGGCCTGATTATGGGCCATTTCTGCCGAACAAAACGACCACAGTAATGACATTCACACAACTGAGCATCGCACTAGGACTATGATTAGTGAAAGTAGTTTTTCTTTCGTTCTTTTCTAGGTCACAAAATTTCTATGGAAACACAAACAACTAGTGAGTAACCGTGACAGCTACATCAAGCAGCCAATGGCGGTCTAGCATCACCGCTGTCACCTCCACTGTGTAGCTCTTAATCCCTGACACAGTGGGTAAACAGAACCATTCGGAGTCAATTGACTGATTATGTCACCGCCTCCAACGTGTCACCCCCATTCCCCTATTCTCCTTATCCTCAATGAACAAACCTGCGGCAGCTGGGACCACTGCGTTTCAAATCACGGTTTGTGAGCTGAAAAAAATGAGCGGAACTCTAGCTATCGCGATACATGTACAGACGTAGTACACTACTCATAAGGTTGCTGAAAACTCTTCGACAGCCCACTACCGGTTTCTGCCTTATTGGGGCTCATCAGGCAGGCGCGGTCCCCAAGTTTCCGTCAACCTTATGTTCTACTTGAACCCAAATTGCACGAACTTATGGAAACACACTTATTCGCAAATCAGTTTGGTTTTGCGGGAGGCTCACCTGGAACCCAGCTGAATTTCTCGTTTGTGATGTTTTAGAGTGTATACGTATATGTATATATATATATGTATGTATGTATACATATGTATACATATGTATATACATGTATCGCGATACCTCGAATATCGTACCAGCTGAAACATGAGGTGGCCTGGTGCATCACATTCAGTTGCTTAAAAACATCATAAACGAGCTATTCAGCTGGGTTCGGGGTAAGTCTCCCGCAAAACCAAATTGGTTTGCAAATGAGTGTATTTCGCTGAACTCTACCTAGTTTTTTAAACCCAGTCAACAAAGGACGAAGCTAGGGATTCCTCAAGAGATTCGTCTTCTTCTAATCGACAGAGTTTTCAGGATTTTTCACTGGATAACTCATCACTGTTTGGAAATGGATGCATCAGAACTGATTGTCTTCATCGTGAAAGTATTGACAGACGTGGGTATGCATGTTAGCACGTTCCAACGTAGCGGATGTGGAAGCCCTCTTCGTTGGGGGTTATCCCACGAATGAATAGAGCATGTCAGTCTTAGGATTGAGAATCCGAAATTGTTTAAAATGCTCTGGAGAATTATGCCACGGCATCCAATGTCGTATCAACAAATGTGCCTTCTTCCTTACTCAACCCATCGTTTTAGTTCGTTTGGTTGTTAACAGATTAACTTCGACTGAATGTGCATCAGAAATTTGCATGTTCTTAAAGTAATTCTGTGTTCCTTCGGGCTTATTATGTGTGTGGCTATTTGTATCAGGCTCAACGTGGGCGGTATGGAATGGCTCAGTTTGTCCAGGCAGAGATGTGCTGTCGCCGTCACAATACGTAAAAAAGATTGAGAGACTACGGAAAACAAAACAGATAGATAGCCGGTTATGCTCGGTGTTCCCATAAAAGAATATACTGCGATTTCTCGACTACAGCACTAATTGAAACAGAAGACGGCCTTTGTGTTGAAGAATACCACGAATGACAGATTCAACTAAGATTCAGATGGGTCATTCGTTAACGTTGGCCTAGTTTTCAAATGAGCCTACTTTATCAAACACGTACAATCTGGTGTTCAGTGGAAACACAAGGTTGATTGGAACCCAGGGACCGCACCAATCTGATAAGCCCCAAACTGGGTGAAACCAGTGGTAGGCCTTCTAAAAGTCAGTTTCCGACAACCCTATACGTGATATGTTTTTTTGTTCCCCATGAGGGTTTGCTAACTGCCTCTAACGCCTTCTAACTGTTCTTCTGGCTTTATGGGTGTAACGGAAGCCGATGCTGAGTGATCAGGTCGCCTTCTAATAATGACCGTTCTGGTTTACATGCTGATTGGTTTAGTTATGCTCCCTCGCTGTTCGTCTTGCGGCCCCATTACCTTGAACTTAGAACAGGCGACACGATGTTCGGTTAATTGAAATTGCGGTTCACATGCGAGGTCAACCCTAAGGTTCAGTCGGCAGAGGTGGAGGTAGAAGGCAGAGGTTGGGGTGGGTATCAACCCACTGCGTACATAAGTGGAAACAGCAAGACTTTGAGTTAACCGAATTGTATTTACGACATGCTCATAACATATTCTTTACACCGAATGCTCCAGGCTTCCTGGCTTCTCAGGTTCCGGTGCACCGAATATGGACAATGCGAAACAAAGTTCGTTGTATATCCATCGATCAAACGATTGTCGAGTGGTTTCTGCCTCACTAAATTACCGGAAACAAATTGAAATAGGCTTTGTAAGCACCAGGCTCAGAGACACGTAACCCTCAACTCCACCCTTTGAAACCACCTGTCCTGGTCCGGTGTACCCAGAATTCGTGCCTCCTCCAAACTTGTCGGATTTACGGGAAAACCGCACGCCCTAAACATCAGAGTCTAGGATTGCTCGGGGAACCCTCCCTAGTCGAAAAATAAGAAATGTACTTCAGCGATATCAGAGGTCATTCCTGCAAATATCGTGCACCAAGTTAAAAAACCAGTTCGGCTCAGTTACAGCCGAGTTTTAGCGCCTTGTAATCACTGAGTTAGAATTGCAAGTAAATATACTCAATGAGGGACATTGTTGAAGCACGACCAAACTACTCCTAAATGAGAAAGGTCTTCTTTAGGTACCTGTAGAATGAATCCAACCCAAAACTTTCAACGTGTCTCCATTTACTTCACAAATCTGAAGTGAAGTAATCGTAGCTTCTAACGACAGCGACAATGAGGAGAGAAAAAACCGTAACAACACATTCTGGGACTGTTTTACAATGCTCCAGCGCATCACCCAGACCATCCTCTAGTTGGCTATAATCTTTGACGGCGCGTTCAAATGAGGCATTTTGATAAGAACTAGCTGACAAGTCCCTTTAATTCTACTCCCTAAATGGACCTGCCACCTCAGAAAGCACAAGGACTATGAGTGAGCGGTCAAACTCCTACGGCACAGTTGTCACATTTGTGATCTCCAGGACCCACCTGCTACATTTTTCAAATTGTAGCGGCGGGGAGACCACTGGCTAAGAAATACATTACAGTCGCTGTGGTGACCGTCTGTAACAGGTCCATGCCGGGTTTCTCAGTGGCTACAACCACCTTTGGCTCCGTCTGGCAACTATGTGGAGCTCATTAAGCTACAGCCATCATCCGACTGAGTCAACGTGATGAGGCGGCAAATTGTTCCGGTTTTGGCGTAAAGGATGTCTCCAGGTTACATGGAAGTTTCAACAGCTAGCTTACGTTAACTACAGAAATGTTCTTGTTTATAGGTTGTCTCTTATTTAGTTTTTGGTATAATGTTACCAGTATTGATGCAGCCAATACAGATTAAAATCCCAGTAGCTTTCGGTAGGGCGATTCGAGCAAAGGGATTACCAAGGATCTCTTATATGCATACAACACAGCTTACCTGGTTTAGACTTCCCATAAAGTACGTCATGCAGGCTGTCTGCAATGGGTGACAAAGTTTTATATAGCTGTTTGTGGTATTACCTACTTTCGGATTTACGCATATCTTTGTAATCAGTGCTTAAATAACAAAGTGGCAAGTTAACACCGCAGAGAAAGATGTGGTCTGGAGTTCTTTTCAATCAGGTTTACCGAAAGTATATTTCCAACCGGCTGGGTCCGATGCATATTAACTCCACTCTGCTGGGATAGATTAAACATTTGTGTTGCTCCTCCGGCTTGTCCCTGGCTCAGTAGTACACAATTTGTATGTGTTATACTCCGCAATTTCACGCGATACATGTCACTTATTCGTAATCATAGCTGGACAAAAAAGGTCCAGTGTTTGAGGTTTCTGACTGTCGAAGCCGAATTTTCGGAAATCCGCACTTGATTTCTAGGAGTACTTATTGGTTCGATTTCCAGGTACACTGACCATTTGAAGCCTAGAAATTTGGCATGTTTCAAGGATTGAAAGTTGGTGTTTCAGTCAGTGGATTGTCGGGTGCGAATTTCGGGGTACTGATACAAAGCTGGCAGAGCATACGTGATAGTCAGAATTTCTCTCCCAGATTGTAAGGGATTTATCACACTTCTGGTTAGTAGCATATCGGTGATAAATGGGAGACTACAATCCCACTGCATGCTCGGGGTGTGAAACTTTCATACACGGCTTGGAGTTTTGAAATTATAGCTGCCAGTTGTCAGTTTCTAATGTCTTGCCGTAGAATTGTAGGCTCTTGACAGCTGCCAGAATATCATAGAGAATGAGGGGTTCAGGAATTATGTGGTTTATTCCATCGTACAACAATTTATGAACAAACACAGAAATCGAAGGAAAATGGATTGCATGTTTTGTTTGGATGTATGGCCTAATTTATGGACGTCCAAATTGTTTAGACGACTGTTTGTTTAACGCTAGTAACGCCATCCTTAAGAAAGCCTTCACGAAAGAGTTAAGGACAGTGACGAACTTCTAGCACCTGCTACATTCTGAGATTATTCCAAACACTGGAAGCTGTGTTACCTACAGTAAATTTTAATTGGTGGTCATTTTCTAATAGTTTCTTTCGGAAAAACCAGAAGCATCATTGCGAATTTCGAGTACCAAATCTACCTGGGGTTTGTTGAAACTGCATTACCATTGTTTGATCCCCAACGGCAAATCTGATTGGCTCAACTGTGCTGTTTGGCGCTAAAAAATTATCCAAATTCCCCAGAGAACATTTCACACTGACCAGAAGACAATAACTGCCAACTGGTTTTGCTTTACCGCTACAACATTTGGAAAAAACGAATAATTGAATGATCTCAAAGAAGGGGGTTATATTTAAAATAAATAATCGATAGCGAGTATCACTGTAGCTGAAAATAAGATTTTTGTTCTTCCCTGTAAGGTCAACCAGTCTTTTTAATGTTGAACGTTTTGGCGACAATTAGTACAATTTCTTGTCGCTGATTACACGAAAAACTTTCAATCTCCTGTGCGAATTACTGTTTTACATATTTTGCGCGCCTGTAAACGGAAGCTTTAGACAGAATTCGAATGCACGTGTACTTTTTTTGATGAGATCTTTCAACCGAATATGAAAAGCAAGAAGTTCGGCTTGGGGTCCAAGTAAGTGGATCATCAAGATGCTAAATTACTGTTATATAAGTAATACGGCAAGGTCAACAACCATTCCGGGATTATTCTTGCCTACTGGAGCCCAATATGGACAAAACCGGAGATTTAAAATCGTCCTACTGACAAGGACTCTTGCATAGTGACAGCTTTTTTGCTTCAGCATTGTTTATAATCCACACGACGTGCAGATCTAATTCATATGAACCTGATGTTCATACATAACAGGTGGTTAATTTGCTTGATTGCTGACTACTTGCCGACAACTCATCCACTGTTATGAATAGCACTCAGACTGACCAATCAAAAAAGCATGCAAGATAAAAGTATCATGGATGCCTTGGTCGCTTGGTTCGTCTTCTAAAGCAGTCAAATAGACCGCGGGTCCAACCAGTGGATGGGACCAATTTAAAAATTGACTGAATCCCTCTAAATTCTGGTCCATAATGCTGATGCGACGGCTCCCTCTGCGATAGAGTGAACTAGAACACACCCGGGTTGACATTTCGATTTGGAGATCTGGTCCACATAATGATTACAAAATGAAAAAATTTGATCTAATAACCTTTCTGAAGCGGCATCACCTGTGGAACCATCATATGGCTAAAGTGTGTTACCACCTCCCGAATAAACACGTACACACGAGTGTGTGTAGTTCGATTAATCGTTACTTATTTACTTGTCTGTACGTCCAAGACTACAAATTTGATGTTTCGCTCATATTCATGGACGTTGATGACCATGCTACGTATGATTACGGAACTTTACAACTCAGGTGAAAAAAAGTTTCATCAATCTGAGTGTAGCTCTTTGCAGGCATCATGACTACATCATTATTTCAGGCTAGTTTCTAAAAAAGTATTTACGGAACGAAAAAGTTCGTCGCTCTAGAAAGGTTGGTGTCATGCTGACTCTCCTCGAAAGAAAGGATTGAAAATTGTAAATTACACGACTAGGACTTGATTTATAATGTTTTGTGAGAATTAGATTCTTTAAGGTAATCGATTATCTGAATAAACTGTATCATTTTTTTTCGTCGGTTTGCAAGTTGATCGCACTCACATGGAGACATAAAGAGTGTGAGCCACAATCAACCCACACAGCGACACTGTTCTAGTCAATATATACAAATCTTTTCGACTTATAAAGTTTCTTGGTCACGGACACCCACCAACAGGTTATGACCTAGATTGCATGATTTGATATGCTCAGAAATTCCGGTCATAAAGTGGCGGTAGGTCTTTGCAGACACAATCTGTGGTTTGCCACAGATTTTATGGGCTTTTCTGATACCGGGACATTTTGGAGAAGAGACTGTGTTTGGTTTTATTATCATGCTAATTTTGCATACCGGTCAATGTTTGTTTCCAGATGAGATAGGCACGAAGATTAATTGACAAGTTAATGGAAGATTTGAGCGCATCGCTTTGTCAGTGGTCGTTTGATTTCCCATCACCTATTAATGGTTAGAGGGTGTGTGGTATGAAGATGTAAATCCGAAACTTTGGGAAACAACTATTTTCCGGAGACGATAATTTACTTCACTTAGACAGCGACGATATTCTTGAAGACGAACATTAATGTATTCAGTGGTTACGTGGTGCTCAGTTCAGCGTTATGCTACGGCCAAGAAAAAATTACGCAAATCGATCAATCAGCTCATGAACCATAGTGATGATGACCAATTTCGGACGACAGGCTTTTTCAGGAATCAAGCAAACTCTTCCAAATTCTCCATCAGATTTACCCCGGACCCGGGACCTCTTAGCAATGGTCGGATTATCCATGGGGCTGCAGTACTCATCAGGATAAATCACTGAGTTACACATTGCCGGTGAAAACAGGGCCCACTACACAAGGATTATTGATCTGGTGAAGCTCCGGGATTAATGATTTAACTGTGTACCTTATCACTTGTCAGGCGCAGAAAGAGCCTTCAGAGACCAGCGGTAATGGTGAACGGCTCAATTCTTGCGAGGTTTGGATTCCGTCGATCTTAAAGCGTTTTTCTTTGAGACTACAGTCTTCTCAGTGGAGGTGATCTATCTTTTACGATGAAGACGACCTTGTGACTAAACTTTTTTTGGCAAAACATTGGTTTCTGTATTGGAATCTTATAAACAATAAGGAATTTTCCGCTATATGATCATCCTAAGTAGATGAAGCCTTACTAATGTTTTTCGTCCAGACAAGGATTACTTTTCGGACAATTCTCGGTCGACTGTCTGACGGACAACCTTAACTGTTCTCCGAGCCACATCCATAGTGTTATACACATTATATGATGCACCAAGGACTTGTGGCACCGCAACCTATCTCTGATGAAATCAATTTCAACTGCGTCCACCTGAGTCAGCCAAATCAGCAGTTTGCCAAGTGACAGTCACGGTCTTGTTTACAACAATAACACTGATATCGTGCTCAAACTACGTACTGCTCATACATACATACTGCTCAAAATACATTTTTATCCATGGTGTATTAGTCCAACCACAACGCAAAACATTGAATGGGAAGGATAAAAAACCATCTTATCACAAGTTTCTCTCAAGGAGATCAAGCAGTATTCTATAGAGATCAGCCAATCTGTCACTCATCGAGAAAAGCGAGCGAGTCGACTAGGAATAAACACAAGACGCTTATCTTCATCCTATTCGAGCAAAGGATAGAATAAATTGACGGATTATTGACAGTAGAAGTAATTAGCGTTCAATTTCCTGGAATGATGAGTCACTATAAATGTTCCTCGGTTCCACAACCTGGATAGACGATTTCTGCTCCCCACCCTTCTCCTAGAGCAAACCACTTATACTCACACACCGGGTGGTTTTCTGGTGTTAGCTAATGCATGAGAGAAAAGTGCTATCCCATGTGGGTTTATATCAGTCAGTCATTCGCGTTTTATCATCAAAGACCACAACTCCAAATTCCTTTTGTACACCAGTGCTAGCTAGATGGTCGACTTTGCGATGATCGCTACAGCGCAGGTTCCTCTAAATGGAGTTTACTTCTTCGGAAAAGTAAACTGATCATTGACGAACACCACTTAGTGTAGAGTTCCTCTCTTTGAAGAGATTCCACCCTAAAATGGAAGACAGGAGGCCTAGACGTAACATACTACTCAAAGGCTGTTGAAAACTTTTCATCAATCCAGTATCGGTTTTGCCCTTCTTAGGGCTCATCGCAGCCTCCAAGTTTCCATCAGTCGTATGTTTTACTTGAATCCAAATTGCATGGGTTTTTATGCTACTTTGGTTTTGACGACAGAATCAACTGAATTCTAGAAAATCTCTCGTTTTTGACAGAAACTTGAGGGCTGCATCTACCTGATGTGCCCAAAGAAAGGTGAAACTGGTCTTGGGTTGTCGAACAGATTACATAAAACGTGTGAGCAACGCATTATGTCCAGAAAACGTGCTGCGATATCTTGAATATTGTACCAGATGAAACATGTTTTGGCCTTGTGCCGGGCATTCGGTTGAAAAAGGCCATCATAGACAAGATGTTTAGCTGGATTCATCTGTGTCCCCCGTAAAAAACAAACTAGTGTGAATATGAGGGTATTTGGCGAAGACAGAATGTCCCTTTCCCGCGACATCCTGCTTTTGCAAAATTGCTCAGTCTGTTAACCCAGACAACGAATTATGCGGATTTCTTCTTCATATTTATTGTTGAGCTTGAAGGCGGACATCAAGCAACAAATAGGTGACAAGCGTTCGGTTTGTCCTATTCAGACAGGCAGCTGAACACTGTTATTTGGACCAATGTGATAATCCATGCAAGAGAGTCCCCCCCCCCAATATATGGTCCATAACAATGTGGTGTATTACTTACAAAAGACGCAGAAATTGCCGAGCTGTCTCACACAGCATGGAAAACTACGGTTGGGCCATTTGAAGACAACCAAACTCGGACGATAACCGACACCCATGGTGATTAACTTGGAAGTTATCTAATTTGGATGTACCTCGGGCCAAGAATTCTGAACCAATCTCCATTGTCTCGAGCTGAAGCTACGCAACACATAGGGTGAAATTATATCACAAAACGTCTGCGGCTAGCACCACAATAGCGCACCTATCTGGCACTCGCTACCAACCCTCCACTGATCTGGCTGACTTTGGTTTCAGGTAGTCAGTCAAGAATGAGAAACCTTCCTGGTTGATTAATTTCAAAACCTCTGCACTAGTCAGCCTTTGTTGCAGGATAACTCTAGTTTTATCAACCCACGCATAAAACGCCCGGAAAATAGGCAACTCAATCAAAAGCAGGTGGAAAGCAGCATCAGAACATTCCTAAACAAATCTTTAAGTTACGAAAACATGCTAAGCAAGGTGGGACTAATAACGATACGTCGCAGGAGTTGTGTGGGTAAGAGAGAGATATCTTACTGTAGAGGAGCTCGGGATATCTCGGTTGTTATTGGGTGAACTTACCGACCACGTCAGTGATTCGAACCCGGCTCCCTCCATCTCGACTACTTGTGTCTGATTTTGAGCAGCATGGCAATACCTCAAAACTCGAGCTTCATTCAAGTGACATAGGAGCCAGGGACCAAAAGGGTGTTACATCTAAACGGGTAGTATTCATTTCTGGTAATTTTAGATGCTAGCCTGCAAGTTACTAGAGGTAGGAAAACCATGGAGACGAAAATCATATTTATAAGTTACATTAAGCAGCACCATTATATTTCAGTGACCATAACATGTGTAGGTCGATTCTGTAGGAATAAGGTGCCCTATTTACAACCAAAGGAGCAAACTTCCTCCCAAATTCTTACGGAAAACAGTCTGTTTGGATATTTACTGTTTGAGCACCGGGGCATCAGTTGCAATGAAAGATTCATAAGGAAGGAGAAATAGAGCATGATGTGACTGGGTGATCATATAGGTTTGTTGGGGTTAGCAACTCTAAAGAGAAATGTTGATGGACGTGTAGGCTTTTAAACTGTGGAACGGTTAAGGCAACGGACATCGGTTGGCTAGTACCGGATCTGGGATGCAGAATATTGCGTAAATCAAATTATCACAAAAGTGGTCATGTGAACACGGAAAGAGGCCTGAACCACCCGCACTAATGCTTTTCAATACAAAAGATAGATGTGCTAGCCAAGCAACAGGAGTTAGATTCATTTCGCACCATAGACTGTTTCAGTAAAGTGTCTAGCATCATTTTCTTCTTCAAGTTTTACTAACCACAGACGAAATACTAAAATTAACAGGGAAAATTACTCATAAGTAGTATGCAGAATTAGCTGGGGTTACTGTTATCACGTAATCCGCGTTTTACAACTAAATTCCGAAACGAGAACACGACAACAACCCTCAGTTTTAGGGGAGATGTCAGTTAACTAGAACTTGTGACCGATTTCGTCAGATGATTCCAGGAAATGAGGACATAATGGCACATGCCATTGTTATCCTTCAGCTGGTTCCAGTTGTTTGCTTTGATGCATGATCGATAATAAAATCCTACCGCGCCGACGTGAATGAAATGAAATGGGTGAGCCGTCGGCAGAAATGAAAGGATTAGAACATACGAAAGGATGAGGAGTCAGACTTTGTCAGCTAGCCCCAGCATGTCCTGAAGAGCAAATGATACAGGAATAAATTCGACAAACAATAATTGAAACAACATTACAGGAAGGATCATTTGACGATTCGTGCATGGTTTACAGCTGATGACTCTCAACCCAATTACGGGTTTCACAAGCAGTTAACAGCTGTCGTTCCCTAAATCCAAAAGGTGATTAAGGCATCCGTGTTCCGCTTGTGATCGATTTATCCCATTATCACCAACAATAACATCGCCTGGGACAAAGAGAAGTGGAAATTGACTTTTCCCCCACCACAATCCCATGAACAGCGAAATAATTATCATAGAGACGAAGCAGGGGGAGGTGCGTGTAGCATGAAAGGAGGGGCCATGCTAACACAGGAGAGCACCGTTTCGAGACGATGTATTACAGGTCAGTCGGATAGGACGATCCAAAGCCAAATGACAGAAAACACATACAGGCGATTAACGAACTGACGTGATAGCAGAGTTAAATCCTCCCGCGAGGTGATCCAAAACAACCAGTCTGTCCTGCTTCTCACTCTTGCCTCATTTCACACCTAACCGGATTATGTGATTTCCTGTAACAATTTTCCCACTTGGTTAGCTGTAAGTTCGTCAGGTCCCCATTTCTAACCGTTTGCTACTTGTGGTCATATTATCGCGAGTAAGAGACTGATGCAACTTTCGTAAGCGTTTCACTCGGTGGCTATCCTGGGCTCGCATAGGTGTTCAGCTTTGAAAATCATTTGAGATTGATTCCTTTGCAGATATAAAAAGACACAATCCACTATCTCTCAGTTTCATACAAGTTTAATGTAGAAACCACGAAGATTGTGATTCGCGGAAGTACAGAACACGAGGAGGGATTACTCGAAGCACTGTACTCCTCGAGAGATTAAACCAACCGCTACGAGTGAGGGATCGCAAACTCGGTGGTAGCACTGAGTACGCCTGGGCGATCAGGCCAACGGACGAAGAAACGGTACCCAGGGTGGATGCAAACGAACAAAGTTAAGGTAAGTAACCAGGGTGGTCAACTTTGATACCCAACAATAAGAAGACAGATCAACCAACAGGCCAATAGGAATGCTCATCCCAACGGTCAATGATCGATCAAGTTTGACTTGAGTGAGTAAACTCCATAACGTGCAACAGCCACGCAATTCCAACCTCAGGGCACTTCCATACACAAACGCGCTGATAATATCACGTAGATATGAAAGTTTTGCAACCAAATTTTCCAGCTCACCGAATGAACCAACGGCCAATACTGGGGCACAAAAATCTTAGCCGGTTGTTTTCCAACTTGTTTCTGAACAGAAGCTGCGAGACGGCACAAAGCGCCCTCTAGTGCCAACACAGGTCCCAGTCATAGAATAGTATATGCAAACGAAAGCGAAACCGGTGAGCGGTCCAGAGATCAGGTAAAACCGGCCAAAAGTCAAGCAAGCTTGGTCGGTTTTCTCAAATCTTTAGCCTATATTCATACTACATTTGCAGCGGCTCAGTTGGCAGAGCATTTGTTTGGCAAAAAAAGAGGTTGCAGGTTGGGATCCAGTCCCAGAGTGCCTATCTCTGCTTGCTTTATGAGTGCTTGAGTTTGTACCAAGACTGAATATTTCATGAGATGAGTTTGACAATTTCACAAATTACTCTGCAAATCACAGGGGATGGCAACTTCAGAAATAAGTGCCTAAACGAAAGCCGATGCTAATCACCAAGTGAAATCTTATCATCATGGATGACAGTGCCTTGCAGAAGTGTGCTAGAAGAACCACACATTTTCAATAGAGATTTCATCCTGTCGGTGAAGCCAATCTATGCCGAGAAGCACTGTACAGCTGTTTGATCCTTGTTCGAAATCGTCAGCAGCGCGCACCTCACGAAACCCAGAGAGTTTCGAACCCGCGACTTTCTGGCCAGTGCTTAAACACTTTGCACTTTGGCCACGAGCTGTTGATTAGCAGCGAGATTAGCTCACCCTGTGACGGGACAGTGCCACTTATCCTTCAATAGCAGAAACCACATCACGTGGTCAGGTATATTGACTGGCTCCTCCAGTGACGACTTCTCAAAAGGAAGTTTCATGAATCTCCTGAAACTATTCTTCCTCTAAGCTACTCATGTATGTTTGTTCATTCCACAATGATTGTAACCATGCAGTTGTCGTACTTCCATCTATCTGCATCCTTCGACAGAAGGAGAGCATTTCAACACACAAGATAACCTTGAGATGATTTTGTAAAATCTTATCGACCGGTAAATTAGCCGGCCTCTCAAAATTAAGAATACAGGATGAAACAATGATCGGCGACGAACTTTCAACCAAACGGTAAAGATTTCTCCTCCAAATCCCAACGAAAAGTGATATGCACCGTCTAGCTCTTTCGAGCAAAACCTATGTCGGCATAAAATCGTTGAAAATCGGGATAACACTTATCGCAAAATGACATACACTCTGATTTGTCGGTTTCCAATATCATTGCAAGAATGCCACTGTTCACGTCATTATTGGCAATACTCGGGTAATCTTGTATTGATCATGACTCGGACACCTGAGAAAATGACCGGAGGGTCTGGAAAGGTCGAACATGCATCACTGTATTGACTGAACCTGAGAAGACTGTCCATGGTAGCCGCGATGGCATTTTGATTTTTTCCACTAGCCTTGAAGAAGAAGACTTGATTTTAAGTGAAGCTAGTTTTAACTACTCGGTTTAATATAATGGTCTTCACCGCAAGGTGAGCAGATTAGTTATTATTGACAAGTATAGTGTAGAATGTGTTGCTTATTTTCAATGAGTCTTTGAGAATGTAATTCCTGCAGTGGCTTGGTTATCCGCATTCGAAAACTGTTTGACAACTGTAGCTGAGAAAAGTGTTCATTTAGACCTTCAGATACCAAATCGGACAAGCACAACACCATTTTTCGATTTGATTTAGGTCACAGTGTTAACTTGTCAGAACATTATGTGAAAATTTTCTGTGTTGTAACCCAAAGATTCCTGAGGTTCGTGATACTTCCGAAGAAATCCACGAATGCGTGCCGCAAAGTGCACATCATGATCAGCTGTTAAAAAGTTGTTTGAATGGCGAGATTTACAGACCGAAATCGCAGCACAATCGGAAGTGCCTCAAATCGCATCGGATCCGGAAACGATTTACTGGATCCATGAAGTGATTGCGGAGGGTCATCGAATACCAGCGAAGAATATTGCAGAACAACATGAGATATCCAGGAAAGTGTTGGGTTTATAGCAGCTGGGTTTGCAAAAGCTGTCAGCGACGTGTTTGAATGATGGAAAGGGAAGAAAATGGTAAAAACACTTCCAAGACGGTTTTAGGCTCAGAATGCTGCTGTGAGGACTACTCACCTTCCAAAAGGTTAGGGTGGCAATGCTGAATGCTGCGGTAATTTATTGTATCGATTAATTTAAACATTGAAGGAAAAAGAGCGCAGGGTTGAAGAAAATCGCCGGATTCCTTCAACTCAACGTGCCCGATTACAAAGCCCACAAACCATGGATGTTTTGACGAAGTTCAGATTTTACTGTATCGACTACTCATCTCATCCACTGGACCATTTTACATGCTTTCTGCTTTCATATCTTAAAGGAGGTCTAAAATATTTACTGGTGTAGCAGCGGAACCATATTTCAGTGACCACAAATTAGAATGTTCTTTCGAACTTTAACAGAAACGGCGGACAAAATGTGACCATTGCGCCGAACCACCAGATGAATATGTAAGCTAGGCAACAATTTTCATAATCTTACGTCATTTCTCTCTAGGTCAGGCCGATAACGTTTCAGCATGGCCTCGCACAGGGTCTACGTGTATTTCGGTATTTCGCATGCGGCAGAAACTGCTGGAAAACAATCGTACTCCTTAAAAGCTGCATTTGTCTACCACACGTATCTGGCTTATTCGGTAAGTTCAACATAAAGCTTTATAGCAGAAAACCCCATTTCATAATGTGATGAGAGACCACTGCATCTGTTTTAATTGTAAATGCAAATAACTTAACAAACTCGCGTTGTCACCCATCGAGGATACGACGAAAGTCGTGAAGACGCTACTTTTCCTCAGAGTGACTGTAAAAAATCCAAGTTTGATTCAGACGAAAGTGAAACCATCGCTCAATGGAGTACTTTGCACTGCAAAGCATATCCGCGATCATTGTAACCACAAACTTTTTTATCATTCGGGATTCTAGTTGTAGACTAACTGTGGTAACATTTATGATTCCAACCCTTTTTGGCGAAACAAACATTTGCTTATCAATACTGACTTCATAGCATTTGGAAACCTGTCATTGGTTTTTGACAGTCACTGCCAGTCAGTCAGCTTTAACGGATGTAGCTACAAAGATAACACTCACTCGAGTAGACCATGATCTGACAATTAGTTGACAACCCATCCGCCTCCATAGTGAACCGTTGAGGGCCGCCGTTCATCTAATGGACTGCTACAACTTCGAGTAGAATGACATGCATAAGCAGGTGTATCATTACAGTGGCAGCCTAGTTGTCATCACGTATATTGTGGTTGGTATCAAGCCTAGGCACGTTGAACGAGACTGGCTGGTGGCGCCTACAAGATTGGCAGTAGGACACGGTCTGATTGGTTTGTCAAAACCTGTCATCGCCCAATAGAACGACCCAGACCCAACCCAGACAGAAGCTAATTAGCAATCTTCTCACTCGGGTGGATGGATTTTCTCTTTACCTCGAGGAAATAGTTTTATCGTTTGCGAGTCTCGTTGTGTTGGATCACTTCGACTAGCAGTGTTTTTTTTTGGGAACAGTTCCTTGGTCCAGAAGAATATTGCACAATAGGCACGTGAATACCCGTTGGGAAACGCACACTCCGTACTGAAGTTGTCTGCCCATCCTTGTCTTTCAAGACAATGCAAGTGAAGATGGACAGAATGGGACGTCTGTTAGTTGTTACGATAGAACACACAAAGTTCAAAAGCATAGGCGTTGCTGTCACTGATGTGCAACAGAAGAATGTGGAAGATAGTAGAGCTATTGTTGTAGGGCCTCTCAGAGGACCGTCGACCCTATGGTATAGTTGCTCCATTCTAAAATCTCTGTTTCTCCAGGGTGTCAAAATATCGCCTTTATCGATTCTTTTTCATCCATTTCTCAGGGAATTTACCAGCTCAGTCCTGGTTCCATCGTTTTTTGCCTCGATTTGGCTGACTTTGCAGCCTTCGAATCTCCAAACAGGTCACACCCAGACCAGTAGGAAGTTTTGACGAGTGGAATATGAAACAGCCTTTGGCGGGTTAACAGATATAAGCTGTCTTGTTGAAGCGAACTATCCGATTACGTCAAATGGCAGCGCTGCTACTTACCTGAGTATCTTTATGGATGCCTTTGACACCCCACTAAAAATCAATCAATTGTTTATTCGAAAAATTGAGAAGGTGCTGCCAATGGTAGAAAAGTAAAATATGTGCGCCAAGTCTGTACTAGGGCTTCACATCACTGCGATGTTCCGTAATCGTCATCATCATCACCGTCATAATTATCAGTAAATTAGAAAATTCAAGGCTGCTTCGAAATGAAGAATGATTCAGCCCATTGTGAGCAGCGGTGCATTCCAAATGGAACTCTTCTACATTCTTTAATAATTCATCATTTTGAAGGTCATGAGTCTTTGCTGTACCCATCGGGTTGTCTAATCTTTACACAGCTCTGCTCCCGAAGTTCTTAAGAGAATACCCGAGAGCCTATCGGTGGTAACTCTGAATCCTCTGTGACAGCGAACTGAAAAGTAACTATTGCATCTTACCTGAGACAAAAGCGAAATTTAAGATTGCACACCGGTGAAGTTGGAGTAGTTGATTTGATACTGAGAATACAGTTTAAAGCAGGACTTGTCCTTTCATCGGAAAACAGAAAGCAGGTCTAATGTCATTCCACTGGCATGACATGCTACTTACCTACCCATCACAATGCCCAACTCGGTACCCACTCTTTTGGTGAAACCGTATTCCACGGCCGCCGTCAGTGGCTGCTATAAATAGGTTATTCTGTAGCCAAGTTTCTCTAGTGCATAGATTATCTGGTCAACAAGCTAGAGGTTTGAGTTTGGTTTGTGTGTAAATTACACTCGTGATTTGAAGAGAAGGGCGAAACTGCTGCAGTCTTCAAAGAAGCAGCCTAGGACAAAAATGTTTTTCACAGGCAAAGCCGTCTGGAAATCCAAAAACCAACAACAATCGAATCGACCGCGTTTACCGAAAATTCAAATGAGCTCACCAAGAAAGTAGCAAGGTTTGGAAAGAAACAAATTTCTTTTTCGTGTTGATGTCAGCTTGACACATCAAGACGCCGCGAAGGTGGGAGCTTTGAAAGTAGCTAGACAGTTAGCGAAATGCACTCATTTGCAAACAAATTTGATTTTGTGAGAGACTCATCTGGAACTCAGCTGAATCTCTCGTTTATGACGTCTTCAAGCTGGGTCCCAGGCGAGTCTCTCACAAAACCAAATTTGTTTGCAAATGAGTGTATTTCGCTAATTTTGTGCAATTTGGGTTCAAGTAGAACATTAGGTTGACGAAAACTCCGGGACTGCGCCTACCTGGTGAGCCCCAAGAAGAGAAAGACCGGTCTTGGGCTGTCGAGGAATTTCCAGCAACCTCATGAGTAGTGTACTGGCTAGACAGTTGTTACCGGCATTTGCCGCACTGCAAGACTGGTCACAGCACCTGGCAGAGACTTAAATGTATACCTCAGTCACGATAACTAGGTCACCAAGGGGATTTTGAATAAATTGATTCTTACTTTTATGAATATGCCCGGATGTGACTGCCTACCTAGAATTTGGCTTCATGTGGATGACAGGCTTGTTGTGATCAGGCGTAATAGAGTCGGTGGTTTATACGGCCTTCTTACTACTTCGAGTCTCCACATGAAAGAAGAGAGTGGGAAATTAAAAACTACCATTTACCAGCACCCATAGATTTCCCCTTCAACCACTCGTCAGCCCATCCTAATGAGGCGTAAGCCAGTACTTGTACGACTCAAGGTGCTGTACACAGAAATCGACCAAAAAGTAGCCTGAATTAGGGTAGATGACTAAACTTAAGAAGGTGGATACCGATCGAGTTTTACTAACTGAAAAGTACGAACGATTTTGACCTCAACATCAAGCCCTTAGCAGTCATTCCACGTAATGCGCGAGTATCTGAGATTACTCGAGGGGTACTTAACACAGCGTTCCAGAAGGAAAGACGGCGCGCTCAGAATCAGTGCAATGGAAGGATCGCCCCCCCTCTCAGGTGAAAGGACTAGAGGCCATGTGAATGAAACCAGGGAACTGCACGCCACAATTAGCACATATGACAGATGATGGTATCGCCAAACAATGCCGCCGACCATCATACGCTGCTTAAAGATTCAGCGATGGCGCAAGTGCACAGTAGGTTCAGAGCATGTGTAAGTTTCGAGGCGGGAAACATGACTCACAAGACGGCTCTGGTGGCCGAGAATAGAGGGCGTATAGCTGGAGAGCACTTCGGAGCGTTATCAGTCCAGGGGGAGAGATTAACGGGAATTGTTCAGATCCATGGTAAAGAGCGAGGCCAAGTCAAAAGCCCATTTTAACCGAGGTGACGTAACACTAACTCATCCACACAAACCAACAAAAAGTGGTAAACAGTATTCAGGACACATACTTATCCACAGCGTCATGAATTTGATTTAACATCGCTTGGTTGAACGGCCCTTCTGTTGGGCAGGCACACGTGTACTTGTTGGTCCACGCCAAAGAGAAGAAGCACTGGATTAGAGTTTCCCTGTTATTAAAGCTCACCAGCAGTGCGTCATCCTAGGCCATGTGTGGATTTGAGCTTTGGAAATCTAACATGCATGAATAAGATCCACATGAATAGACGCAATACACTTCTAATAAGGTTGCTGAAAATTCTTCGACAGCCCACGACTGGTTTTGCCCTTCTTGGGGCTCATCAGGTAGGTGCAGTCCCCGAGTTTTCGTCAACCTGATGTTCTACTTGAACGCAAATTCCACGAAATTACCGAAATACACTCATTCGCAAACAAATTTGGTTTTGACAGGAGACTTACCTGGAAGCCAGCTGGTTCTCGCTTACAAACATCATAAACGAGAGATTCAGCTGGGTTCCAGGTGAGTCTCCCTTCAAAACCAAGTTAATTGGTAAGCAAATGAGTGTATTTCGCTAAGACCTACCTGAATTAGCAAGACTGCTTAGACAAACATGTTCACACATGAGTTGTGCAATTGGTGTACTAGATGTCTCGGATGACGACCAACCAAATACTCTGGCTGTCAACAGTAACAAGAATTTCGGGAATTTCAATCGAGATTCTAGTCCCGTAAGTGAAGTCAGTCAACGCCTAAAAGCCGAGAAGTACTTAAAACTGTTTCAGGCTTGCACTGCTTTCAGCAGTGCATATCCAATGAATCGCCGGGGTCGTTCAAACCTGCGACCTCCCGGTTAGCGGTTGAAGACTAAACTGCTCGGCCACGAGCGGCTGGTAGGCAGCTAGATGAAATCATATTTAGGCAGGATAGAGCAGCTTCAATCACAGAATTCACATTACGTTATCGCTTGTTGACTGGCTTCTTAAATGGCGACTTCTCAGAGGAAAGGTCCAATCCTTGTGTGAGTACGAGGAGAATTGGAAACTTCAATCGAAATTTTCATCCTGGTTCCGACGGTCGGCTGAATCGCCTGTCAGAGCCGCCAGTCAGATGGCGCCAGGGACACTTGAAAACTAAGTGTGACAGTTTCCGGTTGGTTGTGTGCAGCTATGTGATCTGAAGAATTTCTCTTCAAATCCATCTGGTCTGACCAGTTATCCTCGTGTCCCGGAGCGATTATTCTATTCCATAATATATATGAAATAGACTTTGATTGGGAATTGTGATTGGATTTTTTACTGATTTCTCAAAGCAAGATCATCCCTGCGGCTATTCTCGCTATAAAAAGTTACATCCTGGCAACCATGCCTTCCGGAAAAGAAACGTGGATAATACGTGGGTCCACGTAGAGTTAATCATTATTTACCGGAAGCAAATACTAATTCTCCAGAATGTCTCCACTCTCTGCCTATCGGTTTGACTATGACAGTCCTCTTTAGTGAACTGTAAAGTATACCCATAAAATATCACCAATAAAAGATTTGACAAGTAGGATCTCTTGCTTGCAGTATTTGTCTGTCGTCCGATTAGTGATCTCCACAAAGTTTAATCAATTTGATTACTCACTGCAAGGCCCTTCGTGAATCACGTAGATTTCTCGTTGTTCGGCGCACGAGCGTACCTTCAAAACGCACTCATCCTCATACGTATTTCCATCGTTGCCGCAGACAGTTTTTCCACCCTGATAAAACACGAGAAAAATATATACGTGCGATTTCAGAAACCGGATGTATCTTTCAGACCAATAGAAAATTGGACATATACTCCGACTCCGAATGATGAAAAGAGTCAATCAAATCCAAGAACAAGCTGAATAAAACCTGTGGCCACATTCCAGTCTGAGCCACTCGTCTTTCTATTGTCTACGTTATACACGTCTTCTTTCAGAGATAGTTCAGTCCCTCTTGATTTCTTCTGAATCCCTTCAAAGCCTTACTAAGTTGTACCACTGCTGGTTGTAACAAAGGACTGAAATGCGCTTCAGAAAATATATTCACTATAAAGGGATGGTCCAATTGTAGCACTCTTTTGGTGCCTAGTTCCCAAACCGCCATAAGAAAGTACAAGGTCTGAGATACTGGCGGGTTCTCCAAGCCTAGACGGCAAACGTCAATATGCCGGGGTGGGGGTTCGAACCACGGACCTTCCGACTAGTAAGGTCGCGCCTTGACCACTGAGCTATCTCATGGATCATCAGTCGTTTAACAAACTAAATGTCCACATTTGGTGGCTTGTCAGAGAAAAAAGGCTAGAGAGCGAGGAAGTAAGCACCACTTAGTTCCATTCAACATGAGAAGCTTTGGCTAGGGTTCGAGTTAAGGGGTTAGAAAGGAATCTACAGTAAACTACGTGAGGTGATGTAAGCGTTTACTAATATAATGAAATTTCGCCGTCCTTAGGATTCTTTAAGGATGTATCAAATTCCGCCAGAGGGGGCTCACTTGAACATAAGGACAGTCGGTCGGGCATATGCATTGTGGCTCGCCATCTGCATTTTTCTGGCAAATCGCGTAGTATTTACATTCTTTGTTGTTGCAAGCATCTGGAAAAGAGGACAGAAGTGGAGATGTGGAATTGATGGCTGACTCTGAAACTTTATGAATGTAATGGTAAGCATTTCAGCATTAAAAAGGCAATAAATTTCATTAAATGGATAGGTGAACAACCACTGGTGGTACAGGATTCTGCCCTCCGAACCTGTAGAAGCTAAAGACCAGGTCATGTGATCATTCGCTCATTCGGTCAGTCAGTTTATTAGCAACAATCCGTGCACCGAGGATACTTTGGTTTTAGTTGCCTCAGTTTTGGTCACTGGAAAATGCGGGAGCGTGGAAGACGAAGCCAAGCATTGGAGACGGCGGCACAGTCGTAGCGTATATTGGTCAGAAGGCTCTGGATTTGATGCGGGAACGCCATTGACTCCGTAACTGAGCCATTTCTGTTGGTGTTATTAACCACTGATAGCTTGAGTTCCGGAGTCCCCAGACAGATAGGCGGCAGTTGTGGACACGACTCAATTTACTGTCCATCGCCTTCACGCAGCACGGAGCTGGGCGAAAGAAGGCAGACGGTCCTCTGGCATGCGGAGTACACATCCTAGCCAGCATAACGTGAGAAAAACGAGCAAGCGATCCATAGCGGAAGAGCGTCGTTCTCCTTCAGTAATCCAGGGTGTATTGGCACTGCCAATCCCAAAGTGCGCTTTTAACAACTCAGTAAACTATTGTTAAAAGCTGAGGAGAACGGTACGTGTGTTTAGAACCTGGAACCTGGGTTGGATTGTCTTGTTTCAAATCACCAGTTGTCTAGCCACAGTACCACCGGTTTGCACGCAGACAAAACAAACTACCATCTGTTCATATCACTTGACTTGATAGTAACTGGTTTCCAGGATGATAACATCTTATGAAAAGGTCCAGTAAGGCCACATCACGAGAAGTAAGCTGCGTGATTGAAGGGTGAGCGAGAATCGGTATATGCTGAATGTTAGAGTGGTCAGCTAGCCCTCCAAATCTTTTGAGTCCGAATATTCTCAAAATTCGTGAACTAAGCACCGTTCTCAACAAGAAACAGGAGGTACGTGGGTCTTCTATGCTTTGCAGCAGAAATCTGGTGAATTACGCGATGCTATTCAGACGTGAGACAACACTGTCTCAGTGTAAAGCTTTAGTAAATTTGTAAAGTGAAACGCGAAGGGCGGCATGTGAGTTGGCAATTCCCACGTAGTCTGCCGGCTGGTCATTTAGCCCAAATTTCACCACTTGTTTCATTGGTTTTCGAACAGCACGACTTATCCCTCCTCTTCTCCTAAGAAGGTATTTCAGTTGGAGAAAGCATAAGAGCCTTCTCCGTCAGCCACAGGCCAAGGTATTCTCCCTTCTGCAGACAGGTCGCTCTTCTCATTTTCCAAACAAAAATGTTCTGTTATGAGTAAATGCAACCTAATTTAAGCGTTGTTTTTAAATCTGGAAAGACCTGTTAAAACGCGTTCACTTTTCTGTAGCCGTATGAGTCAGGTAAATCTCAACATCTGGCAACATAACATAACGGAGGAATTCAAAATCCATTAGCAGTCCACGACTCTACAGCTTATCTTATCTGGATATCAGAAAAAGTGCCACCTGACTCCACCAGCGTCGCACAGTTAGAATCGTGCCAAGGCACCAAATGCCGACAGATGCAACTTCCGATAATGTATTACGTCTGACCATTGGGTATTCCCAAGAGGGCGGACTGGGAGACTGTGAAAGCAAACCTCGTGGACGTGACCAATTTGGACAACTGGTGAGGTGAGTCACAACAATCCAGACAGTGCTTACTTCAAATGTTGTCTAGACGCACTTTGGACAGATTCTCTACCAGTCCCGTTGCCTAAACCAATTGTATTCAAGCAACCTGTTAGATACTATCACAAAAGAAATGATACCATCTGAATAAAAAAGTATAAAAATAGGTTGTAATTCCCTTCACCTCCCATTAAGACCTACCAGCACTCGACCAGAAACCAGATTTTGCAGTTAGGTGTCCGGCAAATGGTTTTGTCGCGTCCATTCATTCAATAGCTACCGACTTCACTCACCTCGATTGGTGGTAAAACGTTCGCAATTCAGCTACCAAGCTCGATGAACAGACCAACAGCCAAGCACCAACAAAAAACAAACCAGGCCCAATCAGCATGTCGAAGACCTACCGTCTAGCATAACCTTTCTTAAATTCATGGCGTTTCACTGCGCTAATGGACACTCCACTAATGGTCCACTTGTGTCTCAAAAAACCAAATGGATAAAAATCGATTGTGTTTTAGGTGGTTAGTGTTAGGACTTAATCCCAGACGTAATGTCAGGATAGAAATTCGTGCAACATCGTCTAAATTGTTGGTAGGAGTTTGTGCCTCCTACAAAAACAGCTTCTCAACGAACAGCCCGGAAATTTGTGGCTAACATTTCGTCCTTTGAAATGTTTATCTGTCTTTGCTCATTTCCTGGAAGCTGGACATATATCCAATGAGTTCCAAGAAGGATGAAACTGGTAGTGGACTGTCGAAGAGTTTTCAGCAACCTTATGAGTAGTGTGTTCAGTCGGGAAAATGTATTGTAACATCCCGAATGCACCAATAAATAAACCATGAGACGGCACATGATTTTGGAAAGTATCATGAGCTGGTAATTCATCTGGGATTTACTTGAAGCTTCCGTTAGCACTAAATGAGTGCTTGTCACCAGGGACGAAATTTTTGCTAATATGTTGTTTATTTGGGTATGGATGATGCGGAGAAAGCACTCGTTAGCTCATCTGAAAGAGGACTCGTCCGTTGAAGTAGTTCGCTAATCTTGTGCAGTTTGAGTTCAAGTAGAACATAAAACTGACGGAAATTCGGACACTGCAACAACCCGATGAGCTCCAAGAACCGGTCGTGGTCGGTCAACAAACTTATGAGTAGTGTAGAACCAACCTTGTTCATTTCGTCAGTCTCGAAATCACTTGCAATAAAGTGGGTAGCATTAGGACGTTCCTCTTCTTTCCCTACAGTGTTGGTTACGACAGCTGTAAAACAGGTTTTGGCATGAACCAACCAATCTTCACTCTGAGATTCGACCGAACTTGTTGCTCACCAATTCTTACTTTTACCCCAATGTTACGTAATCTTGGTGCAGTGCAACGCTCGTGAAAACTGAGAGTTAATTGATCCCCTCTTGTCAACACCATTACTCTTAACTACTCTTAACTATTCACAGTTCAGGAAGTGCAGACATCTGTTGCACAGGAAAGCGAGTGAGCCCTTTGTAGATAGGTTATTCACTGGTTGAATAGGTTGCGTTCAACAAGGTTGTCAAAAGCCATGAGTACACGAGACAGGCCCTGCTGCTCGCTCTTTGGGGGGGGGGGGGTACCGTACAAGAATGTAGGTTCGTAATTCAATGGGCGGATCCCACCTTCATTGTTTTTTTTAAATCTACTACCAACCCAATTCTTGAGGGTTTTGCATTCGTAGTTTTTGACACGGGTGGATGAAAGATTATTTTTGTTTGAGAATGATAAGGTCTTAGCTTTTTCCCGTAGGTTCAATCCGTTCTTATGTCAGAATGTCACAATTTTAATGAGCCATCTAAACAGTGTCTCCCCATTTCGCAGCGATTATCTGTGAGAAGCTAGGGGCTGTGAATAGATTCTGTCACATAGGCTACTAAATACAATGACTTATGTCTTAAGTTTCATTTAGTGAATCACAGTCTGCGTACAGTGAAACTAAGCGCTACTCAGAAATAGTTGTCTTTGATGGGTTACAATGATATTGTAGAGTTAAACGCTTGAAAGGCCAATAGAGCGGATATATACAATCGTTCTCTCATTCTTTTCGAACATTTGACCCCGGCTAGAATGGAAAGGTTGGGTTTAGGTGGGTTAGGTTCCTTTGAATTCAGTGGTGTTGTCCATCGCGCTCAATTTAAACTGTGTAAAAAAAACCATAGAGTTAGAACATGGTTTAACAGCTGTCCACAAGTGTACCAAACTATACTGCCTGTGCAGTAACACTTATTCTTAGTACCCATGAACAATCTTAGGGACAGTGAAGTGGATGGTGTTTGACACATTAACTGATACTTAGCTTCCAAGAAAAACAATTCTTGAGGGAATTCGTATGACACACAGCAAAGCGTGACCAGTGTGTGGGTTGAGTACACTTATGTCTGTTCCTGTTATTCATGGTTAAGTGGTAGTATTACCGGTTTTGTGATTGCGATACTTCACGCTCTGCTTGATCGGCGTAAATCTGCATTCTTTTATCAAACTTTTTTGTGGAATATTCATTTGTTCGAATTTACTTGCACTGATACTATCTGCGCTCTGTTTGTAAAGAATCTCTAATCTGATTGTGGACACCGCATGATAGAAACAGCCAGTTCCCGAACCTAACGGTTGACAGTCGGCTGGAGGTTTTTCCTTTTACCCCTTTTTTTATGTATCTTGCTAGATTACTTCATTTTTTTACTTGAGATCTGGTTTACTCGGGGTTTACTCAGCGTAAAAATCAGAAGAGGTAAACAACCCATTTTTACTCTTGCCATGTTTATTGTAACTTCATACAGTGGGCTGAAGCGAGTTTCGTTGTTTAATACTCTAACAGATTAACCAGTTAAAACGTGAATTTAGTGAAAAACTGATGAATGAATGGATCGAGCAACGGTAAAAGGACGAAATCAAAACAAACGCCTGACAGCCACGTCAGGTGACCGATCGATCGTCGAACACTTGATTCCCATTGGCTGGTTTACCTACGTGTGGTGAAGCAACCGGACTGCGATTGATTCGGGTGTATTGAAAACCAACTGTCTGACTAGACTCGATCAACCAGCGAGGACCGGATGGATTATTCTGCATTGATCGGACAGTTAGTTCTGGTGGTTCGTTTTATAAATTTGGATTCCACATTTCCGCACTTGTGAAATTTCAGGTCATGTTGAGTAAGTGAACTCATCCTCTGCCTACTGCTTTGGAAGCAATTAAAGCAACTAGCGAACAAGTCAAGTCCGGATGGGGAGATAGGGAACAAGTGAAGTGGATCACTCAGGTTCAATTGTTGCCGTGTGCTACCCACTATAAACGTAATGGGATGATAATAACGGCCGACCGACGCACGGTTCTGTTTGAAAGTGACTGCATTCCTGATTGCAAATTTTACCCTCCTAAGTTGAGCATTTTCGAGTTCAAGAAACCCTCAGATAGCCCATTCGGGTTTGAATAAGCGCACGCCAGTTTTGAAGACAAGACAAAATCAGCGAACTAGCCACGTGACCAGTACGGATCTATTAAAATAATCTGGGTAGCTGAAAGACCGAATGATAGGTGAATACCCACGGGCGCCCCGTGGTTTAGAACGAACGCAAATCCACATTCTTCGTATCCGACACAGCCACTATGACCGAAGCAAAGCCGTTGTTAAATGTAGGGTCTTGGATGGAATGTGCATCATCAGGGCCAACATCTAAAAACAGACACATTCAGTACACTTGTTTGCATTTCAATTTGGTTTTCACGGGAGACTCAATTGAATCCCTCGTTTATGATATTCCGCACATGCATTGTCCTACCCACGTACGTAGTGAACCAGAAAATTCGACTGACCCATAAAACTGAGGCTATTGAACACAACCGAATCACGCACCAATTTCGAGAAATGGTTATACTTCCAGGTTTGTCGGACATATTCGTACCACATATTCATGTCCAGTGACTAAAAGGGATGTCAAGACTAGGCAGTGGTTTCCTCATACTCACGACTTTCTGTATTCATCATCATTCGGTCTATCAATAGCGCAAACGGTGTTAAGGAAACAGTGAGCATCGCGCTTCTGGTGTGAACCTGTCTACTGAATTCGTCAGTAATCCGAGGAAAATATGGGATCATCTATGAAAGCTCTTCAAAACTTTCTAACAATTAGCAGCCGCATTTTGGTTCTTGGACGAAAAGACCGATCGATATTCGTGAGTAGTGAAATGAAAACTTGAGGGTGTCTAACTCATTCAAATACTGCGAGACTACCATTTGAAAATATGAACTTCTAGAAAACTTACACCTGCCGCGCAGCTATATGGGTACCGTTGTGGTTGGATTACATTCAAACAAGCCTTAACCACCCTGAATGCGTTGACTATGGTACCACTCTTGCCTAAATGTTTACCCAGTCAGAATCAGCGAAGGTGTAGAGAATTGTTTTGGGATTTTAGGGTCCGTTAGTAATAAAACCAGAGGGTTCGAACCATCAGAATTACAATCCTCCCTATTCCACCTACTCCAGCATCATGGTGGCGGCGTGTGCGGAATGTTTTTTACTGCAAATTTCTGTGATCTGAGGTGGCCTGATTGTTGTTGAGACTGCTTTTTGTTGTGTAATCTCCACAAAGAAAATTGGCTTCACTGACGATCAATCACTCGTGGCTGTTCTAAACTTGCTCGGAGTCCATGAGGTTCGCAGGGAATAAACGCTACGTACTGATCTCCAAATTCACAGCCCACTCTTGTTACCAGGAGAGTGGGTGCTTAATATAACCAGTTAAAACTCATTACCCAGTGTTCTATGTCTGCATGTGATAGAAAATTTCACCACTACCGTTAAAAAAATCTCTGAATCTCGTTCAGTATTTTCACAAACAATTAACTGGAAACTTTATCACTCGCTTCCCAAGTGACACTTGTGTTGAGTAGGCATCTTGAACTACCTGCTACAAAGTTCAGACTGAACATTTCCCAGTCAATTTAGCCGAGTCTGTGAACTGCCTAGAAGAATGGTCTGCTCCCATAAATAATTCATGGCAAACAAATCAGTAAGGGCATCCTTTGTTTAGTAAACAAGTGAATGCAGTGGCCAACTAACTCACTGGGCGAATGTTTTGATCGGACAATGACTGATGTAAACATCTGGTTCGTGGGTAGGATGAAATATATTTTCAGGTCGACTTTTAGCTCCACAGTTTTTCAATTTTACGAGTATAGTATACGGTATGTGATCACGTGAGGCTTCCTTCCTTCCAATTGTTGTCAACGCTTAAAAGATTCTTTCGAAACTTGTGGTTCATTTAAAAACCTGATGTGGCATGCATCTACGACTAGAAAGCAATGATAAAACGGACTGGCAAGTTTTTCTGTCTTCAACCACAAAAGCATTCACAGTGTTACGCATAACTGCTTTCACCATGAAACAAGCAACATTGCGGTTCGATGGAGCGCAACTAGTCGGATAAAGCTAAATAGTCGGCTCAAAGCAATAACTTTAAAAACCTAACTGGCTTAATTTCATTCCGAATTTGCGCAGCTGTTTCATACCTCACACTCAAAAAATGCCGGTATTTGCCCACACATTAAGTTTGGAAGTCAGTAGGACAGTTTCCACCAGACGATCCAGATGAATAAGTCGTCAAAAATTAGTTCAAATTCAGATCTTTTACTCTGCCTTAGGAAACCGACAGAGAGCTGTCGGAATTTCGACAAATCTCACCAGACTACTTCCGAAGAAATTTCTATTCACCTTACGCAAAGGTAACATTTAAAGGGTCACCAAAATTTGTGAAACACAACGCCTGCTAAAGGTGAAAGCTAACAGAATCTGCGGAAGTTGCACAATTGCACCGTTTTTACCTGTATCTATAATAATTTACCGACCAGTCAAGCAAAAGGAAGCCACAGCACCAGATGGTAAAGGTCTTGCGTTCTTGTCAACTGTCTCCAGACAAATATATATCACGAAGCACACACACAGTGACTATTTTCTATCATGCAAGCACATATTTTAGGACCTCAAATTTTTCTCACACATTCGATTGCTGGCTGTGCCTTTCTGAATTATTTCGGTGTGACGTGGCGCATTCTCAGAATGAGGAAGACAAAGTGGGGAATTTCAGAGACAACATGACTTTGAAGTGATTTAGTCACTTTCTCATTTGTTGTGGAATTCTTCCAAAGCCTCTACGGCCGTGATATCTCGTTGGAAAACTATAGGCTTTTGTAAAAAGAGACATCTGTTATGACAGCATACATAAGGAATGAGGTATCCACTAATTCACTATTTGACTTCAACTAGAGCTTATGGACAATTCGATTTAAAGTTGATTGATTAACTTAATGGTATTTTTCGCCCCTAAACCGGGAGCAGATGCGTTTTCAGTTAGTCTGATATTGGAAAAAAACCCACTGTGCTGCGTGCCGATCCGACCTTAACAACGGGAAAACTAGACGAAAGCAATTGGTTGCAAAACGTTGATGAAATAATTTCCAAATGTTACTGATCACTGTCATAATCACGTGACAGTAACTTGTTCAACCGCACATCCCGACAAACTTTGCTTGGATTGCTACTCTGTTTTTGTACACTTGACACGAAGTTACACATGGTACAACAAACAACGCCAGGTAAATCTCCTTTAGATTTAAATAAACCAGTTGCTGGTTTATTTTTTTTTGGGGGGGGGGATCTGAGTTGGAAACATGGACATGAGCATGTGGTCAACTACCAGAACAATGTTATCGAGTGAAAAAGGGCAGAAAACAAGGACGTACAGTAGTTTAGAATGTCACGAGCTTAAGTTTCAAATATTCGCTTTATTTGGGATGCACAAGATGCTGTCCGAATTAACGGTTTTAATGGGGATTGCAAGTGTTTACTGGCACCAGTCCCACATTTTCCATGCTTAAAAACTGCACATATCTTAGTATTGTTCAGCTGTAACACATTTTCGGTGTCCAAGTGCCATGCCACTCAAGGGAAGCACAAAGGTTGAGATACCGTCAGTTGTCCAAGCCTAGACAGGAGCACTCCTCATGCTGGGGTTGGGTTCGAATCATGGACTTTCCGATCAGTAAGTTTGTGTCCTAACCACCGAGGCCTCTCAAGCTCCCACATAAGTATCAGTGTCCCATAGACCTTTTGATCTACAATATATCGGTGACACTACGTTTGATGAGTGTACCAGATTTGCAGTTTGATCTCTGATTTCCCACAGGCTCTCCGTCACAGTGCCGTTAAATTTCTTGGACTGCTTGAATTTTTGCTCAGCTTCACCCACAAAAGTAAACCGGGGTTTCAAACGCTTGACGACATGTCAAAGCTATGGACGGAGAAAGTAACTTCCAGGTAGACCTGGGAAAAGCAAATCCGACTCGAACAGACCTGTTGGGTGGATGCAAGGAGACTCTGAACAGTTTGAGGTGAGCCTTTTTTCAGATGCAGTCACACGTAATGTTTAGCATGATTGACCAAAATCCCGTTCTTTCTACGGAATGTTCCCCGGTATGATCTTGGAAGACCATTACAGATTTGTTTGATCTGAGTATACATCTAAAGCTGCGTTGAATATTTATCAATATCGACAGTTAAACAGTGCCTCTGGTAATTTCATTCTTCGACTTTCGTCCTTTGTGAGGCTTCATTAGATTTTAAGGTGGTTGTTCGTCCACACTGCATTTAACCTTGAAGGTAAACTTCAGATTACAGCTGATGTAGGTACTTTCGTTTCTAGTTTCTAGGTAAAAGGTTTCGAAGTTCATGTACACAGATTGGTGAGGTCATATAACCAGTGGCATTCAGAATAGCTTATATGAATCGTGTTAAGTCGTTTTTCGTTTCCAGATAATCTTGAACGATCTGGCCACAATTCTGTTGTGCGTGTGACCACAATAGTTATCCAGTCTAACTGAACGACAGATTTGTGAGCCTGATACAAGTTGGATAAAACTACCACATATAAATGACGTGTTCAGGCAAACATGGTTTCGGACAACCCGAAGATGTACAAGTGGTTTTGGTCACCTGTGAACCCGAAAGGGAACCAGCATCACCCGCAACATCTGCGACTGGTAAGAGGTTGAAAGAAAATTTTCGGACATCCGAGTTTCCTGCTGATATGAATCTGCATAAGTTTGATTTGAACCAGAGAATGCTAGGTTGTGTGAACCATGCTGAATTCGTAACTTGAGGTCGTCCACAGTTGATATCTAGACAGAAGTGAAATCATATCATCTTTGAGTGACTCTTTTCAGAGGTCTTGAGGAGGAAAAGGCTTTTTTCTCTCCTAGGGAGCAATGCTTCTTCGGGCGCTTTATTCTTGAAGGTTATCTTCCCAGCACGCATGCAAAAGTCTACAAGATACCACCCCTTCTCTACCTTGAAATGGCACACAGTGCTTGGAACGATTCGGGAAAAAATGGAGAAAACGAATGAAGATGTTTAGAAGGGTAGCAAACTAATCCTGGGCTGGGTTGATCCGGACAAAGTGTGAATGAAGGATGACGAGTGTGGTTATTTTTGAAACGGATAGGGTTTTGACCTTCACATGAATAATATAATCGCAGATGGAACAATTCGATAAACCAGTGAAACAGCAGGCTTTTTTCCCTCCACACCTAGAACCAATAGAAAGCTAATCAAAATGCCCTAGGTATCCAATGTTTGACATGTACTAAAAACTATTGTCCTTTGCCGACCTCGATACCATGTCCTATACGTACGTTACTTCTGAGTTTACATAGACCTGTTGATGAGCTTCCCGCTGGTGGGTCACAGTATTTGTCACTAAGCCGACATCATGCCCGTCGATCGACATTCCGACAAGGTGCCGAAAGCAACGTAGCGAACCTTATATGTGTGATATGAAATCGTCAGAGCTAGACACATATCCAGCCTCTTGGAATTTGTGTTACTATGATTTGTAGAAAAGCATGAAGTACTTTGCTAGGAACTACGGAAATCTGCCACAGAGCTACTCGGATCAAAAGATTTCGAAGGTGAAAACTTACCACAGGGTCCTATGGATCGCACTTTTACACCATACAGTTGTCGCTGGCAAACACTTGCACGCAGATGACATTCGCTGCGGTATGTCTGACCGTCAGTTCCGCACACCTGGTCACCAAGGCCCTTTTCCGGACAAGTTGGACAGACACAGTGGGCCACCATAGGCTGGAATTTCGAAGACTGTGAACCGGAGTACTGTTGTGAATGGATCTGATATACCGGCGGAGCCTTGATTCTTGTGCAGACTTCGTAGCCTTGACAATGAAGCCCTATTGCTTGACACTGTGGTTCCTGGCCTGTCAAAATGACATACAAAACAGTACTTAGAAAGGATGGCCCATAGTTAGGGTGTTGTGCGAGCTGAGGATTCGAGACTGATACAGTCTACCGACAGAAATGATTTGGCAGGACCTGAGGATCATCCGAACCTGTCCAACAACCAGGATGATTATCGAAGGAGGCTACATTGGATACACAAACATCCTGACAGTAGGCTAATTGGTGTTTCCACTCAAAGTAACGAATGAGAAGAGGGGAATTATCCCTTTTTCATCTATTTGCTTCCTTTTCTTAATCTAATCCAACGAAAAGGCAATGATCAAAAAAATCTACGGTGCTGAAAGAAGACCCCAGAGTTTGATAATAGAGACAGCTCTTTGTATGATCAAACATAAGGAGACACCTGACAATACCTGGACCTGGTTTAACCTTGATGCTTTAGATGACGGTACCGTTTGCTAGTAACCGTCGAAATTCCATCAGCCGTCCTCCAACCGACGATTGAAGCTCTTCATTACAAACAGCTGGAGGCAAACTCAAGCCAATAATACCCAATCAGCTGGACTCATCCGTTTTGGTCAACTCTGCAAACTTTAGTCAGAAACCCAGGACAGACAACTACCAATCTAAGCCAAGCATTGCCAGCCAATCGGATGATGACCGCGCATGGTGGGTTACACTTGAAAACCAAATAATGCTCAACAATACTGCGTTTACGCATACAAAAACCTAAGGCTTTGCATTATCAAACTGAGATTTTCATGAAGAAAACCGAACGTTTGTTTTTCATGAACCTCCGGAAACAAACCTCCATTTCATTCCCAAATAGATGATGAAAGGAATCAAGTTGTAACCCGTTACCATACGCAAAACATCTTAATACTAATGTTGCCACAAGTTTTGAGTGTTTTGTACACTTTCAGAGCGCAGTGTACTGCTTCCGTACCGGTTGCGCATGACGTCAAACTTGGGGTTCGGTGATTGTGTTTGAAAAATTCGCTTATCCATGGCAGCTGTGGATTGTTCGTTGGGATCTCCAAACCCCATTTCGTTTTTATTATATTTAGGCTTCTACGGAAAAGATGTAATGTGGCTAGTCAATGCGGTGCGTCCGAAACTTTCTAATCGTTGTGGATAATAGCCAGTGAGAACACAAGTTTTCCACTCATCTTCGTGCGTCGACGTCTTTGAGGCTTTATGCACATAGTGTGCGAAACATTCGTAAGCGTTGTTAAAGTACCCGCCTACCGAGGACAATCCTGTCCACCAAGTGCTTCTCCTCTGATGCGCACCCACAAGACTGTTAGAATATTTTTTGCTGGGCGAAAGTCGCCTTATTTGTTGTAGCCTACGATGTACCATTTAAAAATATCTAACTGGATGCTAATGAACAACTCTGATATGGGCCGATTTCAAAATTGTAAGCTGAATGAAGTGGCGTTATTGAGAAACTCAAAACAAAACATAGCAGAAACTATCTTTGGTGGTAAGTCACTTTTGAGGAACTCGGGACTCATCATACGGAAACTCCGAAAGAACATGGTACCCATCGGTTGCTGCAATGCAATACAATGCATAGATTTATTACTGGAAGAAGATATGCTAACAATCGTATCAAACCGAATTATAGGTTTTTGCTGAACCATCCGGTATTCAGCGGGCCCAAGATGATTGGTTCGGCAAACCATAAAAACGAACAAGTCGAGGAACAAGGTTTACACACACAATCACACAATGATAGTGATTCGTAGTTCACTACAAAAACTGAGGCTTCTGAGGACTTCTGCCAGACAAACCAGTCAGAGTTACTTTTACACCCAAAATCAGAACGGCACGTCTTTATACTATTTTGAGTTTGATATTGAAGATTTATGAGACCAGGGATCTGAGAAACAGTATAAATAAAGGATCACCTAAAACTACCAGAATAGATAGCTCTGGTGTTTTCAGGCAATGGTACTTATCTAGATGTAGCCAGGAGAACAGTATCAGTGATAAACTGTCAAGCTTAGGGGAACTTGAATTCCCCGAATGTACGCAACAGCTATCTTTATCTAACTTTGAGGTGAAAATTGTAAGCGGTTGGTTTTATGTCGATTAGAGACGCTGAGGTGTTCTTCCAGTCGCTCCAGCCTGGGTGGACCCGTTTAAGAGTTGGTTAATCAGACGCCATTCAAGCTCCACTCTAAATAAAACGCATCCATAGACACATTAGGATCCGAACTTTGAACACGTTCAATTTGAATCAAGCTGACTACCACTCATCTGACAACGTAGACTGTACGAGCTTAAATTTCCCCATTCGAACTGACGAAGGTGCTCGCATTGTTCAATAAGTGATTAGTTTGCCTCTACAGGGCGGGGTGCTTCGGTGCTTCACATTAACTGCCATGGTTTCGTAGTTCAGCTACCTGTAAGAGGAAGGATAGGCTGCGACGGCAGTGAGGCTCGAGTCCAGTACCTTGTCATTTTGACATGGACACACGGGATTATCAAAATCATCTACCTAGAGATGAAACGCAATGGGCTGTTGAAAAAATATTCAACTCCTTCCTAAGCTACTATTACTGTAAATCATCATTTTGTTCGAAGAATCTTTGAAATGCTGCCACATTCTGCCTACTGTACTGACTAAGGTGATCCGATACTTATTGACCCAGGTGTTCTACAACCTCGAACTAATTGGGACAGTGTTTTTTTGTTACTGCAAATGTTTAGACGTACTTTTCAATCTCCACATTCACGATGTATTTCTCAGTGTTTAGAAACTTGCCAGTGTACTGATCATTTGTTACGCAAAAAGTGATCTCGATATTTCCAGTCAGTGGAGCGCAAAACACCACCAATTTGAAAGCCACTTGATGGAAGTCATTCATTACAGTTGACTGAACAACAGTCTACATACCATAGCAACAACACATATTACGCAATCGGACTTATAGTGTGGATCCGGAAGCGGAGATTTACACCGTCGTGTCAAAATACTTCATGCGCGAACCCGCACAGCACGTATGGACACGTCACAGATAGTTTCGACTCACTGCATTGTCCGGAGTAGACAACCCATATTTGCCTCATCTTCATGCAGGCTGTAAGTTCCAAATGGCAGTGACTCTCATATGTGGTACCGTCACTACCACATACTGGGAGCATGACCTTGGGGCAGGAATCAGGACAGACGCACTTTGGTTGACCTGTTTCATCGATCTCACAACGTTCACCGGGCCATCGACAAGTGTGGCTCAAACAAGGGTTGGAAGCTGGAGCGGGTAGATTATGGGAAGCAAGGATAAGCGAGTTAACAATGAAACTAATTTCCATACCAAAATACGTGGCTATTCACTCCAAAACACAAACTAGAATCAGCACAGTACTCTCACCACTTGTAAAATAAATGTATGTCGCATAGAAAGAAAACCATCCCGGTAGGCTTTCTTCTGAAAGCCGATCAAAACCAATTTGTTTGAACGTATTATGCAACGTGAGTAGCAGTACTGGTCGGCCAATAGTGACTCAAACGTATGGCGTTCAACCTCCTTATCAGCGATCACGTTTTCGAATCTAGACTCGCACTTGTCAGTTGGCCAAAAGAGAATGAAACAGCTCTTTGATATACCATTATAGATAGCTAAACGTTGTGCGACCAGTTGGTTGCTAGCCTTACTTACAGGATGAAGGGGTTTTGCACTGTGTTTCTTATTATGGGCACTGCTTAACCGAGGGGTTCTAAGTGGTCCATAGATAATACTAAGTGATGTCCACATAGGCAAGGCTATTTGCCATGAAGCATCCATGATGATCCCTTCAATGTCACTAACCGGAAGCTTCAATGTTCCGCCTTGAGTCTTGCACCGACATTTCCTATGTTTCGGCCGATTGCTGCTCGTTTAAGCAGAAAAGTAGCTCTACTCACCGTTTGAGATAAAAAACTTAAAGGAATCCTCATCAGTTTGTACATAGGCAGGTATCACCTAGTCCGGGTTTCAGGTTTCACATATAAGGGCAAACATCCACGAGAAATCCGAAACTGTCGACTTCGAGGGGAAGTTAGCTGTACATGGGATGAAAACTAAACCAATATTTAACCGCCATGTAGCAGTTTAGTTCGTCCAGCAAAGTGGTTGTCTACAACCGTATTGTGGTGCCTCAAATCTCACTTTGTGGCAGTACATCAACAATCATGTATACCTCAGTATTAATGTACCCTGCTTTAATGCCCTGGGATATCGCAGAGGGATGCCCTTGTTGAGCTAACTGGCTGATAAACAACAGAACTACACAGCTTCCGCACTATTTCATTTGGTCCAACGGACTCTCTGTCAGATTATGTCCCGACTACTTCGATAATAACTGGCTGTAGATGGGTAAAAACCATAGCAGGCGATAAATGAAGACTTTATGTATTCGAAATATCACAGTGGGGAGTTTTGATGAACGAGTGATCCTGAAAGGCCACTGCGGTCTGACAACTGAGAAAAGACGACTTTTCAGATGGGACGGTACCCCAATCAAATCAACCCAACGGTGAATCTACTCACTGTCCCGTTATGCCCGATGTTAGATTGCTGGGAGGAGCGACGTTTCCCAGGTTTCAAAGCGATGATGAAAAAAATTGTGTTCCAGCGTCTTGCTTCTACGAGGCATGACTAGATGGCACACATACCAGGTTTTAGACGATCGGTTAAAGAGCGTGTCGGACTCAATCTCTTAGAAACCGCATTTTCCTAGTACACGTTGTCTACCACGGCTGAACAATGAGAGTTCTTTTTTGAGGTTGCCACATAAAGTGCACGACATGATTGCAATTCAAACAAAATTTCAACTCATCTTTGTGTGCAATCAGCCGATTGACTGCCCGGGTGCACTTTTGACGAAATGCGGTAACTTTCACAAATCCATTCTCCCATATTTGTATGACATTAGAATCGCTCAAAGCCTGGTCGGTTGGCAGTTGTCGAACAAATGACTGGATGATTGAATAACCAAATGGAAAATTATGACGATGTTGACAATAATTATGATGACAGTGAAGGTGGCGATGGTGTTGGTGATGAAGTGATGCAGGACGGGCTTGGTCAACCGGGAACATCAATATTTTTTGGTCAAATGCTTCAAATCAGAGCGCTGCAGCCCTAAGTACAAAACGGTTAAAGTAGTTAACCGAATAGGCATTCCACTCCTTGTCCAGAACCTCTGGGACAGCATTAAATAAGACAGGGGCAAATCAGGCTCCAGTTCTCACAACCAGTCATATCAGCACCGGTTGAGTGCGATGGAACAATAATCCCAGTATTTGTTGTTTTCTGCCAACTTTTATGGTTGAAAATAACCTGACCACGTGCAATAGGATTGTGAAATTTGGCGACGGATCCGACGGTGGGAAGCCTGAACAAAAGCATCGCACCTATATGAGTTGACCGAATTTGTCCCAGTTACGTAGCCGGAAGGCAGGGAGGTGTTACGTCGTATTAGCTACATCATGCTACACGCGCACAGCTGATGATTCCAAATCAAGATGAAACAGATGCGCAGTGCTCCTTAGCTTTTCAGAATAGATTGAGTTCACTGAAAGGGGGAAAGATCAATTGAAATTGACAAACCTCCTCACACTAACATCAGTTTACTAGTCGCTCAGAGGAAGAGTGATTTACCAAGTTTAGTAAAATTTCCATCCGAGAAGTCGTCGTTCGAGCAGCCAATCAAAACTCGACCACGTTTTGTGGTTCCGTGACTGAAGGATATGCGGCGCTATATATTGTTGAAGTGGAAGGTAACCACACTACTGATCAAGTTCTCTTGGCCAAACGCATAAATTTTTAAATTACAAGGTGGCAGCTCTCGGATTTTGGACTCCATGGAGTTTTGATGGTGATTCCCAATCAGGATGAAACGGATGTTCCTTGCTTCTTGGCTTTTTAATATAGATTGGCTACAGTGACAGGACGAAATCTCAGTTGAAAGCTTTAATTTTACCTGTTTACGTCGAGGAAAAATACCATCAACTAGAATTCAAGTGTGTGGCCAGTTCTTTGTGAATATTTCCTTATCTGTACTCTTCTAACAAGCGATATTGTCAATGAGCAATTTCGATCTCAGCAGTTGATCAGCAAAGTCTGTCGTATGCAATTTAATGGAATTACTAGTTCTGGAGTGCCTCAGTGTGCAAAATTTTGTTTCCTCATGAAGAATTCATATGCTCAGTTGCGTCTGTAGCATGATAAACTGTAGTGGCACAGCGCAGCGCACCGCAGCACATTGATGTTGAAATTAATAGAAACCGCGCAACATGAATAGCTTAAGTCTTCCAAATTGATTTATTTGCTAAAAAATTTTCTTTGAAGACGATTTTTGAAGAACAAATTGACAGACACCACCATCATCAATTATAATGCGGTAGGGCGTCCAGACTTTCTTTTTCGAAATATAGGCTCGATCGGATGTGTCGCACAGCGGTAGTCCGATCATGACGAATAGTTTGACTAACCAGGCTTGTACAAATTCCGTGAAAAAGTTAACCTGCCACCGTCTTGATGAGAAAACCGATTGCTTATCCACAATGTATTTAGGATGTTTGATAGAGAATTTTCCCTCTGTCACTTTGGTTGATTGATTATGCCAGAATTTTGACAAAGACTAGTGCAAAAACGTATTTAGTTGGCAAAAAGGTGCGATTCTATAGGAACTAAGATTATTTTTTCCGGAAAAATATGATGGATTGATCATCTTGGGTGGCTTATGACCCGATCATGTAGCTTGGAAGAGGACAACTCGGGTAATATGCAATGTTGGAAAGTCATCGTCACCGAAATTAAATTGGTAGGCAAAACCCCTCTTGAACTATAGTCATACTCAATGAAAAATACAACTGATAAGGCGAAATCATTGGAGTTTCATCCCACCTACCAGAAGTCGTCTTTGCGTGACGGTCTTGAAGCAAATCAATTAAGAGATGCGTGTAAGTTAAGAAACACAGTTATTTTCATTGCGATATCTCAAACAAATCCAAAGTTTCACTGGATAATCTTGAAACAGCTGGGTTTGTTTTCGGAAAACAATTATCAAAAGGACAAGTCATTGTGGTTCCTACTATTCAAGACGTGTTCTGTGCCCAGGGAATTAACTCACTGTGATTTAATGCCTCCAAAATAATGCATGAGTTATCTTCCACAGTACTGTGGACTTCAACCTTAAGTCTTATTCTGTTCGAAGAATGGCGTGAAATACTTGTGTGATATTCAATTCGGTGATGACTTCACAGAGAAGAGATCCGTTCGCTGGAATACCTCCGGTAATTAAAATCAGTTTCATTTGTCCTCCATTTTCATGTATCAACAGGTTTCAAACTTTTCATGAAATTTCCACGCTCCACTGGACATATTGCTGTCTCTGTTTTTGGCTAAAACAGCTAAACCTTAGTTAAGGTGAAATGCCCTTTGTCTTTGAGAGCAAGGAGATGTTACCGGAGAAGTTCGAATTATCAGGTAGAACCAGTTCACCCTACATAACTTTCAAACATCACAACGGTAGGCACCGTTTCCAAAACATAAGTGAAGACAGAGGTGAGTCAAAAGGCTTATAATAATTGTTCTGGGTTTACTGGGGCGTAGTAGTAAAGTTTTATTTTTTTATGGAAAAATTGTCAAGAAAATTACTCCAGAATGCATGAAACCGACAAAATTCATCAAAATCTCAATAGGGAAGCCCGCAAGCATCCAGACCAGTCAATCAATCGAACAGTTCAGCAACGGCCGATGAGTGTCTGAACACTCCACAGAAGCACGGCCGACGATGATGAGCGTCCAGGCATTTCACAAAAGCAAGGTCGATGATGGGTTTTCCTCAAAAGTCTATCAGACAGCCTGGATCAATGTCAAGAGTGTCTCTTAAATAGCGCTAGGCCCCTTCTGACTTTTCCGCTCGCTTGTTCGCAATAAAGCTGCTGTGTTCCTTCTTGATGAGTCTTTCCCACAAGTAGGCTGTGGAGCGGAGACTGCAGTTAGTTACAACAGTTTTGGAGTTATATACAGCAAGAATGTATGAAGTCAATGTTGTACATTTGTTCTAGAGAAAGGATACATCAGAGTGGGGCGTTTTCTAATGCTTCGAGCTATTAAGCTGTACATGTCTACTTACCACACTTTCCGCGGTATTTTATTTCGATATCCATCATCATGCTGCAAGCTTCACGACGGAGTTGACATACCGAGGAGTATTCACGACCATCGGATCCACAAATGGGACCCTTATCTGTAGAGTCACCCACATCGTAACACGTATTGTAGCACACACAAGTAGGGCGCTTAAAATCCTTTGACGGGACGCACCAGGCTTGAAATGCGCATCGATAGTTTGTACATGGGTCTTTAATCCCTGGTGGAAAACGGTAACTAAAGCAGTCGGAATCTTTGTATTTAGAGTGCTCGGTTGAGGACCCATCATCTATCCCTTGGGCGTTTGATCTGGGCACTCGCGTCTGGTTATTGATGCACACTCCCAACACACCTGAGTAAATAATGATGGGACCCAGCAAACGGGCGATCATGACTTCTGCCTTCATTACGGAAGATTACGGGGAGATATCATCCACGAAACTATGATCAGGTCTCCTGTATACCACCCATTTTGCGGATGACTCGTAAATCCGCTGCCAGTGCGATTTATTCACTGTGAGCGCTGGCCAATCAAAACGCGAGTTGCAATCTACCATCAGATTGGTGGAGAAAATCACGTGCCCGCCCGCTTGTCCAGACTCTGGAACCGTAACTATAAACCAAAAGCGCATACGGAGAGCTTCGAGACGAGCGGTGCTCTCAGTTAAAACTGACTGAATGCTCAGAAAATCTGCTGGACTTTTCTGAACGTGACAAATAAATTGAGGCGGGTTTGCCAAACATTGCCTCCAACTTTGATTCTACAATAGGCTGAACGATCACACAGACTCTCAGTTCGATTTATGCTACGAATCGCGAATAAGCCGGAAATATCACTATGAAAATCATGGATACTAGAAACTCAAAATTTTGCACTATCTTTTCCGTCACCTTCGTTGGGTTGCAGACCAGTAATAATGTAGTTACCTTATGTACATCGTATACAGGTCAAGGCACTCTTATGTTAGTCGTCTGAGGATTACTCTTTTGTTGACATTTCTCATAAACTTCCCATTGACCACTTGGAGGACACAACTAAGTTTAAAAAAACTCAATGATTCATAAGTGACTTAGGCCCAAGTGCAAAGGGTCGCTTATTTTTGACTGCCATCTTACCGTCTTGTGAATGCGACTTCTGAGGGTGTGAACTGTATCTGTTTGGGTGTTCGAGTTATTCGGTGCTCGAGGTTCGAATTCGTGACCCCAAGGTGATATGACAAACAGTATGCTCCAGATTGTACCTTTTGGTTGGTCAGCTGAATGCAAAAATTACTACTGTATAGCGGACTGAATGGTACTCTGATAAGACCACAATACGGGCCATTTGAAATATTGGTATATGCATGTCTTACGTCGAGTCACCTTCCTGGACC
>SJOL01012104.1:1877292-1901821 GCA_004794785.1 Opisthorchis felineus | reverse complement strand
ATAGCCTGAGAGACAACTATGACTTCGTTGACCAAATTAGAAATTTGAAGCCCCATAAGCATTCAGTAATCTCCCTGAAAGTTGTATCATTTTTTCTTACTAATTTACCACTTGTGGAGACGATAGATTGGAATGTTGTAGCAAAGATATTGGCATTCCCATCCGTTCACACATATCGACAGAAGGTTGAGGTTGCAATAGGGTCTCCTTTAAGTTCCCTTTTTTTTATAGATATTTTCGTGACCATACTTAAGACTAAAAAACTAAGCATACCCATGGCGCAGTGTATTGTTGCTACGTGGACAATGTCCTTGTAACTGCCGACAAAACTATCAGTTAAAGAGCGGTTTTAATTCCTTTCCACTAATATTTAATTTACTGTTTAGCCAGACTAGAAAGGACAGCCAATTTTAGCAAAGTACACTCATTTGCATACCAATTTGGTTTTGAAGGTAGACTCACCTGGAACGCAGCTGAATCTCTCGCTTATGGTATTTTCAAGCAACTTAATGTGCTGCACCAGGCCGCCTTATGTTTCAGTTGGTACAATATTCGAGATATCGCGATAAATGTATAGACGTAATACAGTTAATTTTCCTCGATGTGAATAGTCAAAAGAACTGCAAGCGCATCTGTGCGTATGGATTCGTCATTCAGTCAATCGATACTCCCTCGGAATTCACTCATCAATAAAATGTCACGTGATTTCCTAACGAACGTGAACCTGCTCACTTATGCCACAACGGAATCTGAACATCAGAGATCAAGTTTAATGTGTGATTTACTGGAAATGACGATTCAACGTCTGTTTGAGCTTAAAACCCTTCCATTAGGCAGCAGGGAGCACATCTTTTGGCCTACAGTGTACTCATCAAACTTTCTCCAAAAATTCACAAGGAATTTCTCACGAAGCATGTTATGCCTTTCATAAACTGCACGATAAGTTCAAAGCAACATTATGACATGCAATTTCCAATAAAATTCAAATTAATTCAAATTTAAATTCAATTTGAATTTAGTCTATTCCATCTTTTTTGAAATTTAAATAATTCCCACAGTGAGCAGAACACATAAAAATTGTGATATCCTATTGCATCACTATAGATTCAGTTGGCTGCTAAATTATTTCAATAAAACAACGGAACTAGTATCCAATTGTTTTGGGCGTTGAAGAAAAAGGCTAAACTGATGACCAGTCAGGTACGGGAAATTTGTATGAGGCACGCCCATCTTGAGTGATGTTATTGTATGGTTGAAACAATCTCACCGCCTTGAAATGGCTTATATTGACGGCTGAGTGAAACGTAGAGAAAACGCTGTTGTACCATGCTTAACAAGTCATGTGATAAATAGGATGAATTTAGGGAAACTCCTGGGCTAAAATCGATAACGTGTTATTTTCATGCTTCCCGGAGATGATGGTGCTGGCTAGCTTTGTTGACATACATAATCCTCGACATACACCGGGTCTAGAAAAACACTTTATCGTAATTTCCTTGACTCATCTAAGATGATCTTTTTTTATATATCGTGTCTGGTTTTTTGTAGAAACGTTTGCGATAGCAACAACCAGGAAAGACTTAACTCTATACCACACTCGTCCTCTAAATTCAGTAAAAAAACACTTCTTTGAGATATACCCCATTTCATCGACGAATGCTTGCTTACGGTAACCTCCTCAATGTTTAGCCTGTTGGGGTGACCGTTTTCGTTCAGTTTGCTTCGATTTGTGATGGGCAAAAACTGAACTACTGATGTTTGAGCAGTTTGTTCATATGTCTGGCAGTCGAATGTAAGACTATCTAGGGCACAACATTGGCAACAGAGATGGGAACAGAGAAGAACCCTGGAAGCATCCGTAGCGCTGTCAGGTGAGTAGATAGTGGTATTTTACAACTTCCATCTTCTGAAGGATCATAGAAAACCATCTTTTTAAGTTCATTGGTCTTCTATTTGAAACATTCTTTCAGAATACTGTCTGATTGGGACACCAAAAATCGGCTTTAATTGATTAGACCACAATGAATTACTTGCAACGGAGGTGAACTATGCGCTCATATATGTTTTTTTTAAACAAGGTGGATGATGCGTCCTGATACCGTTCGAGTTCCATTTTTTAACTTTACAAGCATGATCACTCAACTAGTGCATCTCTTTGCCAAGACACCTGCTCAGCCAAACTCAGGATTTCAAAGTTTACGAAAAAAATCATGTGCCATGAAGGAGACTGTGTGCGCAGCTATGTAACAGGCCATGCGCGATAAAACAGTTCGTAAATGTTTCCGCTCGCTGAACAGCTCAGTTTCATCCTGAATGTGTAGGGGTCAGTAAATATGTTCAACGCAAGCTGCAAGTGGTTTCCTCAACACCTTGAATATCACGGTTTTATTTGAAAGGTCACAAGGGTTAGTTCACTTGTTGAGGTAACAGATAGACCAGGCGCTGTTACGCTTTCGCATGGTGCTTTGCTCCATTGGGGTACCTGTGCTAAACCCTTCCATTGTAAGCACTTTCGTATACCGAGGAAATAGTAGCGATTTTAAATTCAACCAAAGCTAACCAAAAAGAGAACAGTAACAAACATCTGTAATGTCGCTGAAAATTTTTTAACGGTTCACTGCCTTCTTGCAATCAACCAGACGTTTTCCAGCACCCTTATGAGTAGTGTGTTATGTCACCAAGAAACCTTCCGATATCAAGAACGTGAAGCTATCTTTGTGCAGCATGTTCATTTGAAGAATTTGAAGAGTCCCTCTTTAACAACAAGCCAAACGGGTCTTTTTTGTCAGTAATCGATTTGGATCACGTGATAAAGTTGTGATATGACGAATCATACACTTCAGCACCAATAAGCTTCTGTTCAAAGAAAGGAAAATTAACCTCCTCTTTGTCACTAAACCATACTAGAGCAGACATCTACTTTACCTTAACTTGGAGTAACAGGAGAAATATTTCACGATGGTGGTGAATCAAAGATGGAAAAAGTTGATGCATAAAAGATGTGGATAAAAAGGATGAATGTTATTTTGTGATGGGAGATTACTGTAGACAAATAGAAGCATGCAGTGACCACTGCATCACTGTGAATCAATAAACTCAAACACTGACTGAAGTTTGTCAGGTTCATCCACACAACGTCCGTAATTTGCACATAGGGACTCCCCGGTGAGATCGAATAAATCCGATAATTGGTTTGTAATCGATTAGGGCAAGAGCTAGACTGTTCGATCGGCGGATTTACAACTGAATTATGGTCACTGACAATACTGAGACCCTGCCTTGTGGCACACATAGCTGTGAACCTCCGTAGAAAGATGACAGTACAGTAAACACCGCCTTGCAGGGAAACTGTGCTTCACATAGGTCTAGATTTCTCAACACAGACCTGTGGATCCTCTGCTGATTCCGGAACCAGCGGCGAAGGGTGCCATGCTAGCAAACTTGTTAGGTACTTTAACGTATGGTTGCAAGGTCACCTAGCAGCGGCTTAAGTTATCTTCATATATATGCTTCCATACCATAGAATATGTAGGCCAATGTCAAAGAATCCGTAACCAGAAAACCATGGAGATTAGGGAGACGTGTATTACGGTAACCAATTTGACCTGTCTATTATGGTGCGAACTTACATAAGACCAGTACGCTCCGATAACTCCAAGACGGTGTTGATGAGCGATACACAGTCGATCGATCGACTTCGATCAACTTAGTATGAACAAGCTAAGTGAAGAATTTGTCTTTTTTATTCATCTTGTCTTTCACCGGTTGCCACCACCTGAGTCGCCTTAAATTGATTTTTTAAGCAAACGTACATCATTAAGAGGTAGTACTGTTTGATTAAACTGAAAATATTCAGATTCGAACATTCTGGGTTAGGAAACAATCGTTTATGCGTGCGGCGGTTACTTCAAATGTAAAATTGATTGACGCACTAAACCATGGTGGCTGGGAGTAGTATTTCTTTGCCATTCTTCACCAAAACGTATCATTTTTCCATTAGCGGAGATGACGCATAATGCAATGGGAGCAAGAGATCGGTGGGCATGTCAACGGGAGCTCCACATTACCTTCACAGGATGTGTCTGATGTGACTAGGGACGAAAGTGTAGTTGAAAATCAATGTACCCAAGGTTCATTTGGGCGAGTTTCATTCATATTTTTTGAATTGACTTGTTCCGAAGTGAAAACGACCCCAGCCAGGGTACTTCAAAGACAGGTACACAATCGTTAGGGCTGTGCGTCAGCACTGAGTGCTGCCTTGCTCTCCATATCTGTACATCATACCACTCACATAGTATATTTGAGCGAATATTCCCAGAATGAACAGGATGTATCTGTTTTAGTTCGGAACTGCCATTGTATTAGTACGGTGGCATGTAATGAGCACTACACATTGCTTATTACTACTCTGCGTAGAATCAGCCGTGGCCATCAAATTCAATCCAGATACATAGAGTTCCAGATAATGTCCAAATGTTACCTTGACCCCCTGACCCAACAGTTACGCCCGAATCATTATTACGGACCCCTTTGTTGAATATTAGACCGCACAACGTGTAATTTCAACGTTAACAAAACGACGCACGTCATTATACATGTATGCTATCTTTAAACGCTTCAATCATCCTAAACTCAGGTCAGAATCCGACAAAGCTCTGTGGTTCTCCACAAATCGATCCCAACAGTGTGTGTGTGCCTCAGTTATATCAAAGGTTATAGGCATAGAGATTTGCCGCATGTCCACGTGAGATCTGTATTCGTTTAGCGCTTAACTCCCTTTGGTTCACAAAGCCATCCGCAATAAAATCTGACGAGCTAGAATTCTGGGTTTCTCCTCTTTCCAACGCAAAACAATGAATTAGGGCCATTAGAAACTTCGGCCAACTTGTTCCAAACCAAGTCATCCATTGGAGCTCGGTGAACACCAACCGAATGATTTCAGTAACCAAATCCTTCGGTCTAAGTGGGTTGATGGCTTTTAGCCGTGCTATCTGAATTGTGATATCATGAAACCTCCGACCCTGATATCCCCGAATAGGGGGGAGCGATTATTTTTGCGTCTTTATCTCTGAGACAGCACTCGTACAGATTGTCAAGATGGTGATCAGTAAACAACCCGGAGACTTTTGTGTGGGGTTCGAACCCGGGTCGTCGAAATCACAGTCCACTAGCTTAGCCATTCTACCAACCGGAAATCGGACATCAGTGGGCAACCAATAATGAAACACCGCAACCGACAAGTGATTTGTGATTCAGGACAACGTTCTCAGACATTGTGAAAGCGAATTGGCTACCAGAGAGGCATACCGTCCACACTTACGCATGAATGATTAACTCTCAGACAAGTGCGCCCGACTGAAACCAGGTCATCCGGACAATATATTGATGGGGCGTGTCGATGGAAACCAAACTTCACGAAACCCAGGAAACGAGTGTAAACACGATAGAGAAATGGAGACATTGTCTTGACCAAAGAAGTCCTACAAACTGTAACTACCTAGAAAATAGCTGACTTGAATGCAGCGTCTTTGCGATATTTTACAGATTTTAGTGTGCGCCGGTTATGCCTGGCTGTCAGCAAGGGTCTAAATGATTTTTCTGCATGTTCTCTACAAACAGCTTGAAAATTATACTGTTTTTTTAAAACCTCTGCAGTATGGTTTCCTCAGCCTGCCAACCGATACAAATCTCAAGCATCTGAGCCAGACAAACTTAGTTTGCGAATACTTTCTTGCCGTACCTGGAGCTTTCATTGTAGCACACACCAACTATATGATGGCGTTATTTTTAGTACGAGCAACCTTACAAGCAGTTAAGCCATCTTAAAGAGTGATTTACAGTTTGTCCCGATTCTACTGAACTCAACTCATCTCATCTGAGAAAATTGATTTTTTTCATCCTAGGATTTTGGTTGAGATTATCAAATGTGCAAATGTGGATCAGGTGCACAAATCAGAGGAACATTTAAAATGCTCTTCCCATTTTATTCCGGCTGGTGTTTTCCATTCTGAGTTTTTTTGTTTTCGCCCCGAAATCCTTGATGTTAATCGTTAGTAAATAGAAAAACCCTGCTGTTTTGAGCTTGGTATGTTGAAGGCTTTTGCTTCGTGTACAACATTTGTTGTTCTCCCACAAATTTTTCTCGTTCTTGAACTAAATGATATTTAGTTCGTCCAAAAACGAACTTACAAAAGTGGGTTCGGTCATAATAGGTAGGTCACCACATTTTATGGCGAAAATTAGCCTGCATCTTAGGTTTGAATGCTAAACCATACTATCACATCCGAGAAACTGTCCTCGCAGTGAACGCCAATGGATACCAGACCAGCCGTTTGATATAAACCTTTCAGTCAGCTGTTTAGCATCTATTGTGAGTTACTCTATTATGGCATCCATTTGATCGGACTGCAAGTTTTAAAAAAATCGAGAGAAAAGCAAGCAAACTGCTGCAGTATTCAGCTCACTACTTAACAAACCGCAATACATCATGGGTGGGTTGTCACCCATCAAACTGCTTAGTTCTCAACAGAACCATGTCGACAGAACTGTGTCAGATAACGGCTATCTCGAGTGTCTGATCGTTTTGGGCTTATATCGTGGCATCTGTTCACCTGATTGAGCCGTAGAGTGACTGTGGGTTTTTTTAATCCACCTGTGGGAGGGGGCTAAGTTTAGAAGAAGAAACCGACACTCAAGAAAGGATTCACTCATATGGATTTTTCCACATTTCGAAAAGTCAGGGTGAGTGATTAGCGGTTCTTGATAAGCAAGGTTTTATTCTTTGCTTCTGCTGTGAAACCATTTTGAATCATATCTAAAAATAATGTAACCCGTTTGTTCCGGGGACATTTTACGATACTTTCAAGGTCATGAGCTGATTGACAGCAACGAAGACGGTATCGTGGATCGACGAAGTGGCAAGCAGAACAAAAGTCGCAAAAATGGATGACAGCTACCAATCGATGCGATTGGCTTTGTTCTTCGCAAACAAATTAGGTTCCGTTTGCCTTTTTTGACTGATAATATATAAGATAGCCAAAATTTACTCAAAAATTAGCTACACGTTTGTAATTTCCTCGAGATTGCTCGAAAAAGCACTGTCCATAGATGTCCATTTGCAGTTTTTACGTCATTTATAGAAAACCCTAACATCCCATCCTAGGAACACGAGTAATTGGCGTTCAGACTTTCGCGGAGCAGTATCAAACTGATGACTATCCATACCGTTTGAGCTAGGAACATTATTAACAGAGGATATGTTCCCCGGCTGATTACCGGATTAGGCCAGTTGGAAGGCTACGGTGGGGTGTGTGTTGTCCGTGTGCTTCTTTCTCCGAAGAGTATCGGATGCGAGCAGAACATTTGGAATGAAAGCGAAGTCATTTACCGCAAATATGACCTATATGTATACGCGTGTGAATACACTTTAAATCATGTTTGTGGTTGCAAACAAATCGAACACATTCTTTCACGCCCATTCCCATCGAATAGGCACGTGATAGTAAGTTATGCTGTCAGTCATTTGCACAACTTCTCAGCATGAGTCCATGTTCGTGCTCATTTTTGGTACTCCACGAGCACTGTAGACATTCCGTGTAAGTGAAACACATAAAACAAACGGTAACTGTCGGCTGGTTGGCTAATCGGCTGGATCGATAACTTCTCAAGTAATCCAAAATTAGAGTTTGTCTTTTATTGCTACCGTATTGAACTTATTGGTCTTATTCTGAGGTCCGAATGACCTTTTCGAACTTTATGACCTTTCTTCCACTCTATAGCAAACACCTTTCCATCCGTCCATACTCATTTTGAAGATTCACCTACGTCTCGGACGAACTGAATTCCAGTCAAAAAAATCGGTGACGAACAAGCCACGTCATTCATTGATGGCATACACGAGACAAGGGCTGGATTAGGCAACCTAACATAATTAATATCCATTATTTATTTATGTACGTATTTACTGTTCAGCAAAGGACAAGAAGCAGGTTTTATTTGCGTCGCGGTTTCAGCATTCTCACAGGTGTTTCGTAGTTTGTCTTTGACGCCGTCAACAGGCTAGATGTAACAGAAGACAAGAGTCTACACCTGTGTGCGACTCCTGACTACGTGAAGCCGAAATATGCAGCATGCAAAAGTTACAAAGTAGCATGCTTCTTCAGCAATCGTAACCCCTTTACTCTGAGGGTACTGAAAGAAATTTAATCAAGATGTTCTCCAACTGCAGTGTATGCGAGAAAGATATCCCGACAGATGCACAGTCAGCTCAAATAAGGCAATGCTATTTCTCATAAGGCGTACACGTTATAAGCTCTGTTAACAACTATCGTAGGCGTTGACATAGTAAACTGATGTTGAGGGCAGGCCGCGTTTACGGAACCACAATTTCTGAGGATGAAGGAACCTCTGGTAAAACAATGAATAATGATACACAGATGTGATTGAATGTACCGGTGTACCGGTGAACACTACTGATGAAGCATGTGAGTACTATGTGGTTTTCTCGTAACTCCAACTCGCGTCTAATGGAAGGTGGGGTTTATTACGGAACCTGTGGAACTCTTTTACAGCGTTCATCTACAATTGCGTGAAGGTCAATGAATATCCACGAAAGTACAAGCAGATGCGTGAGGGTGTTCGGTTTTTTAAATTAAGGTACATATGCGATGTTTACTTTCCTGTCCAGTAGTTTGTAACTGTTTAGTTGATGTTTAACAAACAACTCCGCGGCGAAGGGTTTTCCTCCTTTACTCTGGCAGACATCACGAGAAGAGCAAAGATAACGAAGAAAGCTTGTTTTCTATGACTGTTCGCTGACAGCCGACGGATTAGTGTTGAATATATTAACAATACTGTGATTCATGATCAATTGTACTCAGTAAAATAATCGCTCACTACTGAGTGCCTTCTTTCTATTATTCAGCCTGTTTTACTTTCACTGTTTGGAAGGAGTGGGACTAACCAGACCCTAGTGTTGACTCAGCTAGCACCCTCTGCAAGTATCGCGTTAACGGAGTAGAACTGTGATTACAAAATGCCACCTAGGGGTTGCATAGTCTGCATACCCAGACAACGACTGCGACTGAGACCAGAGGCTCCACAAATGGAATGTCAGGTGAACTGCGGTTATGCGAACAGCTGGAGTGACGAACAGTTTGTCGTGTTGACTGACAGGTTAACTGACACCCTGCATTTCCAGTTAGAACATTGTCCATCCTCCGTATTCTACTACTGTCTTTTAGTTGTGTGAAAAAAGCCTCGCCTTGAGGCGTAAACATGTGTTGTGTAAACACGCGGATGTTGTCAGTCACTGGTGGAATTTCGCAATTAGTGGCAACCGGCACAGCACAGCACAGCCGTAACGACAGGACCAAACGGGCAAGGAGTCAGGCAGCGAAGTGTGGAATTGGCATAAAACAATGGGTGTCAAACACGAGCTATCCAATGGATGGTACAAAGCCAAACCTTCCCGGTGTTTCCAACATTTTTTCAATCAAGAAAAGATGTGTTGTCAACACACAATCGTGGTACTAAGTGAACAATGAGATAATCTAGTTACCATGCACCGATTAACCATTGTTAGATGTACAGATCTGCCAGTCTAAGCATGAGTGAAACTTCGACGAGTACATTCATTTGCATACCAGTTTGGTTTTCATGGGAGACCCACCTGAAACCCAGCGGAATATTTCGTGTATGATATTCTTCTTCAACTTAATGTGCCGCACCAGGGCGCCTCCCGTTTCATTTGGTAGGATATTCGAGGTATCATAAAAAACTGTATAGACGTAACACACCACTCAGAAGGCTACTGAATACTGTTCGACAGCCCAGGATCGGTTTCGCCCTTTCTGGGATCCATCAGGATGGTGCAGTCCCAGATTTTTTCCAATCCTTACGTTCTGTCTGAACCCAAACTGGACAGACTTTGACAAATAACCTCGTTCGCAGACGAATTCGGTTGTGACGGGAGACCCAATTGAATCCAGCTGAATATTCCACTCATAATGGCCCGCTTTAACTTAATATACTGCACCAAGTTTCGGTTGGTAACATCATGCACAAAATTTGGAAATTACTTCAAAATATGAATAGGTAATCCTTTGGTTGTGTACTGCAGTGTTCATTCGAAAGAGCTTAGTCACATGACTGTTTATGGGTATACAAAGAGGTCGTAAGAAATCGTTCACCAAATGCAACAGTTCAGCTTTCAGTGAACAAGTGGTTAGCGGGAAAACAGAAGACCGTCTACGGGCATAAAAAATGCCAAAAGGCATCTGATTCATCTGCTCGGCTGAGTAGTGATCCCTCAGGTAATCAGCCTACACATGACTACCTGTCGTGTAATGAATGGTCGGAGGATGGGTGGCGCCATGTCGCATCCATGTGCAAGTTAACCAGACAGTTATTCAGTCCTATGCAGCTGTATATTAGGATGCTTGCTGTCTAATTCAGGGTGTTAGGGACTGGAATTGCCTACTGATTTTAAATGAGTCTGAAGCAGCTAAAAAGTGCCTCTCGAATTTGTACTTTTGGTTTAATTTTCCTAAAAATAAAAGGTCCTAATCACTCTGCCTAAGAATTATGCATAATATTACCAAAAGGAAAAACACCACACACATAGAACGGCTGACCCTCCGGGCAGCCGTTACTCAAGGATCGAGTCTAGATCGGATCACATGATATGAGCCGCTTATCACAGTCACCACCATCTTAAAAAATCCAGCATAATTCTCATTCCATGCAAGCCACCAAATTTTCGACATACAGAACAGGTCAATCATTTCTGTCCTGCTTCGGTGAGGCACCAGTGATATTTAAAGGACAGAAAGCGTCAGTTCTGCATTCAAAAGGTATTCCGTTACTAGACCGACCGTCTGCTAAATCAAATGACCTGACAAGGGTAGTTGCATCTCTTGTACATATCTGGTCCTTCTGGAGCCAGCTGATGGCTCCACCTCAAACCGGAACCACATAAGCATGGGCACAGAGACCTGTTCAAGCGAAAACGTCCACTTATTAATTACAGCATGTTACAACATAATCATTAAGGTGTCCTTATATGAAGTGTTTAGCATCTTAGCTTGAGCACACCCACAAGATTCGCAAACTTTTCACTTTATCAACTTTGTACTCTTTTCAAGAAATATCAACTCCAGAAAGCTGCAGAACAGGGTTTGGTTACCGTAAATTAGAAAGAGACTCCATGGTCAACTCTCTCGAATTAAGAGGAACAAGGTCAGATGATGATAAACTCAAGTTTCATAGTATTAGAAATTGATCTAATACCGATCCGGATTCATTACAAAACAGCATACTGAGTGGTATTCAAATCCCTATCGACACATTGTCCAAGCAGTTTGAAAACCGGACGACCAAATAAAATGACGAGCCCAGGGGATGGATCCATTTCTTTTGTAAACTTTCTTCAAACAGCAACGCACGCATCGAACCACGAAGGTATAGACGATTCAGTGAAGTCGTCCATATTTCGTAAGTAGTATACCATGTAAAATGTGATGCCTCCCAGTGTTACGCTATTCTTTGAGCGGGTATTTTGCAGGCTGAAGGGTCTCAAATTAATTTGCACAATTTGTTTGGATCACACACATAGTGTTCATGCAGATCTGATTCGCAGAAACCTTGATGTGGTCGTTGCATTTCCAAAAAGAATGAGACCGAATTGTTGGTTGGCTTCAGCTCATTACACATTACACTCCTCCACAATATCACAGCAAAGACCACTTATTCTATTGAATGTGAAATCAAGTGTGAGACCATGTGTAATCTATTCCGTGGAAGATCGATCAAATGGGTAAGTTGCTGGAGCATTTCAAAAAATACGCCAGCTGCAGTCACCGGAATGTGCGGTCAAAGACCCTCAAAAAAAATTCCTTGAGGAACAATTGCTTACAGTGTCACGCGAATTCCAAAATCTATAATAAATTTCGCAGAATAATAATAATAATAATAATAATAATAAATTACACAGGATAGTGGGACATGTATACCTACACGGATTCGAACTTACAGCTGGCCAGTTGTTTTTCGTCGGGTTACTTCCTCAGAGGCCTTCATTGGCATTACCACAAGCCGATTACAGCCGGTCACTCATCGGCTTTACTTAGCCGTCTGGATAAAACATTTTCTTGTAGATAACTTTGTAGTAGGGCACCTAGCGATAGCCGTGAAATGCGGAATATAACCACGTCTAGTGCGGATCGTGGAGAGACTGTATCAATTGTTCTTCGTTCTGTTGTGAGTTCAGGTCGGATATATAGGTAATTTGGCTAGCTCCGCTGTTGAAATTAGTCGTTGCGCCTTCAGTACTCACATCACAAACGATGCACTTCCGAAATAGTATGATTCCAGACAGTCTTTTGAGAGCACTCCTTCACTGAAGCACGCACAGCAATCTATGGATCCTTCAAACCTCGTGCAAACAAAGATCACCGGTTCTTTCCTGCAGTAGTTTGACTTTCGTGCTCGACAATGCAGATGGTTATATCAGGCTTTACATTATTTCAGTTTGATTTCCACTTTCTATATGTCAAGTTTACAGATCAGCTTCCTTGGAGCGGCGAAATACGAGGCGAGGTAGGTGCCCATTGCCATAGGAACGTGCAATGTGCACCTCACTGGTGAACGTCCTGCGTGTGGGTGACGAGTAGTGTGCACCACGCCTAACCGAGAATTAGATCATTCAGTACTGACTTTGAGATCGACTGGACTCAACTGACTATTTGTGCCGACTGACTGATAATGCTGGTTAAACTAGCTTTTACTCCAAACAGAAACTCACAGTCTTTTATGAACTGTATGAGAAGATACTGTGTGCTTCAAAATCGAATCAAAAGATTTGTCCACGTCACAATGAACCGACGTGTCGCGCATTCCGTCTTACAAGGACGATAGGTAGACACCTCCATACTCTCCTGATGGAGTTACCTAGCTGGGTTTTAATTTAAGTCCTAACGTCTCATTCAACCGTCAACTGGATACTCAATACAGCGGACTTCTCACTTGTCTATTGTTAAAAGCGCGAGTTACACAACAAACGCTTGTTTTTTACAGAATGTGGTGACAGTTCAGTCTAATCTAATTTCCGGTTATTATGTACTGTTTTCAGATTTCTTAAACCAGACTTTCAAGGGTCTTCAAGAACTGTGTTTGCTTGCTTCGTGAAGAGCCCACGTCAGAAATCCTGTATCAACCTGCCCCCATGGATTTCAAACTACGTATGTAAATGTCAGTTTCGAAGTCCATCAGGTGAGGCGTCCACAGAAATGCCAAAGTTGTGAGATGATCAGTACAAAACCAAAAATCAAACCAACGAAATGAAATCTGAAGGTCACATGTTGACGGTTAGGTTCTGAAATTGATTGTTTATTCGGAGACAAAAGTCTTAGAGATTGGCAAGAAAAATGCGGCAAAATAATCCTACCCATCTTCCTAACTTCCTAACTTGTCTATCGTTTCATCTAAATACGCTATATATTTTATGTGGAACAGAAAACCTGAGTGCCGGCCGCAAAACACGGGCTAGACAGTAACCGGGCCAACTGTAATACACCGTTGGGCTAACTAGGCATCTAAAGGATGAAACAGAAAACTTCCCAACCTGATTTTCCTTCTTACTAAAGCTCGTCATCTTTGGCAGTACCAAGATTTGAAACCCGTTGTTTTTTCTCAAGATCACAAGACCGTTTTAAAGGCTTATGTCGTCACTTGACAGGGAAGAGCTGACAGGCCAGTCATCGATCAATACGGACGGAAGACAGAAGCCAAACATCGCTCAGGCGTGTGCAAGGTCATTACCTCATATGGTATGAGTCAGACCGTGCCAACAAGCGATTGGGTACAGACTAGTGGTTACACACACGCGTCACTTGTTAGACGAATGGAGCAAAAATTCCGGCATAATCAAGGAAATTTGTGGTTGATCGGATTTCAAAAGAGTGAAACTCAAATTCCGTGCTTCCCTCTCTTGACGTGACGCACCGAGAATAAGCGCATAGGGAACTGCTCCAACATGAATAATGCAGACCAAAATCGTATGAATCCAACCACTACCTGTCAGTACTACATACGTCCATGAAAGTTGATATTCTGGTGAAATCAGTATATTTTTCCCATCCTAGACCGACGAGTATTGGAGTTTTGACGGCCTTTTTTTGTTGCCTGCAGGCTACTACTTGTCATCCAGGAGGTTTTGGGAATCGTGAGTGAATTCGTGCGGTGAATTTGATCAAACAAATTGTTGACGCACTTGACCATATTTGCGCACACAGTACTCTCTCAGTCTCAGCTTTCGCTGACTTGATTCCAACCCGAAAGCGTATGGTTGTGCACACAATCTCCATGCATTTGAATACCACAAATTTCCGAATACTACAGCAGTTAGGTTTCGATTCGGAGAACCTGCATAACATGGATTAATTCGGCAACTTTTATCTGGTATGCCTGACATTTAAATGGATAGAGTTGGGACATTACAGTTTTGCAACCGTATCCTGTTTTCGGAAAATCCATCATCTCAAAATGTGGACAAAAATAAAATGCAGTTTTGCGCGACGATTCTCAATGATCGTTGTTGTTTTGCACCCCAACGACAGCATCAGCGCTGCGGAAAAAAATCTGGTTACCAAATAAATTCCTATGAATTCGGCTTGTTTTCCGCAACCCACCGGCACCAAGTGATCCTTCGTGGCACTGCCTGTTCCATGAAGTTATTGCAAAAGCCTTGACTCTGTCGAAAGTTCACTGTTATTATTACTTGTGTTTGCTATAGCTGACGTGCGCGATCAATAAGCAATGAATGTTGGTTGAGTCACTCAGTTGGAAGCAGTTGTTTTTGGAGGACGGTTATCTGACTTGATACTTTAAAACCCTGTGAAAACTATTCAGAAGAATCTGTTTTAACGAAAGGGATACAGTCCAGTAGAAAAATCTCTGTTACGGACGAGCAGAAACCGTCTACTTAGGGAGGAGGCACGCGTCGAAAGCTGGCCCTTTATTGAAACATGCCAATTTGCTATTTACTTTCTTTCTTATTTATATGAGAACGAACATTATCGGAGAAAAGTTTAGAGGGATGAAACCGCCTGAAATTTATGCTCACCTCTATTCAAAGAATGCATGGGCTAGCCATAAAAGTGTCCATAAAAACTGAGAGAGCTGACTAAACTAGTCTCCTTTGAATCACTGTAAAGTACTGTTTCGTTAAACGATGAATATTCTAGCTACGTCCGTAAAACGTTTGCTGTCACTGTTGAAGGACATGAAGCTTACAAAAAATATTAGCAACGCGTGGTGCTTTCACAGCTGTTACCGTAGTCACTCATCAAGCGATGTATTAACACGTACGCAAGTTGGTGAGAAACGGATAACGTGAACAAGACTTTGTACGTAGCGATGACGTTTTAGCTGGATTGCCTTTCGGCCGCCTTTCAGGAAACTATGCGTAACTAAAACTAACCATGTTGTACTTACCATCGGCTTCAGTCTGTCTCGATTCCTCCGGTAAAAACAGCCCACCGGGATAAAACTCCAAGGAGCCTTCGGCAGTCTTGACATTCAACCCGGTATTCCATGTAATCCACAAATAGGTTCTTCCATTCACCATGCGAGGTAAACACAAAGCGGTATCAACTGCTCGTGGTCGAATGCCTCTGACATGAGCAATACTGTTTGGGGATAATTGCCATCCCAGTTTGGATTGTTGGTAAATTTTAGTAATTTGTATGTAGGCTTCATATCCGTTGCTGTTCAAATAACTCGCGGAATTCTGTAGCAGGATAGCTTCAAAGACCAGGGTTTTCCTGTGATTCAATGAGGCTAGGAATTGTTCCTTGCTGAGACAGGCCGAAGCTGGGTTCGAGGTACATGCAAGACACAATAAGATCACGATAATCCGATTCTCAGTATTAGGAACACGTTTTCGGGTGGTCATTTTACCAACCTGTATATCCAACCTTGACACAGCGACCTGATTACCTCGAGTCAGTCATCTGTCATTTCGTCACCAAGTAAATGAGTCAGGATGCCCTAATCCCGCGACTGTGACTCTTCATGCCGTGTGCGTACGCGAGGGATGCCTGTCTCGTATCGCACCAAGTGCCCGCATGTGCACGCACATGCCTACACGTGCGTCTGTGACTGTCAATTAGGATGGTATGGCACGCGTTTGTATGCACGCGCACACGTGAATTTTGGAGCGTGGACAGACAGACACCAACCGCTGCTCACCACGCCAGCAAAAGACGCAAGTGGCAGAGCAATTGTGCTCGCTGTTTACTCGACGTAACCAAATTCAGTAGGCATCACCTGGATGCACACTCCTCAGTGCGACCTGACAGCAACCAGGCGGGCGCTCGGCTAACGGCTGAGACAACTCTGCCCTCGTGCATACGCCTGTAGATGGATAACCTGACGCCGAACTCGATACGGAACACCGCTTGAGCTATTGAATTTCACATTTTGCTCAGCTTGTGGAATGTTTGTTCTGAATGTGTGTGTGTGTGTGTGTGTGTGCACGTAATCGCACGTGTGCCAGGACAGTTGGATCCGCACCGACTTTAGTGTTTGCACTGATTAGAACACAGCAGGTACTGAGATAAGGGCGCATTCTCGATTTGGTTACCGACGCTAACAAAACTTGATTTTACTAGGTTTTCGGAACGACAATTCAAAATTACCGATTACGAAGTATGTGCAAAGCTATGGAAGCTGGCAACGCCATCAAAGAATATCAGTTTGAAGTTGAAACCAAAAAAGAATACTTTGGGCTAGAAGGCGATCATGACAAATTTGGCTTGCATCACAACGCATCATGCCGCAAAAAACAAACAAACAATAAAACCACCAGATTGTTTGTTTATTTATTTGTTCATTTTATGTCGTTCAAATAGTTTCAGCATTTTTAAGCATATATTGAAGTGATCGGCAACTTAAAACCTGGTCACTCATTATAGGTGATAATTATTCGGTTCAGTGAATTCGCCTGAACATCTCAACGACTGTGATGCACTACTTGCGCTGAGGAATTTAGTATGAGCGCTTTGGCATGTTTGTAGCTAGGACTCAGTCTGATGGCAGAACATGATATTCCATTCGCCCGTTTTCCCCTTCACATGCACGTTGCAGCGGGGAATACAAGCTACTGTTTTCTCGTGGATGTTCGATCCAATCCACGAACGAATATGTTCAAGTCTAAATAATTTTGATATTTTCCTCTGGGATCTCGCATACATTCGTTATTGTTCAACTTAAAGCCTCTTAGGCGGACTGATGGTAGCGCACACAATGCCTGAGGACACTTACGACCACAAGTCCCCTAATTTTGATATGTGTTTCCCAGAACGAACATCAGATATACGCGAACTATTGAAATTTACTGCACGGACCTGTGGACTTATAATCAAATGGATATGAGTGCTAGAGTTGTTACTATGACTGAAATACATTCGAGTTTGTATGATGGTAGCTTGGGAAAAGATGTGGATGGTTAACTATGTTAAGACCGTGGCAAACGCCAGCTAATTCGCGCTTTTTATATACACTGGGAGTGATGCTCACCACGGTGTTTGCATCATTTCTGGTATTCGTGGAAAAAATAAATTGGATGCCTCATAAGACGGCTTGCCGTATGGGACTACGATGATGCGTGAAACGTGACACCTGATGGACTGTCCAAATCAAATTCCTGCATTGAGACCTACTAAGAAGTCTACAGGAGAGAACAGTGCAGATACGAAGTTGCCCATATGCCCCATTTGACAAAAGATGGGAAGGTACAGTGCAAAAGTGTTGTTGAAAATTTTGTTAAAACGGATGAAATACACGGAATATCAAAGGGTTATCATCAACCTTATGAACAGTATGTCAGTTTTAGACGAGAAGTTCATCTAGTTTTGTGAATCTGATTGGTTTTCGTAAGTTTTCAACTTCAAAAATATTACGTTAGGAGTAGATGAAGTACCAAAGGGAAGGATAAGTGTCCCACCTGTCGTCTAATAAGCTGCTCGCTAACTTTTCAAAATCTACTCAAAATGAACTTTTCTTCTCTCCTTGTTAGTGCACCAATAGCAAGAGTTCTGGCGGAACCTTCTTTGGTTTTTTTTATCATTGAAAAGTTTGGAATAACCACATAGTGATCCTTTAATAGAGATTACCCTTTGGATCTCATTTCTATAAACATTCAAATGTTCGCAAAGGTGCAGCATGTTTTGGAATAATACCCTGAAACAGTGCGCTCACTCCCCTCGATATATTTCCGTATGTTTATGTGGTAAAGTCCGATGGAGATTTCGTCCTGTCAGTGAAGCCAGTGTGTGTTGAAAGGCCACGAAGCTGTCTACAGCTGTTTGATCTTTGTCGGAATTCATCAGAAGTGCCCATCTCACGAAAAAAAAGAGCTTCGAACCCGCGACCTTTTGGTCAGTGGTTGAATATTTATCCGTTTGGCCACGATCGGGTGATCAGCAGTGATCAGCTCTCACTAAGAAAAGACAAAGTGCCACTCGTACCTCAGTCACTAAAACCACATCACGTGGTGATTTATTGACTGGCTGCTCGAGTGAGCACTTCTCGGAAAAAGTTTCAATAAACTTGTGAAGTTATTGTTCATCTAAGCTGCATATTGATTGGTGCTGGTGTGAAGAGTTTTGGTAATCTCCACTAAAGACTTCGTGCTGTCAGTGAGGCTAGCTTATGCTGAAAAGCCGAGGAGCACTGTACAGCTGTTTCATCTATGCTAGGAATCATCAGATCATGGTTGTTGGTCTGTTCGCCGAGCTTGGCAGTCGGCGAACAGACCAACAACCAAGCAGCGCACCCGAGCTAACTATATTCCAAAACATTGCCATCATCAGATCATGATGAGTGAAACTTCCTTCTGAGAAGTCGTCACTCGTGGAGCCAGTCAATTGGTGACCTCTTGATATGGTTTCCGTGGTTGATGGATCAGTGGCGCTATGTCCCGTCTATGTGAGAGCTAATCACACTCCTGATCAGCCACTTGTGGCCGAACGGTCAATTGTTCGATCGCTAACCGGTAGGTCGCACGTTCAAAACTCTCTGAGTTTCGTGAGAGGCGTACTGCTGACGATTCCCCACAAGTGTAAAGCAGCTGTACTGTGCTTTGCGGTTTTTTAGCATAGACTGGCTCCACTGACAGGACGAAATATCAATCAAATATTTCCGTTTGTATGTCAATTTCGCATTCTCAGTTTTAAGAAGTGAACTTGGGTTACTTCGTAGGTGTTATTAATTCAAATGTACTCTCGGAAGATACCGGTACGTGCTCTTTTGTTGTTCAGTGCAGCAAAAGTTTCATTTATAAAGTTTTTGTAGCTACGCAACCTGTCGTCGTGATATTCTGCAATCTAACACGTACATGACCTGCTCATATGCCTTCAGAAAAGGTACAATACACTGGCTTGTGGCTCCATTACTTCCGGTTAAATATCACAGCTTTACACCTGTCGGATATTGTCTTGTGACTTGCACCGGAACTTTGACGTGAAAGTTTGGGCAAGTACAACGGAACTAACAGCTGCCCAGATGAGCTCTCGTCATGGATGACACTGCTTCATACTTTGTTTTGTTCTTAAGGTTAGCTAAAACAGTTAGACCGAATAATTATCTTCAAATACGTTCTCGAAACGGATAACGTGATTCACTGCAGCGTGTACGTGCTATGTACAGGTAATTACCGCAGCAAGTTCAATTATCCATCCTATTGGTCAGCACACGAACAGAACATCACACTAACCAAACGACATTCGAAATTTCCGGCTTCCCACGAGTGAACAAAAATCGCATGTGGTGTAAAACAGTTTTCGTTTGTCTTGCTTTTTGAAGAATGTTGTCTCTGCTCAAGGTAATGGAGCCAAACGTGTTTGAGTTAATCGAGCTCTCATTGAGTTGTAGGAAGACAAGCCGCCTCAATTTTCTATTTATTTTCCTTCTGTCACCGCAATGTCCCCCTTACAAACTCGTCGGCCAGGAGACTGCTACAAATGTGCCCTTTGAATGGAAACTGCTTACTTTGAAGCAGTCATCGTATCTGTGGGACTACAGCTATTTACTTCCATTGGATTTTGGAAACCGTCCACTTGTCCTGTGTTCTTATCCTCATATTATTCTCTGGCATTAAGCTGCCTGTAGGTGGACCATCTAGAGCGGCAAATCTGTTCAACATGGACGTGAAATCTATTTTGCCTTTGCATGCCCCACCTATTGTTTGTGTTTTATTTAGTGTTCGAATCCTGTACGTCCGGCCGCTTTGTCATCTGCTTCGAACGGTAATATCAGAAACGTGAAACACATCTGTGTGCTTATTTTTGTATAATATAGCAAAATCTTATCAGGAGGGACATGAATGCTGTTGATAACAAGTGTGAGCTAGTTCTATTTTCAGTATTATAAAAAGCCTCTTCAGACGCACGGTGCGAGTTTAGCTGAGAAAGTCAAGTAGAATCAACAGACGCTAACAACCTAGCTGTCTGGAAACGCATTGGTTACAATGCGGACTTCCTTAACAGAACTTTGTCCATGAAGTCTGATTCGTTCAACTTAAATTTCAGATTCTCATTGCTTTCATTTGCATTAAATTTGTTTGTGTTTGTCGATGCACCAGTTCCACAGATCAGTCTTCAAGTCATGACGAATTTCAATTCCCGGACGAGTATGGTCTAGACAACCAGGTCGCACTGAAACTCAGAAAACCGGCAGGTGATCGTTGTTACTTGCTGTTGATCACACGGCAGTTGATCTGTCCAACGACCTTGGTAACTGGCCTGCAAGCGTTTTGTCCTCGTGCGAAGAGACAGTCAGCCAACCTACCAGTTTTTAGATACCTTGATCGTTACTAGACCGTGGTCTGATGAATCATTTTGTGCTCGAAATGCAGACTTTTCTAAGTTGCTTGTCTTCCTTCACTCTATACCGAAAGCTCTACACTAATCTCACTCGAACAACGTGGATAGAAACAGAGAACAAAAACAACAACACAAATGATATCGATCAGCAGCTATACCTTGCAACGTCTCCGAATATGCACAAAGGGAATCGTGCGAACCCCTTCCTGGAGGGTGAGATGTACCAACAATTTTCCGTGCATTTGCAATCGATTTCATTTACCTCAATCACGTCAAAGGTTGACCGTCCGTCTGCTTGCGACACTCTGAAGTGAGCACGGAAAACAGCAGTCTTTTCGGCAAACGATGGGTCGGCATGCACACAATATGGTCTGACCACCATAGCCCCCTGTTTTGGACACATTCTTCGACGGAAAACCCTGTTGCACAGTCGAACACTGGATTCCTAATTGTCGCATTGCAGATTGGCTGACATCAACCCACACGAAGAACCGAATATGCCTCAGTGCCGCTGCCCCCAGAGGCCACGTCTCATAGCCATAAAGTGAAACAGTCCATACTGTAGCCTGATGTACACCGCCCTAGATACCCAGGGATAAGCCACGTTGAGGCCATAGGTGCCTCAAATTAGCAAGTGCGAAGCTACACTGCAAGATTCGTGTATTTACCTCATTTGTCACACTACAATAGAGACTTATACAACTTCCAAGATATTTAAAACGCTCCAAGACCTCGAGCACCTCTCCTTGCGTTCTAAGTGGAATGTTCAGTGACTGCGTATCCAGTAGCATGGCCCTATATTCCGTGGGTGCAAAGCGCATACCAAACGGTGGGATGACTTTGATCAATTCATTCAAAAATACCTGCACTTTCTCCTTTTCGAAGACACAAAAATGTGGTCTTCATACTCCAGATCAAGTAGATTTCCATCAGCAGGTATCTGAACACCAGAGTTTTGAAGACCTTCTAGCTTCCGACTCATTATCTCGCCTATCACAAAAATGAATTGGAGTGGACGAAAAGGATGTAATTTTCGGAAGCCACTTCCGTACGAAAGCCTTTGGGAAGCCCTTACACGCCCGAAAGTTTCTGAATACGAAGAACACAAACTTTCGGGGCAAGCGAGCATGTTATGAAGAACAGATCAGCCAACAGTGTCGAACGTGCCATGGAAATCCAGGAATACGAATATATGGGTCGCTTGTACATATGGCGTTGTTCTAGCACCTGACGGATTTTGGGTTTTGGGCAAAGCAGCCCTCCCAGACCAAGGTTCTATTTACTGCTGTCGAGTCGGTGCATCACGGGTCACCTTAGGGCAACAAGGGTAGTGATGTTAAAAGCCTGCTTATAACGGGAGTTAAGCTCATCCTTCTGTGATTGTGACATTCACTAAGAAACACCTATTTTGAAAGCAGTTCCTATTATCGATTCTCTCCGGTTGTCTGAGAGCAATCTACCTTTCCCAAAAGGAAGGAATTAGATCATACAGGCGGTGACTTCACTCCCATCCTTGAACAATGCGGGAGGTAGGTCATCGGACCGAAAAGCTCATTAGCGTTTTATAAAAGGTATACAGTCATAAACCTGCTACACCGTCAGAAGTTTCAGGTTCATTGACCAGAGCTCTCGTGTGGTTCGAGATGGTTTTGCCCACAGATGATTTTCGAAGGTCGGTCGCAGGGATCAACTGATATAGCCTCCCGTTACTCCAGACATTCTTCGCTTCTTCCATTTCGTTAGCCCTTGGTGTCCACCAGACTTCACGGTGGTGCGCACGCTGGGTCCGCCAGGTTGAATTATGTTCGGGACCGAGATATAAGCAGCTTCACTGCTGAATCTGATAATCAGCGATTGAGGGGATCTGAGCAAATCTGGTGGCAGGCAAAACTCCTAGAATTTTGTAGGAATGTGGCGGTCTGATTATGGTGCAAATGGACGTCCGACGGTGGGACAGTTGAAGGAGTGTGCAGAGGCCTATTCATTGAACTTCGGGATCTGGAAATCACTCTTTTATCAGGCAATTTATTTGCTATTTAAGAGTTCCCAAAAAGTAGAAGGAAAAGTTTGTGAAAGTAGAAAATTAGGGAAGCGTTAAAATTATTTGTTTTCGCTTGCTCACCTTGCTGTGTGCAGCAAGAAAGCCAACCCTTTTGAAGAAACCACGCGACGGCCCATGTAGCATGACAGTCTTTCTAATTGTAGAAATCACGGTTGTATGTAGCTGGAAGTACTTTCTTGGCTCCAAATCTAGATAGGAGGACAATCGGCGTCCTCAGCCAAAATAATTAGCTCATAAGCCTGACCACAAGGCCGCAGCTTTCGGCGGAAAATGCCGGTGCACCACAAATTTTTCAGAAAAATGTTGTTCCAAACTGTAACCTGTAAACATTCTGAGGCACAGACAACAGACAGCACATTGGGTCTTGGAGGCGCACAGGCCGTCACCTCACGTTAAGGCTCACTCTGACAGCGATTATAGGAACTCAATTGAAATGGTCTCTGACTTAACTCCGGGAGCTGTCCAATAAGGGTATATCTACATCGAGCCTGAACAAAAACAGATGGTAAACTAGACGTGCCACTGTGTATGCGCCTATTTTTGACAGTTTGTAAGACTATTTGATGTTTGTGCCGTCAGTTATGTTGCTCCAAGCTACTCGATAAAGATCAGAGATCGGTGGGCGTTCCCTCAGGTTGATTTCCCCACTACATTAGCTACCAGTGAGTCAGGCGCCTGTGAATATGGCTACTGCCAGCACTGTTGGCCTGTCGGAGAAACGTTCGAATCATATCCTCAAGGGTTATCGCATGTCGTGCCGGTTCTGTGAGCCATAGTTTAGCCCATCTGGGTTGTCCATGACAGCCATTTGCAGCGACTCACAATGTCTGGTGACAAGAACCTCAGACTTCGTCTGGACGACCGACTCCAGTCAGGCTCAGTAGCAGTTCTCTGAAATTATGGACGCGCGTTTTCCGAACAATGGATCACGAACACGATGAGACGAGTAGGCCTAATCTGGATGGTTGTATCAGACCGATGGACAGTTTTCCACGCTACTCTGTCACCGTCACGCGATTTATCTCTCAATGACTGGGTTGGACACAATAGTCTGCAGCTAACGTAATGATGTTCTCTTTATGTTAAAACACAGTGGTTGATGAGTAGATACTGTGAGAAGCACATCAATGGGTCAGCCTGTCTTCATACTTTCATGTGTTCCGCGCGGGAACACGTGGTTGTCTTTACTTTGGAGAGAGGCAGTCAAATTTTGATTTCCACTCAGCAGCACTCATTGCTTGGTGTAGATCTGACGAACCAACACTCTGTTGAACACCCACCTTCTGTCCCGTTCTCGAATGCCTTATGGAACTTCTCCAGTTTGTGTTATCCATATAAACGACCAAATGACGTTGTCTAAATAGCTCTATTCATCCGACTCAGTCGGGTTACTTTCACTATATGAAAGGATTTGAAATTTACGCCTAAACATGTAAGCCAACTGCAATTATTCGGCAACGAAGATCGGAAAACGAGCATTTCGACTTATTTTTCAATATTGTGTATTGCTATCGCAATTATTCGCACAGGATGTACCATCCTCTCATGAACCATCCGCCTACTCGTTTCTGGAACAAATATTCAG
>SJOL01012104.1:1828768-1848424 GCA_004794785.1 Opisthorchis felineus | reverse complement strand
CTAGCATTACCCAAAAGATGCTGTTCAAGAATTTGGGCAGCGTGTGCAGTATCGCTTTCGTCACCATAAAAGCAAGGCGTAAACCAGACCATTTTTCGTACAGTTACGCATGAAGGCAATCAGACAAATTCAATATAATTTAAAAATTTAAACTTTCACAGCCGATCAGATTCTACTCTCAGCACCTCCGTGATTGAACGCCTCCGTGAACTGCGCCACTTATTCGCCAGCCGTACAGAAGAGGTACGAAGAAGAGGTACGGCAGCCAAAGCTGACGTCCACAGTTCCGCGGAGGAGGAACAGGAGGCAGAAGACGAAGCAACCGGTGAAGGTGAGAGTTGTAGAAAGAAGGCCGAACGACTTATTTTGTTTTCTTTCAGTCAGTACCCGGATGCCAGGTAAAAATTTCATAGGAGCGGACAAAGGCCGGTGGATGTTAACATCTCATACTACGCTCCTCAGTCACAGAAGTAAAGAATTTAAAATTTTACGTAACAGATGAGCTAATTACGTGAAATAGCACACTGCTCTGGGGTAGAAAGTAGTTCGGGTTCGGTGTCATAGTAGCCGGGCACCAAGAATCAATAGTTTCTGCGCACACAGTTTGGGTTGCTATGCTCGTATCGTCACTGCTTCGTGGAAGGCCAGCAGATTCAGGTTTCGATGGCGTAACGGTAGGATGATGGCGGGAGCATGGTCAGCCAAGTGGCCGTTTCAAGGTCGATGAACTGCAGTTCAAGTTGGTTGTCATTAGTATTAACTCGCCTTCACGAAATCTCCGAGCCGCGTTGAGGAAGATGTCGATTAGTTCTTCCGATAGAGCTGTCACTGTAAGTGGACTTGTAGATGATATGTGAGGCAAAATGATTAGTCATATTGTGGGACTTATTTTGAACCATAATCTCCGGGGTTGCCGGGATTAAATGCGCTTGAACTGCTTTGTGTGTGCTGCTTAAACCAGAGTGAATTTTCTAACTGATTGTGTTTGAGATTTGATCGTCCTTAAATTGTAAACACATCAGTACCACCATCTTTTTGGCTGTGGTAGTCAGACTGGGTGGAGGGTTTGGTTTGCTAAGTAGAATGACGAACTTTTCTGGGTAACCAGTGGCTAATAGTGTCCTTTTCAATAAATCTTCCCCATTCGGTAGTTGATCTATTATGTAGAAAGGGCTAGCTCTATGGACCAATGCTTTGACCAGTTCTCAGTTGTACGCCATCAAAAATTAGCTAATGGACTAATGGAGGACAGCACATTGTATCTACAACCCGGACGTCGGAACCCAAAGGAGACTAAACTGCCATTTGCCTCATTCTCTATGAATATACTACTGAAATATCTATCAGAGACAGGAATCAAAATATCGTTGACCTATCGCTTGTGTGGAGATGCGCTCAAAATAATATCACACACTTGAGTTTATATCTTTGCTAGAGATGTATCAACTAGGGTTGGACTCAATGCGGCACCATCTCCTAACGTATAGGTGGTTCCTATAACTGAAAAGCTGGTACGCGCAGTGGGAATTTCGTACAGAAGGAATCGACGCCTGTAGAAAACTGGTAGGTCATCCAGTTGTCTTCGTTTAACTTCGAAGTATACACGCGATTTTCAATCAATTGGAAAATGTTTGGGACCGATTGGGTAGTCATCGTTTCAGAGAGGTTTGGTAAACAATCGGTGGATTTATTGCTGGGCAACGTTTCGCTTTTGACACAAAAGCTTCGTCAGGCCAAGTGAGTAAGTTACCAGGTTGATCGGGTTTTAAGGCGGTCAGGGAACCAATCCGTGAGATTTCTTATGACTAACCGAATTGATCTGTGCTGGGTGTCAGTCTGATGTTCCCGTTTGTTGGTTAGTGGGGATGACTAATATCTACGATAGATTGGTTAGGGGGGAGTTGTGTTCATGTTTACCCCGGATTTTGCGGCCTTGATTTTTCTGTCTAGGACACCTTAATGGATTATTCCTCTTGGGGTCGTTCACAGAATTTGTTCGCCTGTGTTCGTCGAGGGGTGTCGGGACAATTGGTTTGGGGTTGGGGGTGGGGTTGGTTAATTGGATCTTACTCTGCTTGGATTTTGTACTTTTAGACCCAGACCATTTTGCTGATAACTGCGCACCACCTCATGTCATCTCGGCTGATCTAAAACCGCTCTCCACACGCTTGCCAGTTCTACGCCCTCTATTCTATTCACGCTGGGATGCTTGGCGATTTCCACCGCCTCGGCCACCAGTCGCTGTGGTGTGAATCTTAACCCCCGTCTTAGAATGTCCACATTTTCCAAATCTATCCTGTGCCCAGTGTCTAGTGCATGCCCTGCCATTGCCGAATCTTTGACTATCGCCTGATATTCATCTATGTTTCTCGGTGGTCTGTTAATGGTTCGCTTATGCTCACCGATTCTGGTGTGCAGTTCCCTGGCTGTCTGACCTATATAAACCTTCGTACAGTCGTTACATTTTATTTTGTATACACAGTTCCTAGTCCTATCAACCGGAAGGCGATCCTTCAACTGCACCAACACTGAGCGTAAAGTCTTTCCCTTCTGGAATGCTACTCTAATGTTAGCCGTATTCAGTACCCTTCTAATGACTTCAGATGTCCCCGTTTTGTATGGAATGACTGCTGTTCCGATCCACTCCTTGTTGGGCCTTGGTGTTGGCACCAATACCCGTCTTAGTTGCCGCTTAATTAAACCCACTGGGTATCCGCTATCTTGAAGTCGCTTTTTTACCTCCAGTTGTGCTGCTCTTCGGTCGACCTCCTCTGTGCACAGTGCGCTTACTCTCCTAAACATCGTTGAAACTATGCTAGCATATACTGCTTTTGGATGTGCTGAGGAGTAGTTTAAGACCGCACCACTATCTGTTGATTTCCGGTAAATAGTGGTTTTCAATTTCCCACCACTCTTATGTGTCATGCAGTCAAGGAAAGGTAGCGTACCCGATGTGGATTCTAGCTCCATGCTAAACTTAATGTGAGGGTCCAAAGTGTTAAGATATTGAAAGAATTCGTTCACCTTATCTCGCTTTATCACAACGAACGTGTCATCTACGTAACGCCAGAAAACCCTTGGCGGACACTCGAATCCGTTTAAAGCTTTCTGTTCAAAGTCTTCCATGTACATGTTTGCCAAAATCGGGGATATTGGTGATCCCATCGCCAGACCTTGTTCTTGAGAGTATATAATTGAGTCAAAAACGAAATGACTTAGGTTTAGGCATACTTTTATACCTTCAACTATCTCGTCTACGGAGAGTTGCGTTCGTTCTTGCAGCGTTGTGTCTGACAGTAGAAGCCTTTTCGCTACTTCCACAGCATCCGCTTTAGGGATATTGGTATACATCGAGTTGACATCAAAACTAACCAGAACTTCGTCTAGCTCTAACACGCGATTGTCGACTCAGTCCAGTACTTGCCTTGTTGTTTTGTTTTGCCTAGGATAGTCGTGTGGTAAACATTCCCGATTCATGACCGATACTTGAGCAATATTCAGCCCTAATGAGTTGATGCGGGTCAAGCGTGGTGGTTGTGTTATGTCATGTCTACGATTTTGGTCTTACTGCCCCCCCCCCACTGTAATGCAAGTGTTCTGTGTGTGCTTGGAAAGAAAGAATTTGAACCTCATCTCAATGGTTTCTTTTACGAGATGAGCGCCTCTCATTAGATCATGTGCAACGGCAATGCCATTGGCTTTCCTGTTCTTGAAGTGTTTATTTCTCATCTTGAAGTTATTTGCCCTTCAGTTGAACTTAAATGTTATAGAGTGCGATCAGTGCCTGTAAACTAGCGCTGTTAACCGAACACTTGAGATTGTATTGTACCTTTTTTCGCACGGGTGTCTCTTTTCGTTTAAGATGCGTGTACTTTGAATTTCAGCATACTTGGCATAGGATTTGCCACAGGTTTTTAACGGGATGTGTTCAGAATCTCAAAAGGTCCAAAATGTCCAAATCTCCATCCCAATGAATGACATTTAATCGATTCATGGAATCGTTTATATGGTTCATTCCAAAGCCTTTGAAGCTGTTATACTGTCACACCTGCTACCCAAAAGTTCATGTGGACAGTCGTCATCACCTACATCATGAATTAGGCCACATATGACTGCTGTTTGTGAACCAATTACATCGTTAGTGATTTTTTACTCAGTATTTCACAGGCTGCAGTGATTGAAAAACGGTTTCACCCTCCACCGTATAAACATTTACGTAAATTGCAAAATTACCTTAAATGTGGCTTTGTGTCCAGGTAAAGCAATCGAAACTTATCGTGGCTTTACATATCCCACGAATCTTTGAATTATTACAGAGTTGTTCTTCGAAGTTATTTAAAGGCAACAGTTACGGAGACGCAGATTAGGTTATCATCACCGCACAACTGCTGTTTTCTCGACTGAGATTCCAACGGGCCGAATTTTCTCGTGTTGCACAGTAGAACAAACAAGATTGCACGAATTCTTGTGCCTTCTTGCGTCCCAAATCCGACAAACGCATAGTCACATTCCACACACTATGAGTTTAGCTCATCGATTAAAATAATCGATTGATAAGGATGCAATAAACAAGAGTTGGTTATTCTGAGAAAGTTGAAAACTGCATGCGCAGTTTGAGCAGCATGTTGGTGTGTGTTTCTCTATTCAAACAAGACTGGTTCCAAAACATTTTGGCTTGGTTTGTGACACAAACATCTGAAACTATCTCGTTTGCATACCAGCTGAGATGAAAGAAGTTAGTCACAAGTTGAATAATCAGTTCAGATCATTTTACCAGCTATAAGCAGGGAGTATATTGGTTCCAGCTGCTACAGTTTCGGTCGTCGGAAAACTGGAGACCACGTGAGATAAAACCGAACATCGGAGGCGATGTCATCAGCAGTTAGTTAATGCTGGATCAGTCTAGTTGTTTGAAGAAAGGGAAAATTTGCCGGCAAAGCATTGCAGGTGGCAGAACTGATTTGCGTTTGAGCTACGTCTGCCAGTGTCATTAACCTGTGTGTGTGTGTCATGATATTAATCCCGCGGTCTCCGTCAAGTAGCTATCAACACTGTCGAGCTTACTGATTGGTGCTTTCACACTTCGTCAGATGCACCTCTCTGTCGCTTCCACTCAGCAGAGGCCTGGGTGAGGAGAGGTCTGTTGGGCAGACGGTCATCTGGCATGCGAAGTAGACGATGAGACAAGCGTGGCCTATGGAGCATGCGTAACTCATCCATCGTGGGAGAGTTTCTTCTTCCTAAAACAACCTGACTTACCCCAGCGCTGCTTGTCCGGTGTTCCTAACGGGCCCGTCACAAAGAGGCTGGACCTTACTGCGATGTGACGGTCCCATAACACACTGAGCTATACCGGAGAGTCTACGTGTGACACTCACATAGGCTCTCATACAACGTTAATCACTGTGTAGTGGACTGACTAACACAGTCTACTGGTCTTTCAGGTTGGCGGCTTGAATATGTGTGGAATATGTAGGCTGCTCTGACGCCTTGAGGTTCGACTTTTGAGCCAAAGTCTTTGGCTGAGAACCCTAATCGTCCTACCATCTAGGCCTGGATGTGCTGGCAGCATATTAGCCCATATACAATCATGAATATGGCAGTAAGGAATCAGTGTGCTATTCTGGTATTGTCGTCTTTTGACGATGATGAGGGCCAATGATTTGGAGATACCGATGGGAAAAAATGACAGATTTCTAATGTCTCCTGCGCGTAGGGGCCAAGTTTCTGATCCGTAAATCAGCGTGGATCGCACTGTTACATTGTACACTCTATACTTGACAGACGAACTGACAAACGCCGGTGACATAGGTGTGGGACACTGGTAAGAGCTGTCCTGGCCTTCCCTGTCCAAGCAGTAGTCTCGTGCACAGCCAGTCCACCGGAACTTATAAAACCGTCCAAGTAAACAAATTTATCTACCACGTAGACTGGTTCGTCTACAAGCATGAGGTTTGGGTTTGATCCCACCCAGCCTTGTAGGAGCACTTTGCACTTTGCAGACTGGAAGTGTATGCCAAAAACATACAGAAGAATTATTTAAGTTATTTACAACGATTGAAGCTGTTAAAAGATCCGACACAAAGAGAGCAATATCGTTCTCGTACTTAAATCTGTGAGAAAACGCCATCAAAGTATTTTAGCCCCCTCAAGGCTTCGATGGCGGGCAGAAAAATTTCAAGTAGTCCGTCAATAACACAGCTGAATTGGAATGGTGATAGAGGACATTCATTTCTTGCACCACTGGACCTGGTGAAACCAGGTGGAAACTTGCTATGTACCAGTGTGCCCTCACTGGTGTTTGCGTAATGTGCTCTTATAGTAGATAAAATTGGAGACGGGACACTGTTGATCACCAGAAACTGTCAAATTCTTTGACGAATGATAGGGTCAAATGCATCCTTCAGATCAAAATGTGACTACCCTGGGAGGTTTGAAAGAGTGGCGTTGTTTAAGAGCTCGTCTCAAAATAAAGAGATGACCCATACATCTTCAGCCATGACGAAACCCAGCTTGTTTCTAGCACGGTTGTCTTTCCCTGTAGTTCACCAGCCTGCGCAAAATAATGCCTACATAAATGTCAAATTTATCAAGCTGATGCCACGATCGTTTTCTCATGACGTTTTTGCGCCTTTTTGAAGGATTTGGATCACGGTCAAAAAGCGCCTTTCCAACAGTATTATGTTTTCATTCCAAATCTTCTCTAGTAGGGTTGTAAGACTGCTTAACATGGCTTCACAAGCATTTTTGAAACGCAAGTGTTCCTCCAGAGTTGAAGGAATGAGGCAGTGCACTGGATTTCACTTTCGAATGTGTCGATGGTGTATTCTGGAGGTCCTTCTGAAGGGGACCGACTGAACTCTTAAAGTGTTCACCCCATCGCTTGAGGCCACCATTATGCGAATGAATTACTGTAACATTTTTGCACGCTGTTTTGCTAACACGTGTCTTCCTTTGGCCGGATAATGAAGTCAGAAGAGACGGGATGTAAACATTGCCTACATTGAAAGCTTCATCCATCAGCTGAGTCTTCGAAATCCAGCAACACTCTCCATGATTCTTCAGGCCCTCGCTTGCCCAGCGTTTTGAGAGATGTGCTTGCGCCATCTTGGCTACTAGTTGCAGGGGTTTTTTCTGGCAGCAACAGACCATTGATCATCATCATTAGGTCATGGCGAGGAACAGATAATCAGCAAGTAAATGAAGAAGTCGCAATCCAGTTTTTACACCCTCAGCGTCGACTTCGTATCTATCACCAAACTGTGCTTCTTCTTGGCTTGGCAGTCCAACTCTGGCGTCCACAGCACAGGCCGGGTGAACTATATTTCTCCCGGATTCCGAACAGAACAGTCGTGGTAGGTCTTTCTAACTCTTTTCATCTTTCCCAACTCTACTAATGCAGTTTGTCGCTTCGCTTCGGATGCCTTTGAGCACAACAGATGCGTTTGTAGTTGCACCACTCTCTCGACAGATTTTGATTGTAGTTCAACCGTGCTGATTAAATTGCTGGTGACTACGGTTAACTATTGGGTAATCGGAGTGTGTTGTTAGTAGAGCCCACCATTTCTAACCTCCCTTTCGTCGCTGCTTCTGCAAATATGGGCAAGGGCCTCTTGGATGGAATATCTCATGGTCTTTACACTTCCTCCACAGAGGGCAGTACTGCTGTACCTCCAGACAGCCTCGTTTTGGGGTGCTCGTGGTATTGGGTCTTGCTAGTCCTTGTCTGGTTGCTCCATTCTGGCGTTTATGATATTTCTGACACTTGGGGAACAAAGTTCCAGCCAATTTAGTCCGCTGGATCATTTCAAACTTCAATTCCAACAGCCATGCCAAGGTAGCAGCTATTGCTAAGAGATTTCATGTGGATATTGAACGGGGTTTCGACACGCGGATTGGCATTGTATATGTCATCAGTTAGTAGAATACAAATTCCGAGTGGACTATATAACTCGAAATTTCGAGCAATCGTGTAGCACAATTTTGGAAAATCAGTATTCAAATTGTGGATGACTGCCAACAAACGGGATAGAAATCAATAATCCTGTGGTCACGTAATTGATGGACGTTTGATTGTCATTCTAGAAGCAACCTCATCTGTCTGTGTGCTTGACTACGTCAGCAACAGGTATCAAGCCTCAGCCTTTGAAGTGAATTTTGAACATACCGAGCTGATTGCAGCCACCGCCGGGGTTGTCTTTTGTACTCTTCCCATTTGCGGTTGCTAACTTTCGGGGGAATAGCAACCGCTATACAATGGTTCCTCTGACAGCTTGCAGTTGGCGTCTTACTACAAGCCTTAGTTAATTTCAGTCACAAGCTCAATTGTAGTGGTACCAGTTTGTACCGGAAGTACTTTGTTGCCCATGCAGTTTCACTCTCTTGATAACGATCTACAGAAACGACAGAAAACAGCCCGGTATTTTGTTCACTGAGCTGAGCAGTTTGGTTGCGACCATTTCATCGCCGATCGAGGTGACACCATCAATGAGTTGTGAGATTAGCAGAAAATTCGTGGACCCCTGTGGATGTGGTGATACTACGGTAAACTCCAGCCCCACATTAGGCAAGAAAGCACTGGTCTTGCCCATCAAATCCTTTAACTTCCACAGTACCCCTGCCCAATATAAATGGTCGCAACAGCCGAGGGTTGCCCAATATGGATATTTTCGGGTGTTATCGTCAAACTGGCAACACAGGTGCAGTATGAAAATGGGCTCTTCTGTTACAAACTGGAGAGTATTTACCACAACTCACTCTTTAATGCTTTGCAAAGAATACTTCACGGGAGTGCTGGTGTCCCGCAAGTCCACTGTTGCTCATGCAGGTGCGCCACCAGCTGACCAGCCTCATGAGTCCACCTGCGTTTGTGTCGGTACGTCGCATCTCGCTTACGTTCGGTGGTCGAAACCAGTTAAATCTGGGAAAGCAACATATTTCCCACTCTCTAAGGCCGAAATTAATATTTCTCCAACTTACCCGAATTCTCTTTTAATACTTCGTCCATTCTCGGTTTTGCATACCATTCTTCAACTGGCCAAATAGCAGAAGTGTGGGGAATGCTATTTGATGTGTATTTGAAGTCAACTAAATGCGGTACTGTGCTTTGTTGTTCATTCTGTCGATTATTTGGTCGGTGGTCAGGAGAAACCGAAGCAATACACTATCTCACTACCATTCACTTCCATTTTCGGCAAATTGTGGTGCCCCAAGGGACAAGTTGACGGAAGAACCAGTGTCACAGAATACTTATTTGAAGTTAAAACAGAAAGCCACAGAGGCTGGTGGTGCCGTTGGTTGTTAAAGTTTTGCTTTGGAACGTGCCAGCGGGACACCATCGACACCAACATATGAACCTTTGAATCACATAGCATTCGTTCATTTGCGGAGCGTTCTGAGTCTGACAGGTGGCCATCCAGACTATGCTGAGTGGTCACATCATCTTCGGAATTTCTAAACGCATCCGCATATATTACAGTTAGGTACATGGTGATAGTGGTACATGCATTCATGCAAATGCCACTGAGGTAAAGAGGCTAAAGAAAGAAATCGTCTCCACAGTCACTGGCTCAGCAGTGAGGTTACCACACCACATCAGCTTGGAGAAATCTCCTGGTAGCCCGCTATCGCATGAAAGAATGGCTATCCTAGCTTTGTTTATCAAATCTGCCAGCATCATCGCTTTGTTGAAGAACCGACCATGTCTTCATTTACATCAGTCGACGGTCCATTGCAAATGGCCTTCAAATATCTCCAGAGCATCGAAACCGATCTGTCAGTTCTCTGATTAGAATCACTGTATCTGTGAAGCACAACTTTCGAGGTTTCATTGCTTCAGCTCAGTTTCCTCCCAGAAAAGGAAGAAAATACCGTGAGGGCTAGACCGAAATAGGGATTGCCTGTTTGGAAGGCAAAGGTGATAAAGGACTGCAGAACTATACGTCACACAATTTTTTGTTCTACCGGGTTTCTGTATCGCAGGCCAGTTCAAATTTAGAGGTTACACAAGTTTCTTTGGGACGCAGACTTGTAGGTTATTTAGTTGAATTTCGTTCACCTCTGCAATAACTAATGGCATGAATCGTACCAGCCCTGATCGGTTCAGCGGTGCTTCAAAGACGCACCCTCAGTTGATGATATGACTGGTTTGGGCCACATGCGACACAGTTGTCAGATTCCTTCCACTCAGAGACACAGGGTTGTGTTTTCGCATTCTGTCCGGCAAATGCCTTGTCGTGTGACCAGTGAGTTTTGTTCGGCGTACAAATGAGTGCACACAGAAGCTGGTGGAAGAACGTAGCAGTTTGTTCTTCAAACAGAATTTGATAGTCGGACTGGTACTAAAACTCAAGCACAGATTGGCGGCCACGTAAATCGTATCAACAGAATTTCTGGCTGGTACAATCCAGAGGTAATCACAGGGGTGATTGGGATCCGACTTTATCACCCACAACTAAGTATATGTTTATCTCCGGCAAGTTTTCTCGCAAAAACTCTAGGCATTTCGAGTATTGAGTTTTGCCATCTCCATATTACCAAGACAAGAGCTTCAATGGATGACACCTGTCCCACTCAAGCACCATCATAAATGTCATTGATTGTATTTCTTGTTGAACTGCGCGTCATTCTAACGCTATTTATCAAGCTCAAATCAAAGAATGTAAATGTTTAATTCGGCAGCTAATTGGATGTTCCCTTTTATACCATTAAAATAGTGACGACCGACCCTTCGAGAACGGAAAATGACCTGGTGTTGAATGAGAACCTCGGCGACCAGATGAAAAAAGTGGAGACTAAGCACTGGTGGAGCGCGCATCCTGGACGGAAGTTGGTGATACGTCAGCCGTTTTGCACAGCATGCTTGGCTCCACACCGAAAACACTTCATAGTTTTCCAGGATAAGCCTCTAATACGGATCGATCGACCGATCGATGAATCAGCTACTGGGAAGCCAGCAGACGAACAGACGGATTTGGATACACGTGCGTCCACATTCTTCAATATTTTCACATTATGAGTGGAACTTTTTATTACCCCCATCCCTTTTGAATAGGCAAGCTAACGCACTGGTTTTTACAGCGGCTATCAATTACCAAATAAGAAGGTCAGTTTTTCGAAACCTCGTGTAGCTACCGTCAGTCCGAATTGACTTACACTCACGATTTTTGGTTTGGTTCCATATAGCAAAATCGATTCCTGTTATTCTCTCACTTTTACCTGGTGATAATTTACAGTGATATCAGTCGTAGCGGAACAACAATATTGGCGACCACATGTCAAATAAATGTAGACAACTAAAGCACTGGTGTGCACAGGATGGTTTTATTCTACTTTCATGCGGAGGCCTAAATCGATATCTAATCGGGCCTGGTATGAACGTGTCACGTTAGATTGTTATTGGTGCACATCAAAGAAGGTTTGAGCTCTGCTTCAATCCCTCTCTTAAATTCAGTTCATTATATACGTAGTGAATCCTCCAAATGACTAATCATTCGCCATCATAGCCCAGCATGCGTATGATGTAAAGCAGCCAGCCAATCACTCCCGAAAAAACAAAACCACAACGCAATGCAAATCGAGAAGAGGGGCAGTCAAAACGGGGGAGGAGACTACTAAAAATACAAGGCATTGGAATAACCAATCGACTCGAAGGAATGCTAACCACAACGCAACAAAGATTACGAACGAACCAACAAATTCACAAAAAACGCTGTCACCCAACTAGCCAATCACGTTAAGAGATAATAGATAGCCGCAGGCAAACGGGAGGTACCTACCCAACTGCGCACTGATGATGTCTCCTCGTATGGTGACGAAACGTTTGTAAGTCAGTTGCCAAGCTCGGCGATCAACAGTCACCTGATCAACAACCAATAAATCACTTCCACCGTAAATTTGCATCCATCCATGCTCTGGGAAAGGATACCAGGTGAGCTAGGATATTCACGTAAAAACAGACAAACCACATTACTAATTCCATAGAGCCTAAGTGTTCCAGTCGGTTAACTGTCCTCAGATCCCGGGTACATTTCCTCGCTTAGTAGTCTAGTACAAGCTGCTTAGCGAAGTACTCATTGTGAAGCTTCTTACATTGATAGTCATTACAATTCAGAACCTGCATTCCTTTGAAGCGCAGTCTCTCCGATGATAAGCCACTTGCTGGAGAGTCTAACTGTGTCCCTCACTTGGTGTTCATTCTTTGAGACCATTGTCTAAAGGAATAACGCATTCTTTGCGCCTGAAGTGCCAATAAACTGACGAAATATCGAGTACCGTGGAAGACAGTATTTTTTCTGCATGCAGCTGCGGTTAGGTATGCAGCGCAGCCGACTGAAATATACTGATTTCGCATATCATGCAGACAAAGTAATCTCACTCCTCAGTGTATGAGTACAGGCCGTCCGGCATCGTCAGTTTCTATATAACATTACATGACGGCCTATTTCTTAAAATATGTGATCTACCCATTCCAACTCTAAAATCAGAAACAATATATACATGATCTGTCAGCCAAAACCAGTTGAATCTGTGGACCAAATTGTAAATCAGATTAGCTGACTGGGAATAGATTCGTCGTAAACAATCAACAAGCTCAGTAACTCAGAGATTACGCTAACAAGGTACATTGGTGCAGACTTCAGCGGCCACACTTTACACAAGGTCATGCTGTTGAGCATGCATAACGATGCCGCGCTTAGCCACTGCTTACTCACTTGATTCGTGGGTCTGCAAGTCCAACAGCGTTGGGTTATCTGCCATTTGCTTATAGTCACACCGAAACTCTACGGTGAAGCTGGCACACTTTTACGTCATACTTCAAAGCTTACCGACCCTCCGAGTATTATGAACATATAGGAACATCATAACACAAGACGTCCCCACTAACCCCTCATTGCAGACTGATCAACAACTGTTGGTAGTGTGAGGAGATTTGGGCGTTTTCAACCGAGATTTCACGCTGTATGTGACGCCAGTGTATGCTGAAAAGTTTCGGAGCAACAAAAAAGCAGTTCTATCTTTATTAGGAATCGTCAGCAGTTCACATCTCATGAAACTCCAGGGAGTTTCAAAAACTGGAGAAATTTAGCTGTGTTTCTTCTGGCTTGATCACCTGTTATTCATTACTCGAAACCAGCCACCCATAAAAGATCGGAAACACGGAATGGTTCCTATGTATAAACTCTGCCAAACCTTCACAGACCTTTACAGTAAAGCAGATCATACCTGACTGGTAATCCGTGCGATCAGTCGGTAGAATTCAGCCCACCTGCCTAATGATAAACCAGCCACAAATCACCTGTTCATGTCTTGATAAACAGCCCAACAAAACAGCCATTTCGAAAATACATTACAGTCATTGGTTGGACTGCTGTAAGATGTGTCATTTCCATCACATACGCATATTTTGTCAACTAACAGTCACAACTCTTTATTATGTCTATCTAGCTGAAGTCATCGGACAAGAGTTCATCGATCCTATAGAATTTGCGTGTCCAATACCCGCTTGGATGCCGGATTTCAAGGCCCTATTTTTGACATGCTTCTCTCCGTACAGTGAGTTGAAATTGCTATTAATATGGGCAAAATGTGATCCTACTGGAACAGGCTACTATATTTAGTGACAAAATGGCTCCATTTTTAGTAGTATTAGTAGCGTTAGTGTGACTGTGCATCCTACTGATGAAACATGCGAGTAGTGTCTGTTCAGGTGTCAAAGCGTAGTCCAGTTATCTACCTCAAGACCGGAAGATAATGGAAGATTCCACTAGCACATATTTTGAGCATGAATATTTCCAGACTTTCTAGGAGGATTTCTAGGGCGTGGCCAAGGTGGCTGAACTGAAGGCCGACGGGGATAAGTTGGCGGCCCCTGCTCAGAGGCCGGGCAAATTCGAACCTGGATGTAGCTAGAAGAGGCCCTAGGAAGATGGGCTGGGTTGGCGCGGAGTAAGCCCTTGCAACGGAGTTCGACACACCGGTCGACAGCCAGGAGTGTATGAGGCGGCCAAGATGGAACCAGAGTGCAACCTGACGGTGTTCTTTGCGGGTTTGCAGCAGTTGATGGATCATGTCTTGCCATGGATTGGAGGGAGTATCGCGCCAGCAGTTGCTGTCCGACCAGTTCGTCGGGGAATGGTCGAGGCGTCACTAGCCACACTGCGGTCACAGGAGAAGCGGGAAGGGTCGCCGGTGGAGGACCTGCGGACAAAAGTGGACCGCCTAACCGAAGTGATGCCGCCATGAGGACAGAAGCGTGAAGCCACTTTCGAACAAGCATATGCTAAAAATGTGGCATGCCTGGCCATGGAAGAACAAATGTCTCTGTATCATCCGTCTGTAAATAATGGTGGTTTAGCTTACTCGACTTTCCCGTGTGGGTTGCGATTAGTGCAGTGACACAGGCTAAGATACAGGCTGTAATTGAGATAGACTGGAAGAGGGATTTGTGCTTAATCGATACAGCGGCAGGGGTGTCACTGAGACAGATACTCCGGGAGCACTTCGAAAGACTGAGCCTGAATGAATTTGAAATGCTATCCTGATCACGGCACCAACTGGAAGGGAAGAATGCCCTTCATTGTGCAGTCGTTTACTAAACAACACGAACTAAGCAAACTAACAACGTGATCAGACACGGATGCAAAAATCTCACTTGTACGGTGTTTTTAAGAAGTGAATATTTTCAAGCGTCCTCTTGTAATTTCCTGGGCGTCCTCTGAATATTAAATAATAATGAAGAAACACAGCAAAACGGTTCAACAATTTCCGTAGCAACCTTCCATCAGTTGCAGGGGCGACGCTGTGGCAACTGGCCAGACACTACTCGGACACACCGTTACATTATTAGTTGTGTTTTATCAAGAACACTACTCAAGCAGATTCCCAGACACACACTTTGATTTAGATGAATAAAGGTTGGGTGAAACAGACGGCTGGGTAATCAGGGGGCACGGGGTTAGATTTATTTGCATTCTGACATTCTGAATCGATGTTTGAGTTCAACGTTAGCACATCCCCTCGAAACGACTGATTTCGACATTACATTCCCCACAAAGGAGCAGATCTCGTGAACAAAGTAACCAGTACGAAAAACAATTCTATAGCAGGGTAGCTCATTGGCGAGATTTGAGGAGACAAACCTACAGAATGCTTTCGTCCATCCAGCGATGCAACTTTAAGATGTATCGTTACCTCAACGTGATCAAAGTAAGGCGAAAGCCCATTTCGTCCTTAACTGGAGTAAAGTGTTAGGGCACAAACTCTGATTATGTTACCCCTGGATTCGTGTCTGCCAACCAGTTTGTACAGCTGTTGATTTTGATTTTCGGTATGGTTGTTGGTCCAAACAGCTGTCGGCCAATCCAGACAATCATTTGACTACTAGTGACCGTCCGAAAAATTCCGCCTGATTAGTCATCAGTCTTCGCGCAAAGCCTCATAATTAGCAAGTTATTGGTTTGGAATTCTACCGGATTTAAAGCTGGTGAACGTGCAAATCAAAGGCTCTGATCCTTCTGCGTCACTCCAAGGTGTCTCAGTGAAAACCGAAGTGTACGTGTGAGAGGTTTTCAGGGTCTGATTCCACATTTCCTTTAAACAACCGGTAAAATTTCATACCCATGGCCTGGAAGCTACTCGGTTTTGTGCAATAGTCCGTGGCAAATCAGTTATCAATAGTCATCGGGTTGTCTGAATTATTTAGCAGTTATTCGAACGAAAAAGCACACCTTCTTCCAACATAACTAGCACGACGTGCGTGAGTAGAGTACTTGGTAGTACTATTCAGCTTTAGAAGTTGTATAATCACTCCTGATTGCATACTCTATTTGCATACTAAACTACTTGATACCACATAAGCGACGTCGAAATCTGCATATCTGCTACATGGACGCAGAATGTCATCTTTATATGCGTTGGGCTCTTTGGACGCAAAGGTGCACCGAGTAAATGCGGTGACCACCAGTGACTCTGACTGCGATCAAAAAATGACCGTCTCCTCTATTCGTCACATGGGAGCATGCAACACGTTACACTGTCAGTCAGTACTGGATCAGAAATCTTGAACCATTTTGGAATCAGGCACATATAACCGGCCGAATTTCTTAACTGAATGGCACTCGTGCTTGGAGTCACTCGGATTTGAGAGAAAGTGCTTGATTTTTCAGAATTTGCAAAACCACTGTAATGGCACTGAAAAAGCGAAATGATAGATACAACAAGTTATCTAATGTCTTATGTGTGTTTCTTGTAGGTTTATCAGATCCGCACCAAGAATCGAAGGAATAGTGGATAAAATCGGGATTGGTTTGTTGCTGTCGTTCTGGTTGAATGAAACAGCGACGGCTTGCGATGGTTGGAACGTCAGCGTCACTAGTGTTGCTGCGGTACAGACAGGCGTAAACAGGATCATACGGCAGCCATGCTCCAGCCTTCTCACATTGATGTAGTTAGTATTGTTGGCAGTAAGACAACCTTTGATAAATGGCCTCAATTGCTTGCCTGAAAGTAACACTTCCACACAAGCAACTAGCTGCGTTGGGGAAACTATTGTCTTGTTTGCCCTGCAATTGTAGCCCGAATGCTTTTGAAGCTCACACACACAGATGAAACTCTATGTGTGCAAAGCCTGGAGCCTGCGAATTAACGGAAACACCTGGTGATACTGGACGACCTTTCTCTGTATGTGTCTGTGCTTCAGAATTGTGCAATATCTATTTTGTGGAGAAGGCGAGCTGGGTTTTTAAATCTCTATCATCTGCTTGTCTGTGTCTCTAAAAATAGACGCATATGAGTTCTGGAACATCTCCGAGTTTCGTGTGCTGATCCCGCCTGCTTTGGGCAGAAAATGTGCAACTTGTATCCTTTCGATTTTTGAAAGATATTCCAATAACAGGGGACGAGAACGATTCAGCCAGAACTCTAATCCGCAACGTATGCTTTTCTGAAACACTAGAATACATTTATTAGTTTGAACAAGATAGAAAGAGACTGTGCACTGTGGCATTCAGACATTTTAAATGATTTTATCAGTTGCTACTTTATCACGAAAATTCGGCTTGATGTAGCAACAACAGTTGAACGGATTATGAACGTAACGGAGACCATGTACAGACGGCTAACAAAACAGTGACTTGGTCGTAACCATGGTAACGTGATCTTGTGACGTAAAATGTTTTGGGCACACAGGGTTGGCTGTTGAATTTCGGTAAATAATGCATCATTGGTTGTCAGGCTAACTGACTTCGCGCCAGGTAGCATAATGGCAAACCCGTTCCCCGGCGTCTGGTTTATGGCCCTTCTGAATCGCACTTTTTAGCTATTACTTGCTCATACTACCATAAAACTATAAGTAATCTGCTGAGAAAGGAAATTGTCTTACAAATTATCTAAGCTTTCCAACTGAGAAGTTTCCCTAGGAGCAGCCAACCAGTACTTCAAAATCCTTCCTTGCTACAATCAGATGCACACACGGCCACCAGTTGAGGCAAGCCCACCCTGAAATTAATGATCACGCCTTTCATGGAGTCGACTCGCACATGAAATTCATGCAACGTGGTCACCACAGATCCCAATAAACTTTGCAGACTACCTCGTGCAGATTACACAAGATTTTACAGTCAGAAACAAGAGTGAAATTGTGTTTAATGTTTCGTAGCGTTATACAAAGTTGGCTACCTGGTGACTGCAGTAACCAACTGTCAAATTCGTAATGTTTTTGAACTCCACGCAGATTTATCAAGCGGGTGTGAGTAGCGCAGTTTTAATGTTCTAATTTTATATCTGCGCAAATGTGCTAGAACACTGTAAATTTGTTGCCGCATCTATTTCACAATAATAGAGTCATTCCTAACAATCCGAGGGAACCCAAAAGAATTTACCGAATGATATAAAACATTTGGCACTGTTTACGTGATGTTTCCTAGTTCTTAGCGGCCAGCATTGACCGCAGTCAAGCTTATTAGGGTGATACATTTTACTGTTGCTCTGGTGTAAGTGAAACCCGAAGTGTAATTTGACATCAAGAATGCCTATTTGCAGCACATTCCCTTGGAGAATATCATAAACGAGGTTTTTCAGATGGGATTTAATCGGATCTTCAGTGAAATTGCTAATGAGGGTGTTTCGGCTAGTTGCATACAATTCGGTGTTAAAGTAGCACCTCAGGTTGTCAGGAAATGCGTCTACTTGATGAGCCCCAAGAAGAACGACACTAATAGTGTCGAGGATTTTTCAGCAACCCCATGAGTAGTGTGTTCCGTCAAGAAAACCTAATTTTACCTCATTGATTGGTGTGCATTTTGGGATCATTACTTGTTCCTGCGTTCAGTACAACGTTTTAATTATCCAGGTGTTGTCTATCTACTCTGGTTGACAACCGTCTCTCTGGCTGTCGCCTACAATTTCGTCACAATTCCGTTGCGTGAGGCGTTTGATATATATGACGGAACAGATTATCAGTTCTACTGGTATGTTGGGAACATTTTCGCTGATTTTGCCTACTTGCTGGATATTCTGTGTGCCCGCCCCAGGGTTGAGTTCAATCAGGATGGTCTTGTCAAGGTAGGTTATGTGATTTCAGCAATGACGCGTCTGCTTAGAATGATTTCAAGTCATGTGCTCTGAACTACCTGAAGGCAGCTCAGTTTAAAGTGAGTCACTGTTTCATGAAAGATTACATTCCACTCGTATACAGTGTTTGAGATAACTGAATCAACCTTCCCAACTGTTTGCTGAGGTGTAGCACAAATTACCTGTATGACAAACCAGTTCCATCGTTAGATGGAACTGTATCAGACTTTGCCTAAAGGTATGCTTTAGCTTGGCATGCTTCTCAGCAAGCATTCAAAAAGATGCTTTTCGTGAGTCACATTATGACACAATCAATCTATAGACGGTACATACTACTCAGAAGGTTGCTGAAGAATATGACACGTGAGAAAATTAACTGGAATTCATCTGTCTCCCGCTAAAATGGGCTTAATTTGAGAATAAGCACATTGCGCCTATTGCTAACTTTCTTGTTAGACAGACAAAAAGTCGACTGACAGGCCAACGGCTTTACGACTTTATTCGATAGTCAGGAACAATAATGAGACACCGGTGGACTCAATGTGAAAACCTGAGTTGACAGGTTAATGTAAAGTAACAGCAGGAGGAGATATCCACTCAAAGTCTTCAAGGAAGACTACACTGTATGCCGAAAACGGTACGTAAGCTGCTGGATCACTCTTTTTCATGGGAGCATTGTTTGAATCTTGGAGTGAAGTGTGAACCAGTTTCCGGTATCTTACATCACATCCTTGATAAACAATAACCCATTGATGCCAGCTGGTCCGTATTTTTAAAATCCTATCCTCGAGGACTGTGCTTCAATCGATCTTTCCATCCCAAGCTACTACACGCTTTCGTCACTGGTGATGTGCTCTGAAATAATAAGCTGAGCATTTATATGTGACCTGTGCACTGACTGGACTTTAAATTTGTAAGCTTTTTGGCGGTAAAAGATAGCTTGAGCGTTCTAGTCTACGATGTGTGAAACAGCTTGATGCAGTTATCACCAACCCTGCCCATCCCACTCTGTAATTTGCTTTAATTGAGCGATGCACAAAGTCATGAGTGCTTAGCAGAACGAGGAATTTTACCACGTCATAGAAT